>PVHT021183520.1:5653879-5802400 GCA_004024745.2 Catagonus wagneri | reverse complement strand
ATTAGACCCCTAGCCTGGGAACCTCCACATGCCGCGGGTGCGGCCATAAACCCGTGGCCATAAAATGACAAAAAGCAAAAAAAAAAAAAAAAATTTCCAGTTGGAAGGGAATCTTGCTCAATCTTTAACTTCCCAACAAGGCTGCAAGGCTAAGCAAGACCAAGTTGATGGACCAAGGTTCTCAAAGCAGAATTGAGGCTAAACTCTCAGGGCCGTTTCTGGAGACACCACTTCTCCCTTCTCGTTTGTTTGTTTTAAATAGTTCTGTGTTGTTTTTTTGGTCTAGATGGCATTTGTCAACATCACGGAGCCTTGTATTCACAAAATGAGGTCTTGAGAGTGATCTTGGAAGAGTGCAGTGGGTGTTACTAAAATGAAATTGTAATGATTTCTTAAAGGCAATGCATGTTCATGGTGCACAATTCTGAAAGTACGAAAGAGGGAAGACAGTGAGAAGTTAAGTCTCAGTTGGCACAACTGTTTGAAAAGAAACCCTGTCAGCTTTTAGCAGGCACTTTCACAGATGCATTCATTTGGCCATGAACATGGTATAACCCGACTCCGTTCTCTTTAGCAGACAAAACTGTGAAGACCTCATCTGGGGTGGAGTGAAGAGGCAGCTCTCAGTGGTGACAGAGAACTAAGAAATAGACTTTTCTTTGAGTTCCCATTGTGGATCAGTGGTAATGAACCTGACCAGTATCCGTGAGGATGCATGTTTGATCCCTGACCCCGCACAGTGGGTTAAGGAACTGGTGTTGCTGTGAACTGTGGTGTAGGTCCCAGATGTAGCTCTGATCTCACATTGCTGTGGCTGTGGCTGTGCCTGTGGCTGTGGCCGGCACCTGCAACCCTGATTCAAGTCAACCCCTAGCCTGGGAATGGCCCATGGTGGGTATGGCCCTAAAAAAATGGAAAAAAAACCTTCTCTTTTCACTTAAATCCCACCTTCAAGTTCTTCAGGGCCAGGTCAAATGCGTCTCCTCCAGGACGCCTTGCCTCTCCGATGTGTACCCTCTGTCCTTTGCACCCTGCAGCCCTCTGGCATCTCTCATGTACCCCTTGTGGATAGAGATCAAGGCCCCGTTCAACAGATTGCCCCTTCGGGTCTGGGGCTCAGGCTGGTGCATCAGGGTCGGGGTGGGAATATCCTGCTGCATACTTGACTCTGGGGATTGCCCAATAAATATTTACATGTTCGTGTATTAGCTCCTTGACCCTGAAAGTGTATCAGGTAGAGTGGCAGATGCTAAGGCTGCATTAGTAAATAAAACAGTCATGAGAGAAAGACAAACCAACAAACGATGCATATGACAGGAAGCTGAAATGGTTAGAGAAAGCTTCTCTGAGCGGGGCAACCATATCTCATTAAATCTAAAATGCTAGAGTTCCCACTGTGGCTCAGCAGCAATGAACTTGACTAGTATCCATGAAGACTTGGGTTCGATCCCTGGCCTCACTCAGTGGGTTAAGGATCCCGAGTTGCCATGAGCTGTGGTGTAGGTTGAAGATGCAGCTCGGATCCCGGGTTGCTGTTGCTGTGGTGTAGGCTGGCAGCTGCAGCTCTGATTCGACCCCTAGCCTGGGAACCTCTATATGCCACAGGTGTGGCCTGAAAAAGAATTTTATTTATTATTTTAATTTTATTTATTTTGACTGCGCCCATGGCATGCAGAAGTCCCCAAGCCAGGGGTCAAACCCACACCACAGCAGTAACAACACAGGATCCTTAACCTCCTGAGCTGCTAGGGAACTCCTCCCCCCCTTTTTTTAAATTCAGCAGCTCCTTGTGTGTCTCAGGCAGCTGCAGTAACATCATCATTATCATAGTTGATGTTTCTGGAGCGCTTACATGTCCTGGACTCTATAATCAATATCCCCCCCTTTTTTCTTTCTTTTAGGGCCACACCCACGGCATATGGAGGTTCCCAGGCTACGGGTCAAATCGGAGCTGTAGCCGCCAGCCTACACCACAGCCACAGCAACGCCAGATCCAAGCCACATCTGCGACCTACACCACAGCTCATGGCAATGTCGGATCCTTAACCCACTGAGAGGGCTGGGGATTGAACCCGCATCCTCATGGATACTAGTCAGGCTCGTTAACCACTGAGTCATGACGGGAACTCCTGTAACAAATATCTTAAGGCATCATCTCGTTGACCTCTCCCACGCCCATCCTCCATGTGGATGCTGTTCCACAGGTGGGAATAGTAAGGTGGAGAGAGGGTGAGGTCCCCTAGCTATGGGTGATGGGACTAGAATTTGAATCCAGGTCTGACTCCAGAGCTGATGTTCTTAATCTTCATTTTCTGCAGCTTCTGGCGTGGCATTTCTGGGTGTTTACTTGCCCTTTTTTTTTTCTTTTAAGATTTTGTCAGAAATCAAGCTGTTTCTTTGGTATTTCCTAAGAATACCTAGCACAGTGTCTTGCCCATAGAAGGTCCTTGATAAATCATCATGAAATAGATAAACGAATAAATGGAAGAATGAATGGAAGAGTGAATCTGTGAGTGGTTTTCCTGAATGCTACCTTAATACGAAATGACTCCATTATGATATTTCCTCCCTCTTTTCAGAATTTTTGTTTTGCTTTGTTTTTTCCAAAAATAATATGGAAAGCCCCAATTCGCACGCCCTCCCGGTGGAGGGGCTGTGCCGGCCTTCTCTGTACTGTTCCAATTTTAGTGTATGTGCTGCCGAAGTGAGCACCATTTTTGTTCTCTCATTATCTCATTTTTCCTAAATTCTCGTTGTCATCTTAAACGTTTCTGGGTAAAATAATCATGCATCATTGGATTTGGAAGGGAGGATACTGGGCAGCTGTCCCACCCTCAGTTTCTTGGCAAAGACCACCGAGCTGTTATGTCTAGAAGGTAAAGCCTCCGACTCCTCGCCCACCGTCATTCCAGAGCAGTGTCTGAAGCAACATGCGTAATCTCCGCCTTTTTCACGTAATGCCCTCCACACCGCTCTTTGCCTGACTTTAGAATTCTAACGGTACGTTTGCGTGTGTGTATTTGATTATTTCAATAGTTTTATTTTTGTCATTGTTAGTGTCCTGGAGATATTTTTTCTTTTACTATATTTGGTAGGTTGAGAACTTATCTTTTTCGCATGTTAATGCATCTTTGTTTCATTCTGACATTTCTCGCAAACCTGTCGGCAAGCTCCTTTTGTTTCCCCCTTCCTTCTCATGCACTCATTCTGCATTTGCTCCTCTCGCTAGCTGACTCTTGCTGAAGCTAACTTCAGTGCATTCCTGTGCTTTGTTGCCCCGTTTTCATTACTATTTTTTTTTTAAGTAAAATGAAGAAAAAAAATCTCCAAACACTTCTGCCGTATCTGAAAGCCTCTTACGGAAGCTGTCATGGACTCTGTTTCATCAATTCCACCCCCAGCCCAGAGCCCCTGTTAGCTGCTCTCATCGATTTTGTGCTTGGTTTTTTGGTTCTGTTCTAGGTGTTGTCCCTGAGCCCTCTAGCCCTCTAGGACTTCTCTTTCTTTTATTATCCAAGTAAAATACCCCCACCCCCATCTGTGCAGCCTGTGTACCTAAGGGAGGTTTGCATACCCTCAGGTGTTTTGGAAGATGCCCAAGTTTGCCTGGTGGTTACTGGGCACCCCCCCCCCCCTTTTTTTGGCTTCTTTAGGACCACACTTGAGGCATATGAAAGTTCCCAGGTTAGGAATCAAATCAGAGCTGCAGCTGCTGACCTATACCACAGCCACAGCCAGGCAGAGTCTGAGCTGTTTCTGTGACTACACTACACCACAGCTCACGTCCACGCCAGATACTTAAGCCACTGAGTGAGGCCAGGGATCAAACTGGCATCCTCATGGATACTAGTCGGGTTCGTTACTGCTGAGCCACGACGGGAAGTCCTGCCTGTCACCTCTTGTTCTGAATCCCAACCGGATTCTCAGCAACCCCAGCCCCCTACCAGCCCCGCCCCCTCAGGTTTCATTCTCTCCCTGCTCCAGCCCCTCAGGTGCACCTAAAGCTAAGTCTGCATCCTGGGCCTTCATTACCAGCCTTTTCACTCTCTCATCCAGACAGCAAGGACTTTTCCTTTCCTAAGTGTAATGGATTGATCTTGCTTTCCTAAACAAAAGAACAGTTTCCCCCTGAGATCAATTCCGTGGCTCCCTCAGAATAGGAAATGGTTCGAGTCAGCAGGGCTTTGCTGTGTATGTGTATTTTTTAA
Organism: Catagonus wagneri; assembly: GCA_004024745.2. NCBI lineage: Eukaryota > Metazoa > Chordata > Mammalia > Artiodactyla > Tayassuidae > Catagonus > Catagonus wagneri. Next base: position 5,798,192 of record PVHT021183520.1, on the reverse strand, counting down.
CATGATTCTTTTTTTCCCTTCCTGATTCGTTACCTTTTGGGTACTTTGTGAAGCTCAAATGTGACAGTGCCAGTAAATGTGACTTAGGAACAGTAATGAGAACAGATAAAGGACATGGCTGTTGTGGTGCATTTAAAAAAACACTGTCTGGGAGTTCCCGTCTTGGCGCAGTGGTTAACGAATCAGACTAGGAACCATGAGATCGCAGGTTCGATCCCTGGCCTTGCTCAAGTGATCCAGCGTTGCCATGAGCTGTGGTGTAGGTTGCAGATGCGGCTTGGATCCTGTGTTGCTGTGGCTGTGGTGTGTAGGCCGGAGGCTACAGCTCCGATTAGAGCCCTAGCCTGGGAACCTCCACATGCCACCGTTGCAGCCCTAAAACGACAAAAGGAAAAAAAAAACAACACTGTCTGCATTTTATTTCCTTTGAAAAGAGTAAGGACTGAGCACATAGATTTTTTTTTTAATTTTTATTTATTTATCTTTATATTTAGATTTTTAAGTTCTGATATTCGGGCCAGATTGTGTCCTGGGAGCTGACACAAGATGCAGCTTGTAGCTATATAAGGACTGCTGTTTACGAAAGGATTATCTGAGAAGCAGCAGACAAGCCCTGGAGAGCAGGAATTGCAGGCAGCGGCCCTGGGTCTGACCGAGGCGCTAACTTATCATGGGAGCCAGAGGAACAACTGCTGAGCCCACGGGAGGCCCGTGGGTATTCCTGGCCTTGACCCCCGCTCCATGTTTCCAGCAAGTTCCCTGCAGAGTCCTTCCAGAGGAACAATTCTGCCTCGCTGACCGTCAGAGCGCCCTCTCTGCCTCCCACAACTGCCCCTGGTCCGTGGGGCAGGCCTCTGACCTGTGCCCCCTCCTGTGTTGTGTCCAGGGACAGGGTGCCTTATCGGAGAGACTCCGGAGCTTCAGCATGCAGGACCTCAGCACCATCAGGGGAGACGGTGCCCCAGCTCCCTCGGGTCCCCCCGCACCAGGGCCGGGGCGGGCCAGCGGCAAACATGGTCAACCCAAGATGTCCCGGAGTGCTTCTGAGAGCGCTGGCAGCTCAGGTGGGTGTCACTTCACTCCCCCTTTTCCGCCTTGTAGGCTGGACCTCCTAGGCCATGGACCATATGGCCCTCGCCCCAGGGACCGGCCACGAATACAGACGTCCCTCAGACAGTGCCAGGCCAGCCAAGGGGCAGAGCACCACTCAAGCCAGGACAGGAAGCTGGCCTCGGGGACTCTGACCAGGGGCTGGGTTAGGTCACCTGCACCAGAGGGCCCTCCCCTCCTCCATCGGATCATCTGGAGGGTTGGGGTGGTTGAGCAAAAGTGCGTGGACCAAGCCTAGAGGCGACAGGCCCAGCCGGACCTGGGTCAAGTCAAGGCAGCTTTCTCTGCTTTCCTCCTCTCAGACCCCACACTCCCAGGAGGGCTCCCCCCTGTCCTGAGCGCCTGTGTCTCTTCTCCCCCATCCAAGACCTGTGGCTCTCATGGTCCTTTTCCCTGCATGGTGTTGCCTGTCTTCTCTCTCACGCCATCAGCTTCTCCCCTCCCTCAGCCCCCAGGCACCATGCACACCTCAGGCTGCACCAGCTCTGAGGTCTCCCTCCTGTGGAACCCACGGCTTTACAGAAACCACACATCGACCTCCGTGTCTGTCCCTGCGCCTTCCCTTGGTGGATTATTCCGGGTGGCTTCAGAACTGGAAAAGGGAGAGGTCTGGTGGGATCAAAAAGCAAGGTGATGGATATTACTCAGCCATCAAAAAGAATGAAGTTTTGTAATTGCAGCAACATGGACACTGAGAACACACCCGTGGCTGCCAGAGAGGAGAGGGGTTGGGGAGGAGAGGGGCGAAAGCGCTGAGGAGGATTAAGAGCTACAGACTGCTACAGATAAAATAGATAAGTTATAAGAGTTCCCATCGTGGCTCAGCAGGTGGAGAACCCAGCTAGTATCCATTATGATTCAGAGTCGATCCCTGGCCTTGCTCAGTGGGTTAAGGATCCGGCGTTGCCGTGAGCTTTGGCATAGGTCACAAGTGCAACTCGAATCTGGCATTGCTGTGGCTGTGGTGCAGGCCTGCAGCGGCAGCTCCCATTAGACCCTGGGGAACTTCAATGTGCTACAGGTGTGGCCCTAAAAAAAAAAGGTTTACAAGGAAGCAATATGCTGCACAGGAATGTACCCAATGTTATACCTATATATAGTATGATCTATAAAACTACTGTTTTACTGTGTTATACACCTGCAACTAACATAATATTGTAAATCAACTGTACTTCAGTATTTTTTAAAGAAGACGATGGGAGGCGTCCCCTTTTTGAACATCTTCCCAGACAGGCACTGGATAGAAACGGAATTGGGCTGGTGTGTTTGTTCTGGCCCTGCCGCCCTCCGCCAGCCGTGCCGTCCCCTGCCACACCCTGGCAGGTGGGCAGCACTCTGGTTGTGGGTCTGCAGGCTGTGCAGGTGGAGTTCACGGAGAGCCAGGGAGCCCGCTGGGGAGGCAGCACGACCTGCTGTCCTCACTGCCCACCCCTGGCCGTGGCACCCAGAGGGCAGGCACCTTTCGCCCCCGCTGTTCTGGGCTTTAAGTAAAAGTCATCCCAGAAGGAAAGACAGGTGAAAGGTGGCTCAGGACATCTGCGCAAAAGCACCCGGGTCAGAGGTTGTCATTTCCGGGTGGAGGCTGAGGTCCTGAGAGGAAGTAGCCAAAAGAGGCCCGGCTTGTGTGCCCACCCCGCCTCCAGCATGGGCCGCGGCCCCAGGCGTGGTCAGGGAGGAGAAAGTGCCCCAAGTCCGGGCTTCCGTTCTGGCTGAGGGACCCTGGGCCTGTGCAGAGACGCTGAGTGCAACACAGCGAGGCAGACGTCACCAAGCAGTCATGGCACCTGTTCGCACTTGTTCCCCCTTCAGCCTCAGAACCTTCCTCAGAGTGACACCCGAGGCCGTCGCTGTCATAGCATTTGACCTCCGCACAGAAAGCCAGCCCAGTTTGCTTCTGCTTTTTCCTCTGAAGAAAAGGAACAGTAACTCCTAGTCGGGCTACTTCTTAGGGTTGTGGGGAAAGCAGTCAAGGTAATTTGCAAGCCCCAGCCGGGTGGCAGTCACTGAAGGCAGGCTGCGAGAGCACAGGTGGGGGACCGAGGCTGCACCCCGGGAGTTGTACACAGCCCTTAGAAGCAACAGTTTCAATAGGTAGAGCTTGAAAACCTGAGACCTAGTGAAAAAGTACGAAACGGGATAAGAGATTATGTAGCAGTTTATGTAAAATAAAAATACACGCCCTTGGGAGTTCCCTGGTGGTACAGTGGGTTAAGGACCTGGTATTTTTTTTCTGTGTTTTTTTTTTTTCTTGTCTTTTTGCCTTTATGTAGAGCCGCACCCGCAGCATATGGAGGTTCCCAGGCTAGGGGTCTAACAGGAGCTGTAGCCGCCGGCCTTCGCCACAGCCACAGCAACGCGGGATCCGAGCCGCATCTGTGGCCTACACCACAGCTCACGGCAACGCCGGATCCTTAACCCACTGAGCAAGGCCAGGGATCGAACCCGCAACCTCATGGTTCTTAGTCGGATTCGTTAACCACTGAGCCACGAAGGGAACTCCCAGGACCTGGTATTTTCACTGCAGCAGCTTGGGTTGCTGCTGTGGTGCAGGTTCGATCCCTGGCCCAGGAACTTCCACCTGCCAGGGACATGGCCGACACAAAACAAAAACCATGAAAAAAATATTCGCTCTACAGTTGCATCACCTTCCCTGTAGAGTCGACCAAGAGGTGTTTTTTGAGACACCATTGAATGAAAGCCTGGCATTGAGCCCCAGGAAGGGTACGAAGGAATTGGAAGAATGATCTTTGTCCTCTGTGAGCTTGGAGACAGTCAGCCTGTATTTAGTGAGCACCTACTGTATACCGAGGCCTAGATGTACGGCAGGACCAGTGGACCAGCAGCCAATTAAGCCTTTGACCAAATAGCACTAAGCACTTTGGGGGTTCAAAGGTCAGTCTGAAAAGGTTTCCTGCAGGTCACTCTGAAGTGGGAGAGAGAGGAGGGGCCTCTGGCAGGTGCCGTTGGGTTATTTCTCAGAGGAGAGTTTAACTTCATGCCCTGCCTTCCGCCGGGATGCTGGACACCAGGGCTGACCCCTGGGCCAGGCAAGGGCATTTTCTGGCACCCAAGAGGAAAGTGAAGCTGGACGACCTCCTCCCCCACCTGCATGTCTCTCCAGAGACCCACCCTCCTGGGACCCCTGTGTTGAACACAGTGGCCCTCCCCACACCTCCCTGGGGCCTCCCTGTGTGCCCGGGCTGGTTCCTGTCAAGTGGGGGCTGTCACTGATGGTGCCCCGGTCCCCACAGTGTGTTCCTGCTGTTCCGCCTGCAGGACCCGGAAAGGTGAGTGCACAGCCAGGCAGCCTCCCTGCAGCGTGCGGCACTCGCCAGCCCAGGGAGGAGGCTCTAACCTCTGAGCTGGTGTCTGACCCTGGGGCTCCCTTTCAGCTGCAGGGTGTAGGGGGTGGAGTTAACAGGTTACTTCCTTAAAGCAGCAAACAGGTATTATCTTATAATAAATACAGGCTAGAAATTTGGGAGTGGCTTAAATGGGTGGTTCTGGCTCAAAGGCCTCTCAAGATTTGTAGCCAGGATGCCGGCCAAGGCTGCAGGCATCTGAGAGCTTGACTGAAGGTGGCTGTCTTGTGGCTGTTGGCTGGAGGTCTCAGAGCCTTACCACGTGGGCCCCTCTGGGGTGCCTTGAGCATCCTTACAGCATGGCAGCTGGCTCCACCCGTAGCAAGTGACATAAGAGAGAGAGGGCGGATAGGACGCCCCCACTTCTGCCTCATGCTCTTTGCTGGAAGCGAGTCATTAAGTCGAGCCCACACTCCAGGGCGGGGAGCTCCTCTCCTCTCGAAGGGAGGAGAAATGAACATGGGCGGAGCTACTGTAAAACCATCATGGGGTCTCAGTTCCTTGTGCTTTGGGCGATGAGGACCCAGGCACTTAACAGAGTCCTCTGGAGCGATGAAGCCCTGTGGTTCCAGAGGTTTCTGTCCCTGTGCAGCCAAGGGAGCCCTGGTCCTGCTTTGCCACTTACCAGCTTGTGACTGTGTGCAAGTCACTTAACCTCCCTAGGCCTTGGTTTCCTTCCAGCAGAGGTAAAGAGCCCGCTTGCCCACTTGACTGTGCTGCTGTGAAAATGGCTGTGAAAGGGCTTTTTGAGGGGCGATGATGTTTACTGGAGACCTGGGGGTGGGAGCGGGTCTGGACTCTCCCAGGCCAGGGCAGGGACCTCTGCTGCCACCTTCCCTGGTGCAGGCGAAGGCTTGGCCTTGCCGTTCTCTCCTGACCTGCTTCTGCACTTTCCCTGATCTTAACTAGACTCACCAGGGACCAGAAATGGTGCTGGGCTAACCCAGCCCCCCTGCACCCCCCCCATGAAGAAGAGGGGCCGCCCCTGGCCCGTAGCTGCTGCCTGGGGTGAGGGGAGGAAGTAGGCATGCCTGGTGCCCATTGAGGCCAATGCCCCAAGCCTTGGCACCTCCGACACACGGCCCGTGCCTCCAGCATCAGTGGAGAACAGAAGGACCTGGAGCTGCATTCTAGGCAGGGCCCTGTTTTCCCTTTATTTCTTGAGTTTCAAGACTTTCAGTGCTGGAGTTCCTGCTGTGGCACAGTGGGATCGGTGGCAGAGTCTTGAGAGTGCTGGGACCCAGGTTTGATGCCCAGCCTGGCACAGTGGGTTAAGGATCCAGCAGTGCCACGGCTGCAGCATAGTTTGCAGCTGCGACTCGGATCTGATACCTGGCCCAGGAACTCCACAGGCCAGAAAAAGGAAAGACAAACAAACGAAAAAAGAAAGCACGAAAAGAAAATCCACTATAATCCACTTTTAGTGCTAAGGTTTTTGAAGGTCTACAGAAGACTTGGGGGTTTCGGAGGCCGGGGCCTGACGTGAACTGATGGCCCAGGGAGTCCGGAGCAGCGGGCTGTGGAGACCAGCGTCCTGCAGAAACGCAGGAGCTTGTATATGCTCCCCGAGGACAGAGAAACGGAGGGACTGCGCGCAGCCGTGTCCAGCGCTAGCGGCCCAGACTCGGGCCTGGCGGCTGTGCTTGTTCAGGGCAAACACAACAGCGTCCCAGTGGCCTCAGGCAATCCTGGTCATTTCTGTCCACTCACTCTTTACAGTTTTGAGTTTGTAAGTTCCATGAGCCCCTCAGCAAGCCTCTCCTTCTGGGAACTTGTCGCTTGGGGGAGCCGGGAGAGCAGAGGAAGAGACCTGCCTTCTCCTCCGTTCTTGACTCCTGAGCCTGCTCTGCGCTGCTCTCTGGGAAGCCTCTGCCCCCACCACCTGGTGGTTTCATGATCTGAGGCTGCCTCTCCGGTGCGCTCAGATAGCATCGCAGCGCAGCGTGGGAACTGAGGAGGGTTTGGTCCTCCTGGGAGCTGCGGGGACGGGGGGTTGTTGGGGACTGGGCAGCAGGTGGGGGTCGGTGGAGGCCTCCGGCTGGGGTGGCCCTGCTCAGGGTCGGGATCTGGAAGTCTTCACCCCAGCCCTGCCTTTCCCGGCCCTCTCGACACCCAAGGCCCTGGGGTTCTTCCGCCACCTCCACAACGTCTGCTTCCTGGGGACTGGCTGATAACCTGTCTACACCATTTTCCTCTGTGACTGCGGGGAAGCCCCTTAGCTCTCCAGGCCTTGGTTTCCCCCTCTGCAAAGTGGGGGCATGGAGCTCATTGCCCCTCGGGTCCCTGCTGGCTCTGACCTGCCCTGCTAGTGAAGCGGGCAGGGTGTGAGCGCCAGCGGGCGCCGGCAGGAAGATGAGGGGAGGTTTGTCTCACACTGGGGCCAGGCACCGGTGATTCAGGGAGTGGCAGACGTTTGGTCAGAGGCATCCTCCCGGTCCCCTGAAACAGTTCTCACCCGAGCATCTGAGGCCTCAAGAGAACATCCTGCTCCATTCCTGCCCCTCCGTCGATTGCTCCCTGTTGCTTCCGCACATCCTTTTCTGTGCTTCCATTATTAGCGCTCTCGCCCGCGCCTGCCGCCCTTTCTCCTCTCCTTTCTCTCTGCCTGCTTTGATGTTACAGAGAACTGCTACAGCTTGGAATTAGTCAGAGAGGTGGGGTTTTGTCCCTCTACCCCCCAGTCATGTGTATGGGAAATCGTTTAAAAAAAAAAAAAAAGCAAAATCATCCCTTTCCATCCCCTCTATTCAAAAAGCGAGACAATTGCATCCTTCTTGAGTGTGGCCCCGGGGCAGCCTCCTCCCTCAGCAGCAGGTGCCATCAGAGGTCAAGAGCGTGGCAAGTGCGACTGTGTGTACGTGCGTGTCTGCACGAACACTCCCCGTACACGTGCGTGTCTTTCATCCCTGAAGGTCCCGCCCTAACAGAATATTCTTTTCTTTCTTCTCGGTGGCTGTTGGGGACGCGGATGTAAGTGTTCCAGGCGGGCATGCTCTTCTCAGCCGCGTTGGCTGACTTTCATTAACGGCTCTCACTCACGTGTGCTGTGGGGGTGTTTGCTAACCCGGGTAATCTCCTGCACTGTGGGGGTGGGGAGGCCTAGGGCTCCTGCAGACGGATCGGCCGGCCTTTAGGGCTGGAAATTTCTCTCTCCGTGCTCTCCACGCAGAGAGAAGCGCAGCTGCCCCCCAGTCTGCCATCGGCACGCTTGCTAATACAGAATGTCAGCCAAGGCCACATGCTCCATCCCCCTGCTCTGGAAAAGAAGAGTAACCTGTTCTTTCCTCGAGGCGTACCGGCCTCGGGCACCATGGTCAGCTCTGCAGGCTCATGGCCTTGGCTCCTGTCACCTGAGGTTCGGAGGCGCTAGTGGCCGTGACCTCGCGTGAGTGATGCTCCATCTCGGTGGGACTGTGTTCTCTGGGGTTTGTTTCTGCATTTATACTCCTCCCCGGGCCGGAGAGGATTTCAGTCTGCTTGTGGAAATGGAGATGATCACTCAAACCACAGTAAGAAAAATGAAGCTTGGGGGAGGAGGAACAGGCAGGTACGATGGAGTCAGATGAGAAGAAGAGTTTATATGTGCATGTCACGAGTCAGACTGTCAGAGACACTGGGCTTCCTCCAGCCGGTGCACAGAGCGAAACACAGCCGAGGGATTCAGTACCCTGACACAGTACCACCCTGAGGCGCAGAGGCTCCACTTTGCCACAGTGCTTATTCTCACTGGTCCTGAGGGCCAGGCAGAATATCCCTTTTTCTTTTTTTGCTTTTTAGGGCCGCACTTGCCGCGTATGGAAGTTCCCAGGCTAGGGTTAGAATGGGAGCTACAGCTGTGGGCCTACGCCACAGCCACGGCAACGCCAGATCCGAGCTGCATCTGCGACCTACACCACAGCTCATGGCAATGCTGGATTCCCGACCCACAGCCAGGCCAGGGATCGAACCTACATCCTCATGGATACAGGTCAGATGTGTTTCCGCCGCACCACAACAAGAACTCCACAAATGACATTCATGGTAAAAAAAACCTTCTGTGAACATGGTGACCTGTGGAATTCTTCTGTTTTTAGCAGGTTCTCTCTGTAGCTTCTGTCAGAAGTTACTTCCAGCCCCCAGAGCGGCCCACGCTAGCTCCCCACCTCCACTGAGCTGAATGCTGGTTTTCTATTCCTACCTGAATAACTGCGTTCTCCTTGATCCATCACTCCTCGTGGATCAGAGGGTCAGTTTTTTTTCTCCCTATCCTTTAGTCCATGCTCAAGGATGCAGTGGAGAACAATAGCAAAGCCGTTTTTTGTTTCAGTCCTGAGACAGTGGTTGTTACTGTAATTACCGTTGTGGTAATGTGTGAGTTCATTGTTCTGCCGCGGAGAATCCAGGTTGGGTGCACATGCTGAACTGTTAGATGCCTGAGGATCTTGTAGTGACTCTGGGCTGCCTTCTAAACCCCGCAGTGATCAGCACAGGGACCTGGATTTAGAGGGAACCATGTGCGCAGAGGCACAGACTCAAACCAGCCCGCTCTCAGGATGCGGGGCTCCATGCTGGGGCGGAGCTGGCCAGGCTGCTTCTGCTGTTTCTGCCCTGGGCTGAGGGCTTTTGGGCCTGGGCAAGCCTGTCACCTTTACCTCCTGCCAGGTGTCCAGAGGGATGTCCTTGTGAGTTATCGCCTTCTGATCTGAGACAAGAGTGAGCTCTCTGAGGTGATGGCAGGGCTCCCCCGCAGCTAGTGCACGGGCAGCCACTGTGTGCCCGGCCCCGGACAGGCACTAAGAGGGGCTAGGAGGGTCAGCCATAGACTCCAAGCTCAGGATGCTTTCTTTGGGGCTGAGGCAGTGACAGTGACGGACAAGAGGCCCAGGACACGCAGCACAGCCATGTGGTACTCATTCTGTGCCCCATCCAGTGACAAGCAGGAGGGCTCCCTGGCGCTGCCAGTCTTCATGTTCAGTAATGTTGAGGGTGCAGCTGATCTGGGCAAGGGAAGGGACCAGAGGGACCCTAAACTGGAGTGAATGCGCTGGGGGATGCACAGGGGCAAATAGTGCAAGGAAAGTAAGTGATCTCAGGCCTGACTCTTTGATACTGTCTGAACCTACAATTCAGCTTTGAAAGTCATGGTTGATAGCCATGTTCTCTTGCTGCCCCCTGCTGGCTGTTGGGAGTATAGCAGCAATGACCCAGAAAGCAGCTCTAGGTTTCCACTAGTTTTACTTAACCGGCACCTGTTGCTGTTATTTACCCACCTCCACCCCTCATTTTTTTTTTGGCTGCATTTGCTTCACATGGAAGTTCCTGGAGCTGCAGCTGCAATTTACAACTCCTGCAGCAGAGCCAGATCCTTCGACCCACTATGATGGGCTGCGGATCGAACCAGGGCTTCCACAGCGACCCAAGCCATTGCAGTGGGAGTCTTAACCCACTGCCCCACAGCGGGAACCCTTGTTATTCCCTTTTTGATGGAGAGAACACGTTTGGTGGCTGAACATGTTTTTAGGAGTAGTAGCAGGGGGTCCCGCTTTCTACCTGCAGGCCCTCAGGGTGGTTGGACCAGATGATCTGAGCACCCCTCAGCTCTGCTTTCTTTTTCTTTTTGGTCTTTTTAGGGTTGCACCCACAGCATATGGAGGTTCCCAGGTTAGGAGTTGTACTGGAGCTGTATCTGCCAACCTGCACCACAGCCACAGCAACACAGGATCCAAGCTGCATCTGCGACCTACACCACAGTTCACGGCAACGCCGGGTCTTTAACCCACTCTGAGTGAGGTCAGGGATCGAACCTGTGTCCTCATGGATGCTAGTCAGATTTGATTCCGATGAGCCACCAAGGAAGCTCCAGCTCTGGATTCTGATTTTTGGCAAAAACAATATATGAAGCCTAGAAAGATTTGTCTCTGAGTGCCAGAGAAGCTGGGTATGGGCAGGAAATATTTTATATCTTGCCTGAGGTAGGACCATGTGGCCAGATGACATGGACTATGCTTGGCAATGAACACTGAAAAAAGACGACACACTCGGTGACATGAATGAATTCTGGAGCTTTCCCTGCACATTAGTCACGGCACACCAAAACAGGAACCTTGCTGTCGTTTTTGAGGGGAAGGCCGCAACTCAATTCTCCTTCCACTAGGCTCTTTTGCTTCTCTAAGCCTTGGCCTTTGAAATGAAAGATCTATGTAATTTTGCTTAAAGTTCCTTCTGAAGGCTTCCTGGCATTTTATATCCTGTCTCTTAAAGCTGAATGTGCAAGTGTAATTAGGACACTGTCAGCACTGCTTGTATGTATTATATAAAAAACTGTGCTACTCCCCTCTGTAGGCCACTGCCACCATCCTTTCTTGAGGAGATTCTTCCCTGAGCCTTCTGGTGTGGCCTCACAGCTGTAAGCTACAGGGTTTAACTCTTCCCAGTTGAAGCAGTGGCGCCCCCACCTTCCTTGGTAGTGTGTCAGTGGACTCTGAAGCCTGTGCACAGTGCCTGCCCAGTCTCACAGTTACAGTGATCCCGGGTCCCCTGCAGTATCCTCGGAGGAGACTGGGGCCTCGGCTCTCCTAACTGGCCTGACTTGCCGTGCTGTGTGCCTAACCTTGACCTTGCCTGGCCTTCTTTGCTCCTTTCTACACTGATCCCTCCTCGCTGTACTTTGTCTCCTCTGTGTAGATTGTAAATGGACTTTAAGTGGTTGAGGGAGATGTGAATGAGGGTGGTGTGAAGGCCTGGGAGCCCCACCAGGTCCAAAACCCATTGGCGTTTTCTGACGAGGAAGAGGAAGACCTGCTGGATTTCATGTACAAGTTTAAGGCACCTCGAAAGACGGAGTTCCCCCTGGAGGTACACGGTGTCGCGGGCCGCTGGGTGGTACATGCATGTGTGCACAAAGGGCCTGCCTGGAGAGCTGGGGCTCCTGGGAGATCTGGGGCATCTCTTGGGGCCCCCAACATCTCCTGAGTGGCTGGGGCGGGGAGATTTTCCTTCAACAAACAGGCAAGACAAGCCACGAGGCAGCATCCAGATATCTGCCGAGGGGCGAAAAGACCCTATTATTTTTATTTAGAAATAGAGCTGAGATAGCATCCAGTGAAATGAGTGTCTTCGGGAAGAAAAACTCAGAATGTGTTGTATGACAGGTTTTTACAGTTAAGGCGTGTTCATCCCAGTGTCTCCCTAACGGAGCGCAGTGCCCGGCACAGAGCAGATGCCGGTAAAATGTTATCAAGGGGCACAGCCCTTTAAAACGACCGAGACGGTATACTTGTCATATGAACTCTTGCCACTTGTAGATGCGGATGGAGTTTTGGCAGCAGGAGGGCGAAGCCCAGAGCCCAAGGCCTTGCTCTGTGTAGGGTCGCCAGCCGTGGCTCGGGCGCAGGGCCGGCAGAATGGGGGGCCCCAGTGTCTTCCTGTCTGTCCCATCACGTCTCCCCTCCTTCCCCGTCTGCTGCACGCTGTGGCCTGAGAGCCCTTCTGAGGCAGACAGGGAGTCGCCCCCTGTCCACAGAGACGCAGGTGAGGCCATGCGTGGAAAACCTCCCCTCCTCCGACACGGCGGCCTCTGCGCCGGGTTCATACTGGGGCCGTCGTTCCCACACAGGGCGCATGCGTTCACCAGAGTCCTTCCGGCGCACGTGCGTTCATCAAATGCCTTCCGTGTTGGTGGCAGGCTGGGGTCAACTTTCAAGTTAGAGGTTTTGGTAAAAGCTGTTCTGGGTTTTGACTCTGTTCAACGAGTCCTTTAGAGCCTGGGCAGCGCCACAATGGGGAGAGGGGCCTTGTCCAGAGGGCACAGAAGGTACTAGAACTATTCTAAGTCCTGAGGGTTTGTTCCTTTATGGGTTTTTTGTTTTTTTCCTCTTTTGGTTGTCCACCCCCGACCTCCTGCATGTGGAGTTCCCCAGCCAGGAATCAGATCAGAGCCACTGTCGTGACCACAGCCACAGCTGTGGCAACGCTGGGTCCTTCACCCGCTGTGCTGTGCGGGGCTGGGGTTGGAAGTTGCGTCCCAGCGCTCCCCAAACGCCTCAGTTCCCATTGTGCCACATGGGGAACTCTTGGTTTTGTATTTAAAGCTGCACAAGCTCCTTTACTGTTTACCGTTAACCGCCTTAGGTTGATCACTGAAACAAATGGATTTCACTGGCTTTCTCTTCCTCGTCCAGAGGTGGGTGGCAAACGTTTCCTAAGTCGTGAAGGGGTCGTGTAGGACTCAGGAAGTGTAAGGCCAGAGCCTTTGGTTCCTGCTGCTTTCCCTCCCGCCTCCCTTCCCGTGTGCCTGCTGGGCACCGAGGTCCTCACTGGGAAGTGGTGGTGAACGGACCTGCCTTCAGCAAGTCCAGGCGTGGCAGGAGACAGTGCCCAGAGAGGTACACTCCGCTCTGGGTGTAGAGTCCCCTGACGTCCTCTTCTGTGCAAAACATTGTGAGGATCGAGGGGGTGATCCGGGCCATGGCGAGGGCGGGGGGAGCTCCGGAGTGACTTTGGAGCCGGGTCCTAGAAATAGCCAGACAGAGAGGGGAGGGAGGGCCTCTGGGCAGGGGTTGAGGGTGGTTGGGGCCAGTGAAGCCCCTTGAGGGCTGTGCTAGGGAGAAATATTTCCCTTTTATTGTGACAGTCACTTCCCCTGTGATTTGTGTGTCCCAGGGAAAGTGGGGTCCCTGGACAATCATTTGTGGGGAGATGAGGTAGAACACTTCATACTTAAAGACAGTGTTTCCATTGCGTCTGTGGTTTGCTGTGCATGAAAGGATTTCACATCCAGAAAAAGGACCGGAAATTCAGCGATAGCAATTTTAAGCACATACCAAGGCCAGTTCTCCAAGGAAATCGGAAAGACAAGGCAAGAGGGGGGAGGTATTTCTCCCTGCTGAGTCACTGGTTAAGATCATTTTGCTCCCCAGGCAGAAACAAGATGTGTCACTCCCCTGCACAGCCATTCACTTGGGAGTTCCAAGGACTTGGAACATAAAGAAGGAGGCGCTGGCCTCCTCAACTGGCTCAGCTTCCCCGGTTTGCTGGGGATGTGATTAATCCCTGCTGTGGAAACTCCGAGTGAGCCCCCTGCCCCATCCGGCCTGCTCACACACGTGCGTTTGGGCACAGGTGCTGGATGTCTCAACACAGATCCGCCCAGGTGCCGCCGTCCTCAAAAGCTTCCATGTTTGCACCAAACTAAAGAATCCTTTTTCTGTTTTCTCCACCAGGCACCGCCTAGAATCCTTCGATCTCGCTTCAGGAAGAAAGGTACCTCATCCTCGGCCACTGAAACCACGTGAGTGAGATGAGCCAACAGCACTGGATCCACAGAATGTTTCTTCTCTGCCTTAAAGAGCTATTTATTCACTCATAACATAGAAACCCCGCAAGCTTGTGTGCTGAGCGTGCAGCCTCGGACATGGCCTTTTCTCTCTCCCCTTTTCCACTGCTAAGGGTCCCTCCCACCTTCCTTTCCTTTATTTTGCTGGGGAGAGGCTGAAGGGAAAGGTAGTGTGTGGGGTGTGTGATCTTTAAATCTTGTGAGGTTAGCAACTTGCATCGTTGGGTTGTCACTGCCGATGGCAGTGTTTTTAGAAGTAGACGAGAACCCCCCCGCACTGCTGAGATGTACATTTGTAATTTATTTGTTGCATACTTCATTTTTAGTCCTGTATATGCAAACAAAGCAATTTTTAAACCGCCCCCCCTTTGGTGTTTTTGGTACTAATACTTTGGTCTCTGATGTACATATTTATGGCTTTTGGCTTAATACAGTGGGCTTGCAAGGGCTGCCAGAGGTTCCGATGTGCAAGAAAACTGCAAAAACCGAAGTGTAAAAACTTATTTTGATCCCAGAGAATGTCTCAGATGTGCTTTTGAAGCTTCCAAATACAGCCTGAGTACCAAACCCCTTTCCCTGCAGGGTGATGGTCCGAACGCCTCAGCCAGTCAGTCAGTCCGCAGAGCAGCTCAGAAAGAAGAGAGATAGTGTTTTAGTGACAGAGGTGAGTGTGATGAGGTCAGGGGAACAGCCTAGAGTACAAGTCACAGGAAGCTCGTCTCCCCCAGGGATCCAGGCTAAGGAGCTTCTGAATCCTTCTGGAGGATTCGCCCCCAGAGCTGTTGTGGCAGAAGCGGGATGTCTCCGGTGCTTGACGATGGCTGTTTCTCCTTCACAGTTCCCAGGGCACTGCCTGCTTTCCCCAGGGAGGGGGGCCTCCCATCGGAGCGCCCTGTGTCAGAGAATGCTGAGCAAAACCCCACCCATCCACTCAGCCAAACCTAGAACTGCGCTTTGTTGCAGACGGGCTGTGAAGTGGTTCCGAGACACCCGGGGAACGATCCAAATGCTGGGTTCTAGAAAGGTCCTTAGAGGTTGAGCTCTTCACGGCTGTGACCTGCAGTGGCTCGCACCCCCTGTTCCCTCCCTGGCTTGTGCAGAATGTGAACGAGAAGGAAGTGGCATGCTTGTGGGCGCTCCGATTTTACCCAAGCCCAGATCGCTTAGAGAACAAAGCACTATCTGAGGGGACTCCCTCCTTAGGTTGAGAATTTTATGTGGAAAGAAGAATCTGGCTTCGATAGCGTTTTGGTCTGAGGCAGCTGCTCTCCGCTGGGAGAGCCGAGCCTAAATGTAGGACTCGTATACTTGTGCTTAAGAGTTGGTGTTTCCGTTCAGTGTGATGCATGCCATGGCCACAACCCAGTTACTTATAATCCTTGGACTGTGTTTGTTCATAGATAAGCCCCGAACACTAGAGAATTAGTGTTATGTACCCCAGAGAACTTGCCCTCCGTCAGCTGCGGACAGGCCCAGCTAAAGACTGTTCCCTGGCTGAGCTTCGTGAACATACCTCGGTCTTTGCTGATGACACACTGGCTGGATCTTAGCCACCTCGGAAAAGGGTTTTACTTGAAGTTGATTGTTACCCGATATGCATATTTAAATCCCTTCTCCCCACAATGCCTCTGAAGGTGACTTTGTAATTTACAAAAGGACTTAGGAAAATAAACCGAAAGGCAGATTTGAGGTTCAGAGGGCAAATAGAGGCTGTCTGTTCATTGTCTGTGCCCCGTACGCACCAATACCTAACCCGCCCCACACCCCCTGACCCGGGGAGGACAGAAAACCTATTTTCTTCAAGCTCACTGAATAGTTTCAGACAAAGGGAAAATAGAATATGCTTTAAAATGTATTTACTGGTTACTGGGAGTACCCGGAATTATCAGAAAACAAATGCAAAAAAAGCTTAACTTAAGCAGCTTTTTAGCAACCTTTTTTTTTTCTTTTTGCTAAAATAATTAAATGCCTTTAGCAGCAGAGATTCAAATCCTATTGTGAACAAGCTATATGTTCACCATCGTACAATGGAGACTTTTAACAGGTACGGGCTCTTAAGTTTGCACTCAACTATGCCAAAAACGAGTTTGAAGCACTCTACTCTCAGACACGCTGTATTACTTCTCATTTAAGATTTAAAGATATAAAGGAATCCAAACTGCTGTCTTAATGTACCTATTTTCCCTCCAAGTGTTGGTTAGGGAGTTGGTTTCACTCTTAAAAACACTCACTGTACAACTGAGAGCAGCTGTCATATTTCTGGCAAAAACGTGTTTACTTATGCAACAAGCTGTGTATTTGTGTGTGGACTGACGTAAAATGTGAATGCCTCAAAGTGTACCCGTGGTGGCGTGGTGTTCTGTCTAGAGGATAAAACCGAATGTTTTAAATTTGCCCATTTACAGACACAGGCTGTTTACAGACTGCTAGCTGCAAAGTCTAATTTTCATGTGGCCACTTTCAGTTCTTTGCCGTTGAGCACTGTCCTGTCTGAGGCGATGAGATGTGGTGGCGGACTTAGAAACTGGAGAGTTAGGCACACTCCCTCCTGGCTTTGTGTGAATAGCTTGCTCACTTCACTGGCCTCTGAAACGTGTGTTCTCCGTAGTAAGCTGTCCATGTGTTCATGATAACAGTGCTTGTCAACCACAACCAGCCTCGAGTACCTTTCCAGTTGTGCACCTGGCACAGAGCCAGAAACAGTGAAGAATGTGCTCCCTTTCGCAGGGGCACGCACCCGGAGAGCTGACGTCCTGGACCGTGACTGTGCCTGTTTCCCCTTAGTTTATTCCTGTAATCCCCATAGAACAACCTGTAATAAAATAGTATACTGGTCTGTGCATCAAAGGTTGGTTGTAAAGTTACAGTATTCCAAAGGTTGAAGTGCTGCTGTTTTGTTACAATGCCTGATATATATCTTGAATAAAGTCTTAACATTTTTCTTTTAAAAGACATCTTTGTAATGTTGGACTTACGAGGAAAGAGAAAATGCTCAGTCTGGCAGCTGAGTGCTCAGCCACGAACTGGCCTGGTGCCCAGTGACTACTGCACAGAATTGTTGCAAGGAGAAAAAACGAAATGATATCAGCTCTGAGAACCAGTTGACCACATAAATATAAATTGAGCAGTATGCTTGTTTTACACTTTTAAAGGTCACCGGTGGAAACTAGATAGCTGGGAAAACTAGAGTAGTTCATCTGCAAGGCAGTTCTAATTCTGCAGCCGGACCTCTGGTCTGTTGCTTTCCGTCTTGGAACCTGTTTCCTCATCTGCAAAAGCGGGAGTTGGTGCACAGGTCAGAAGAGGGTGGCGCACGTGGGGGTGCCCCTGATGCCACTGCGGCCCTTGCCTTTAAGGTATAAACAGGTACAGGTGAACTTCAGCGTGCGGCCACAAAGGCCTGGAAACTCAGAATCTGAAACACCAGAACAAAGCACTAATTTTCCTTCGCCTTTGTAGTCCTGTGTTCGACATGAGAGCGCGGCGGCGGCAAAGATTCCGAGGACTGAATGAAGGCAGAGATGCAAAGGCAGGCTGAAAGTCCGTTCATTCATTCATCTACTGAGTCCTGTCCGGTGCCAACAGAACTGAGATTAACTAGGTTAAGAGCTGACAAAAAACAGAAAAGCAAAGTTATGGAATTTAAAAGCTGATTGGCTCAGTGTCGTGAAGAGGTATTTAGTATATGGTGCTAGATTCGTTCCTTGTTGATTTCCGTGCGAATTTTCACGTTGCTAGAAGACCTGGGGAAATACACAGGATTCCAAGGAGACAGACCCCGGTTCTGTGACTCACTAGCTGTATTTTGGGTAATTAACCTTCTGTGTGCTTCAGTTTCCACAAATCTAGGGATAAATCCTATCTCTCTTGCAAGGTTGCTGTGCAGGTTAGCTGTTTCATGGAACATCATAGTAGGCGCTCAATAAATTACACTGTGTGATACCCGAATGTCATTTAGATAGACCTTTTCATGTTTGTTGTCAAACCAGAAAAATAAATGTTGCTGATAAGCCCTGCTACCTACAAAATAAAAATTATATATATGAAAATGTCCTCTCCCCTAAATCATGTGCCTGTCAGCCCTCCCATTCCAGTCCATCTCTGGCTGCGGGGCCCTGGCCTAGAGGGGAAATCAGGGTGCTCTGAGGCTCCTTGAGACCTTGTCACATTGCACTGGACACGTCATGGAGGTGGGGGAAAAAGCTTCTCCTTTCTCAGCTTCTCGGGGCTCCAGTTTCATCTTCAACTTCCAGGGCTGAATGGAAGAGGTGAAGAGCCAAGCAGGTGTGAAACAGTATGGAGGCCTTGCCCGTGCCTGGCTTCTGCCACCTCAGAAGCATGAGGAAACGAAAACCCATCCAAGTAGAAAGCCATTCCGTGCTTCAGGCTCTTGAGATTCTCATCTCACATCAAAGGTCTGCTCTTTATTAATTGGTCCCATAAATAGACACATACTTGGCCTTGGAGGATTAGAACACTGTTGTTACCCCTTTTCCTCTTAATGAACACACATGGGTTTCAAGGAATTTCTCCAATAATCCTAGTCTGACATGCCACAGGATTTCAACTTGGTTATCTTTTACCTTAATCTATTAACAACGGAGGAACCGCATCTTATCATCGACTATTATATTACAGGATCTAAAGCAGTGACTGAGGCACAATCCTATTTAATAATGGTTTTTCAACTACACAAAATGCTCGGCTGTTTGAAAATGCTTCCCAGATGATGCTGCCCTAGGTTGTAACCATCCTGAAAAACTGAATTTTCCTCAGTGCCACTTAACCCGACCTTCTTCAAGGGAACAATGCTTAACTCTTACATTGTGTCTAAAAATGACTGAGATTACCTTTTCCTCCTTAGTTTCTACAGTGTGTCTTTGGAAACTTTTGGAAAAAATTCATCCTCACAGTGAAATATATCAACTCTCTGGAGTTCCCGTTGTGGCTCAGTGGGTTACGAACCCTTCGATCATCCATGAGGCTGCGGCGGTGATCCCTGGCCTCGTTCAGTGGGTTATGAATCCAGCGTTGCCATGTAGGCTGGCAGCTGCAGCTCCAGCTCGTCCCCTAGCCTGGGAACTCCCATATGCCACAGGTGCAGCCCTAAAGAGCAATAAATAAATAAATAAATAAAAATGCGAAACCTCAAGTGGATAAACCAGCTTAAAAAAAATAGTAGCTTTTAGCTCTTGGTTGAAAAGCTTTTATTTCCCCTTATATAGCCTCCGTTTCCAGTCATGAATGGGCATTCTGAAAGGCTATTTCATTTACTCTTCTCTCAAAAAGAAATCCTGTTCCAATAAACTAAGAACTGTTATGGACACAGTGAACCTAGTATACTAGACGTGTGGTGCCACCCCAGACTCCCCTCTGAGTGAAACTGCTCACAAGTGGGCCAGTGGGCTCCAGACCCAGGAACACCCCCTACACTGCTCACTGACCCCAGATGAGACCTGGTGTAAAGAGACAAGCTGGCCTCATTAGTGTCTTGGCAATTGGAGACTAGAGATAGGAACGAGCATCGTGACGTAGAAAAGAACCTCAAAGGGGCAAGCTGGGGTTATATCATGAAGGCGTAGACACTAACAGTGAACAAAAGCTATGAATAAGAGACGGTGGTGAGGAGAGTGGACGGAGCCAGCGATATAAAAAGAACTGAGTCACGTGCAGAGCAGACCCCAAGCCTAAGATCCATCACTTCCTGCTGCTGAGGCCTCTGCAGGTGCTTGGGACCCAGGATCACCATGTAATTTCTGTTTTTCCTGAGGCCTGGGGGTTAGTTCTGGGTGGGACACGGGGATGTGGGGGGGTTCCTGAGTTCCCAGCACATAACCTAAAGATGATATCACACTGCCTGAGCTAACCTGTTAGCTTTATAGCCTGTCAATGTCTGTCCTCTGTCCTGACCGGAGAGTCTTTGCAACTAGTAAGCCATTACCATTTGTTAAAAATAATCAGTAATTTATTTATTTTTTCCTCTGAATAAATCTGGGAATGTTTAGCCCATAAAATTTTAAAACTTTGATAAATTTAATGTTGTAATGTTGGTTCTGTGTATTTCCATATCAGATGGGGCACTTTACATCACGTTTTATACTACGTCATTTGTGCAGAGACACAGACACAAAGATACACAGTCAATAACTGGGAAGTCATAAAACTTCTCATCTATACTTTCAAGTTTGTTCGATTTTGATACTTCTGATAAGGATCATCGGCATACCAGTTTCGCCTCTTCCAGAAAGATGCTGTCATTTTATCTAAGAGCTTACTCTGGGTTTTATTGCAGAAGACAAATTCCCTCAAGCGTCTTTTTCGTGCAGCCGTCTTTTTCCATAATTTTTTCTTATAACCAGCCTGTGAGATAATATTACAAAGACATTTAAAACATTTTATTACATTGGAAACAACAGATATCTTCACTGCTCATGGCTTAGACGTCCGCTGGGAACAAAGGGGCTGGTATGTTCTTTCGAAAAATGTGATCTCAATGAGGGGCTGGCAGGGAAGGCACATGTAGTTTGAAAAAGAGACACTGATAATTTCAATAATTTCATTTTTTTTTTTTTTGGTCTTTTTAGGGCTGCACTGGTGGCATATGAAAGTTCCCAGGCTAGGGGTCGAATCGGAGTTGTAGCTGCCGGCCACAGCCACAGCCACGCCAGATCCAAGCCGCATCTGCCACCTACACCACAGCTCACGGCAACGCCAGATCCTTAACCCACTGAGCAAGGCCAGGAATTGAACCCGAATCCTTGTGGATACTAGTTGGGTTTGTTACTGCTAAGCCAAGCCAATAACTTCATATTTTTAAAAGATTATTTAAGTGAAAACCTCCGACTATAAAGCTAAATAAACTGTGGCTGGTGAAATATAGGGTATTGATAGACAATTATAATAGCTAACTTGATATACATAACCTTCTTATCTCTTCAGCAATCTCCAACAATAACATACTGTTGTTCTCATTTTACAGATGAAAGAGAAACAACCATGGGTTAAAGAAGTTAGACAGCAGACTGACGTCAGAGAACTATAAAGGTTCTTAGCCACGCTACTGCAGGTTTCCTAATGTGGAGGGTGACAGAGGCAGTACTGACTAGATGCTAACATTTACGTTCAGTTAGGGGGCCTAAGTACTACAAGGGCTTAGGAGCACACTTCTCAAGTACGTTACCTCATTTATTCTTTTCACATGCTGGGGACCAATTTCTTTAGTAATACTTTCCTAAGAAATAATGACTACACTGTAACTATTACTAGGAGTGGTGAAGGAATGGTTACCACATGTTTAATCCAGACTGCCATATACGCCATCCATGCACTATTCATTTTAAAGAACTAACTTTTTAAGAAACAGATAATTAGACAATATAAAAGCTATAATCATAGCCTGTTTAAACTAGAAGACGTCTTAGGTGCTGCTCAAGTTAATGGTTGGCTAAAACCACACACTAATTTATAGGAGAGGTGAGACTAGAACCCAAGCTATTGGTAAGAGCACTTGGGTCCTTTCAAGCCAAGGGCTTTTTAGGGCACCAACTAATTGAACAAAACCACAGCTCTTCGCTGAGAAGGTGCCTTGGGTTTTGACATGCCTTGGGGTGTGTCATCGCTGTGACCAGCAACTTCTGTAGTACAGTGATGCTTAGAAATAAGGTTATAAGAGTTCTGGCTTTAAAATACCAGAGGTTAGATGGTTACTTCTCATTGCTTATGATTCAAACCAAAAATCTCCATATTCGTGTAATAATTTTCTAGTTTGCCAGCTAAACTGGGTCCCTACGCAGCTCTAACATACTAACAGCTAGTTTGCTCTCCTGCCCATCATCATCAGAATAATCTCCTTTGAAGATTAGGCTGTGGAATGTAACAAATGTGAAAATGCTCAAAACTTTTTAGACAATCTCTATGATCAGAAATGGAAGGAGGGGAGTTCCTGCTGTGGCTCAGTGGGTTAGGATCTGGTGTTGTCACTGCTGTGGCTTGGGTTCAGTCCCTGGCCCAGGAACTTCTACATGCTGTAGGCACAGTCAAAAAAAAAAAAAGGAAAAAAAAGGAAGGCAGGAATAAACAATACAAATTTGGAACATCTGGATGAAACTGCTACAGAAAATACTTTCAGTTTTTATATATCTGTGTAAATCAACCCATATTTTCTGTTTTCTTCTTAAAACTGCATGTTGATGAAGCAGGCCATTCTGCCTATGGAATACTTTTGGGGCCTGAGCAGGCACCAGGTATTAAGACTGGAGGATTTGATCAGGTCATTTATAAGAGCATGAGGGTTCAGGGCCAATAAAAGGGATATGGAAAGGAAGGCAAGGAAAACCACCCTTTTCATTTAATCTCGGGCCAGATGAGGGCCTGGAAATAGTCAGTATAACAGAGGAAGCGTTTCCAGTGGTCCAACATTCACAACCATCAGCTGAACTGCTTAGTTCAGCTACTTATGGAGCATCTACTGACTGGCGCAGGATACTAACTACCACAGTATCACTCCAATGGAGAATGAATGAGAGTTCCAGTGAGCTGAGAGTTCCATTCAACCTATTTGTCTACAAATTTAGGATTATTTACAAGACAGAAGATAATCCTTTCAACCTGTTAAGTAGTGAGAAAGACCTACCAATTATTTTCACAGGGAGACAAATTTTTTTTTCTGTCTTTTTATGGCTGCACCCGCGGCAAATGGAAGCTCCCAGGCTAGGGGTCAAATCAGAGCTGTAGCTGCCAGCCTACACCACAGCCACAGCAATGTGGGATCCGAGCTGCGTCTGCAATCTAAACCACAGCTCATGGCCAATGCTGGATCCTTAACCCACTGAGTGAGGTCAGGGATCGAACCTTTGTCCTCGTGGATGCTAGTCAGATTCATTTCCACTGAGCCATGACAGGAACTCCAGGGAGACAAATTTTGATCTTTAAAAAATTATTTGTTAACTTCCAAGTAGTAAAAGGGAATTAGGATTCAAATAGTTATCAAAACTCAGAAGTGTTTTGTAAAACTCTGGCCTTCAGCTGCTTTCTGATTATCACCTACTCTGTGTTCATGAATAATAAGGACATGAATAAAAAAGCCCACATTCACATTCAAGACCTGCTGTGGGAGAAGACAGAGAAGGAATAATTTGTCAGAGTCCCTCCCCAGAGGCCGTGGTCCCTGACCAGCATAAGCACCAAGTTCTATCTCATATGGTCGCCAATCATACACACCATACATCAGATAAAGACTTGTAAAATTAAAAAAAAAAAAAGTGTATGAGAGGTTAAAGTTCTGCCATAAAGATCAAGCCACCTGGAGAACCTACTCCAAGGTAGGCTGGAAACTTCCAGTCCCCAAATCGGTGCCATGTAGTCAAGTCCTAGCTCAAGTCCACTTGGTGTTTTAATGCTTTGGGCTCAAAGGGATCCTCCCCGCAGGTTATTACACACTGAGGCCTTCAAAGGGATCCTGGAAATCATTAGAAAAGCCAGGCATGAGAGTAACCTGTTCTGCAATGAAGGCTCTTACCACTGTGAATACATTTTGTTTTATGAATGCTTCACCATGTTTTCTTCACCTGGATTCGCTTACACGATGTGAAGCCTGCCAAGCTGAGACCTAAGCAAGCACTGAGAAAGCTACTGGTAAGAGGGGGGAAGGTGTGATGGGGGCAGGCTAACTGAATTCGGTATCTGTTTACTCTAAGCTCACTCTCCTTTTCTAAGCAAGGAACTGTGTGAGAACTCACCTTCCTCCTCAGCCACAGGCCGGAATGAAGTCGAAGAAACCTGTAGATGACAGCTTTCACCGTCTTTCTCTTGCCCT
The DNA here is from genome assembly GCA_004024745.2 of Catagonus wagneri. Taxonomy (NCBI): domain Eukaryota; kingdom Metazoa; phylum Chordata; class Mammalia; order Artiodactyla; family Tayassuidae; genus Catagonus; species Catagonus wagneri. The sequence continues at coordinate 5,774,593 of PVHT021183520.1, read as the reverse complement.
TTCGTGAACTGAAGTATGTTACATTTCTGACTGGTGGCTTCAGGACATTTGGGAGCAAGGGGGCCACTCTAAAATATATTAAAAAATGCTTAATTCCACAATAAAACTGACTGAAAGATAAAATCCACTTCTATACTTAGAAAATGAAGCAACTGCACTAGAATAGAGCTGACTTTGAATATACATTATTACTGCAAACCATCCATGACACTAGGAATAAAAAAAAAAAGCAAGAGTTCCCATCGTGACTCAGTGGTTAATGAACCCAACTAGCATCCATGAGGACGTAGGTCCGAACGCAGGCCTGGCTCACTGCATTAAGGATCCGGCGTTGCCATGAGCTGCAGTGTAGATCGCAGGTGAGGCTTGGATCTGGCGTTGCTGTGGCTATGGTGTAGGCCGGCAGCTACAGCTGATTGGACCTCTAGCCTGGGAACCTCCATGTGCCACAGGTGCAGCCTAAAAAGACCAAAAAAAAAAAAAAAAAGAATAGCAACTATCGGAGTTCCTGTCATGGTGCAGTGGAAACGAATCCGACTAGGAACTAGATTGTGGGTTCGATCCCTGGCCTCACTCAGTGGGTTAAGGATTCGGCATTACCGTGAGCTGTGGTGTAGGTTGCAGACACAGCTCGGATCCAGCGCTGCTCTGGCTGTGGCGTAGGCCAGCGGCTACAGCTCCCATTAGACCCCTAGCCTGGGAACCTCCATATGTTGCAGGTGTGGCCCTAAAAAGAAAAAAAATTATATATATTATATTAAAATTATATATATTAAAATTATATATATATTAAACAAAAGAATAGCAACTATCATCAACTTGCCAGTCCTTCATTTGGCCCCTCAACCCCTATGAGAGAATTTACCCTGGTATGTCTTAAAACCCTGATGTCTTATCCATCTGCCCACTAGATTATAAACTCCTAGAGGACTTCAACTTGTTTTTGTCCTGTATCATTACTGCCAAGTGCGGTGCTGGGCACCGAGGAGTGCTTACCTAAATATTTGCTGACTGAATGAGCACCACACGCTGCCCAGCTTGCAGGCTGAGCACCTTGTTCACTCCCCACTTTGGCTGACAGCTCCCACTAGGGAAACCACATCTGGAACATCACAAGCGGGCCCCGTGTGGTCGTCCCTGCCGTCGACCTGTCTATTCTCCCATCCTATCTTGCAAAATCTACTAACTGTAGGCAGGCAAAGAATATCATCTACTTCTAAGATGCTGTCATAGGCATAAAGATTCTAGAACTTTTGCCCAAGCCATCGTGTTTGCTGAAATTTATATACTCAACCTGTTAAGGATTGGTGCAGTAGGTCCACACATGAGGTTTCTGACAGATGTGATAAGTCTGGGAGCAGATGACACAGCCGGTGTCTGAACATGACTGAAATGTCGGGAGGACAGTACAGAACTAAGATAGGCATTCTTGGTGCAGTTTTGATAGGCTGAAGATGCCAAAATATGCAGCGGCCGGAAGATTCCTGGAGAGGGAGAGAAGTATACACGCTTAATATGAAGCTCCAAAATATGCACTTAGCTATTTAAAACGAAGTAATGGATCAAAGCAACAAAGTGTTATACAGAATTATTGGGTCCTGGAGTTCTCTTCGTGGCTCAGTGGTTAACGAATCCGACTAAGAACCACGAGGTTGCGGGTTCAATCCCTGCCCTTTCTCAGTGGGTTAAGGATCCAGCGTTGCCGTGAGCTGTGGTGTAGGTTGCAGACACGGCTTGGATCCCGCGTTGCTGTGGCTGTGGCAAAGGCCGGCAGCTACAGCTCCTGTTAGACCCCTAGCCTGGGAACCTCCATATGCCGTGGGTGCGGCTCTAGATAAAAAAGCCAAAAAAAAAAAAAAAAAAGAATTATTGGGTCCTGAGCTTTTTATCAAGCTCATTGAGGTAGAGCTCACAGACTACAATACCACCTATCTGTGAACAATTCAGTGTCTTCCGGTCAATTTAGAGAGTTGTGCAACTATCCCCACAATCTAGTCTGACGTGTCCTGGTTCTACATTCAACAGTGGGGGACAAAAGATATGTAATGTTAATTCCTAACATGATAAGACTGTGCTCCTGCATACAGGGCAACAGCATGGCAGACGCAGACACACAAAAGCTTCACAGCAGAGTGGCCAGAGGATTCAGAAAGAAAACAAGATATACTTGGGCTGCCCTCTAGAAAATGAACCAGCTGCAAGAGGAGGAGGACGAACAGGTAGGACGAACATACGCGGAGGCAACAAAGCTGGAACAAATCCGTGTCGGGAGCAGGGACTGAACCTGCCAGAGGCTGAACACTGCTGGCTTACTGGAGATGCCTGGGGAGTAGCAGGAAACCAGATAGGCAGCTCATGGAGAGCCTGGCTGTGTGGACTCAACGCAGTCTTCTTTATCCTTCAGCTGTGGCCAGACTCAGAGTCTCTGACTGCAAAGCAGAATCACTCACAGAGCCCTGACTCCACCTGTGGACGCTGAGGCTAGTGTGGGAGCCGAGAATGTGTAAGATTTTTTTGTTTGTTTTGTTTTGTCTTTTAAGGGCTGCACCCTTGGCCTATGGAAGTTCCCAGGCTAGGGCTCCGGTCGGAGCTAGAGCTGCCGGTCTACACCATAGGCCACATCCACAACCACACCAGGTCCAAGCCGCATCTGCGACCTGTACCACAGCTCACAGCAACGTTGGGTCGTTAACCCACTGAGTGAGGCCAGGGATCGAACCCGCAACCTCATGGTTCCTAGTTGGATTCGTCTCCGCTGTGCCATGACAGGAACTCCTGTGCACGTTGACAGGACTCCACAGGATGATGGAACTGCGTGAAAGCTGGATTTGGTGATGGTTGCACCAGTGTGCAAATACTCTGTAATCTATCCCCTTCATCCCTAAACTCACTAAATTTACTAAAAATCAGCCAATTGTACGCATAAAACAGGTAATATCATGGTATGTAAATTACACCTCAGTAGTTAAAAAAAGCTCCACAGGTGAGTGTGATACTAAGTGAGGGCTCAGAACCACTGCCTACTGTCCACTGCACTGATTTCACATAACAAACGAGGAGGGCAGTGTGGTGCGGAGGCGACCAGCCAGCGTTTGAGTCAGACTGCTGGGTTCATGTTCTAGCTCTCCCGCTTACTAGCTGTGTGACCATGGGCCAGTTATTTAACCTCTCTGTGCCCCAGTGTCTTCAAATTTAAATGAGGTTAATCATAGGCAGGTAATGAGAATTAAATGAGATCAACCATGTGAAGTACTGGGAAGAGTGCTTGGCACAAAGAAAACATTTAATGAACGCTAACAGTGGATAATAAAAGAGAGCTGAGGAACGCTTAGCAAAGATGGAATAATGTTAATAGGTGCCAGAAGGAAGACTTAAAACCCTTATTTTGCTTTTCTGTTCTCCAGCAAAGATAACTACTGTCAAAATGAGAAAGGCAGCATCAACATTAATGAGTTAGCTGAAATCAAAGATTCAGGAGACTGATGGGAGAGCCTTAAATCAGGCTCCTGGAAGTCAAATTCTTCACTCAGTGCAGACCTTCCATCCTTCACGTATAAATAATTTATATCTCAGAGTTCCCATTGTGGCACAGTAGAAAGGAATCCAACTACTATCCATGAGGATGTGGGTTCGATCCCTGGCCTCGATTAGTGGGGCTGGGGTTGCCGTGAGCTGTGGTGTAGGTTGCACATGCGGCTTGGATCCTGCATTGCTGTGGCTGTGGTGCAGGCCGGCAGCTGCAGCTCTGATTCAGTCTCTAGTCTGGGAACTTCCATATGCTGCAGATGCAGCCCTAAAAAGCATAAATAAATAAATAAGCACATCGCTTTGGCAGCATCAGGCAATGCAGAATGTATACATACTCTGTGATTCAGCAATTTCACAGTTAGTTTTATATGTATACATATACATACACACACAAACACCCCTTAGAGAAAGTCTTGCACTCATGCACAAGGTCAGTCAGCTTTGTACCTAATTGCCCCAAACTGGAAACACCCCAGTGCCTATCAACAGTAAACTGGAGAACTGTGGGTAGTCACAAAAGAAACAGTTCTATAGCAATGAGAAAACACTACAGCTTGTAGAATGAATGAATTTCACAAAGAAAAAGAAGACGAGTACATATTGTGTGATTCAATTCATGTGAAGTACAAAACCTGGCAAAGCTAAACAGTGTATTACTTGGAGATGCACTATAGATCTTAAAGTTGTTACAGAAAAAAAGCCAATCTAGTAATAAAAATGAGAATCGTGTTTATGTTTGACAAAAATAGGTAGTTTTGACAGGGAAGGCACACAGAAATGGGGAAGATGTTCCAAGACTCCTGATAGTGTTCTCTGTCCTGGCCTCCTAGTCAGTTATACCCATGTTTGCTTTAGAGAGTCATTTGTTAAAGCTATTCATGTATACTATATACATTTGTATTTATATGTTATATTTCACGATTGAAAGACAACCCATGTAAACAAGCTCTTCTGTAACAGCTGGAAATTTTACACCTCTTTATTTCTATTCCTCCACAGAATTTTGTCCTATTTTGTGTGCAAGTAATTTATTGATAATCTTATCGTATTTGAGAGATCTTTAACTTTCGCATAAGTCCTATGAACCTTCACTCCTGTCACTCTTCTGTTAAGAAATGCTTATGACTGCCCTTGTGCCAGGGACTGAGTAAACCAAAGAACCACAGTCCCCGCACGTCGCGTGAATCTCATAACATACATACACGCTTACCACGTACCAGGTACTACTCCAGGTGCTTTACCTGCAGGAGCTCATTTAGCGCTCAGGTGGATGATATTATCCCTATTTTAGAGCTGGAGACTGTAGTTCAGAGATACTAAACAATTTTTCAAGGTCAAAGGTGGTGAGTGTCGGGTCCCAGTCGCTAATCAGAAATTCAGGTGGGACTTTTCTGCCTCCCTCCACCCCAGGACTTTTGCTTTGTTTTCTAAGGACGGTGAAATAGCTAGAAACCGGTAAAGAAGCGGAAATTGGGAAAACCCAGGTCCGCAAGGGTCCGAAACCCTCAGGAACCTCCGGTGCTGGCGGCGAACATCCGCCGCCCTGGAGAAATTCCGAACGATACTCTGGCCTCAAATAACGAACCCACTCCCCTTTTATTTTTTCTCATCCTTCAAGCTAAACGCCCAATCCATCCTGCGCCAGGGCCCACTTCTGTGAATCGAGCGCGTCCCTTTCCACTGACCTGTGGCTGCTCGCACAGCACCAGCAAAAGCGGAGGCCGCCATCTTGCCACCCGACCCTATGGCAGCCTCATTGGGTCTAAAAGCTTCAGGGCAAAGGAAAATAAGGAAGAGTAAGTGGGCGGAGTCAAGGAAGACGGGGCGGGGCGGACGGGGCGGGGCCGAATGATAAAAGGGAAGGTACTGTCAAGTCTACCTGTATTGAATGCCTTTTATATATGCCAGGCTGTCCTTCACCGCTGCACAACAAGTGCCTATAGAACAGTGTCTGGCATATAGTAGACTCTCAATAAAATTTTACTGCGCATGTGCTTGAAAGGTGTATTAACGTACACAACATATTTGAAACAATTACTTTTTGCTCATTTTATTACATTTATTTGAGAGAATAAAACGTATCCTTCCAAAGGTGGTATATATTAAGCTAAATGGATAGGAAATAGCAGTGTTATTAGGATTTTTAAAAAACTGAATGCCAACTATAATCAAATGAATGTAAGTATCCTAAGGATCTAACCCCCCCAAAACACACGTATACACACATATTTTCGTTTTCTTTCTTCTTCCTTTTTTTTTTTTTTTTTTTTTGGTCTGTGTGTGTGTCTTTTTAGGGGTACACCAGCAGCATATGGAAGTTCTCAGGCTAGGGGTCGAATCAGAGCTTTAGCTGCCAGGCTACACCACAGGCACTGCAATACCAGATCCAAGCCGCATCTGCAAACTACACCATAGCTCACAGCAATGCCAGATCCTTAACCTACTGATCGAGGCCAGGGATTGAACCCACGTCCTCATGGATACTGGTCGGTTTGGTTGCCACTGAGCCACAATAGGAACTCCACACACATTTTTTTCTAATCAATAACACTGCCATTTGGTGGAACAACAGTTCAGCTCTTCCTGAACACTATATTCCTTCTTATTCCTGAGACTTAATAATTACCCATTTAAAAAAATGTTCAAACAGAGTAAAAACAACAAACCTCTTTTCCATCCCTTTTGCCTAAGATATTTGATGCATATACAACATATGACACTATTTACTAGTTGAAATGGGTAAGGGTCAAACACAGAGCCTTTCCTTTTTTTTTTTTTGTATTTTTGCCTTTTATCTAGACCGCATCCATGGCATATGGAGGTTCCCAGGCTAGGGGTCTAACAGGAGCTGTAGCTGCGGGCCTTCGCCACAGCCACAGCAACGCGGGATCCGAGCCGCGTCTGCAACCTACACCACAGCTCACGGCAACGCCGGATCCTTAACCCACTGAGCAAGGCCAGGGATCGAACCCGCAACCTCATGGTTCCTTATCGGATTCATTAACCACTGAGCCACAAAGGGAACTCCCAAACACAGAGTCTTAAGAGTTCACATTTAATAAGGAGACAAGTACAGACCATAAATACAAGGCAGATAAATGACTCAAGGGGCAGTTAAGGAGACTGCTGGTTGGGGTGATCAAGTCAAGGAAGTAGAATATAACATGGGCCTTAAAGAATTGGGAGGATTTTAACAAGGGCAAGGTCATTCTTGGTAAGAACATTAGGAGCTGAGGTGAGAAGAAAAGGAGCCAAGACAGACACAGGATTTATTTAGAGTGGTGTTCTCAAACATTTTGGTCATAGAATCTCTTTACATGCTTAAAAAATTGAGCCCCTAAAGAACTTTTAATTACATGAATTATATCTATTAGTGTTCATTATATTGGATGGTAAAACAAAAAAATTGTATAACTTCTATTTTTATTTATTTTTTGCTTTTTAGGGCCACACCTGAGGCATATGGATGTTCCCAGGCTAGAGGGTGGAATCCGAGCTACAGCTGTCAGCCTACACCACAGCTCGTGGCAACGCCGGATCCCGGGCCCACTGATCGAGGCCAGGGATTGAACCCACATCCTCATGGATACTAGTCAAATTCATTTCCACTGTGCCACAACCAGAACTCCAGAAAAAAATTTAATACTTATTGTATTCATTTTTGCTTGCTGCTATTGAATGCACATTTGGTGGTTTAAGACAATGCAAATTTATTATCTTATAGTTCTGTAGGTTTGAAATCCAAAATGGGTTTCACAAAGCTAAAATCAAGGTATCCAGGGCTGTGTTCGTTTTGTAGCCTCTAGCGAAAAATTTGTTTCATTGCCTTTTCCATTTTCTAGAGGCTCGTGGCCTTCTTCCATTTTCAAAGGGAGTAACTGACTTCTGCTTCCATTGTCACACCTCCTTTTCTTTTCCCTTTTTTTTTTTTTTGCTTTTTAGGGCTGCACCTGAGACATATGGAGGTTCCCAGGCTAGGGGTCTAATCGGAGCTACAGCTGCCGGCCTACGCCACAGCCACAACAACATGGGATCCAAGCTGCGTCTGTGACCTACACCATAGCTCACTGCAATGGCAACACCGGATCCTTAACCCACTGAGGCCAGGATTGAACCCACAACCTCATGGTTCTTAGATTCATTTCTGCTGTGCCACGACAGGAACTCCCACACCTCCTTTTCTGACTCTGACCCTCCTGCTTCCCTCTTTCACTCATAAGGGCCCTTGTGATTACACTTGACCTGAACAGACAATCTAGATAATTTCCCCATCTCAAGATTCTTGATTTAATCACACCTGCAAAGTTCTTATCATGGAAAGTAATATATTCACAGGTCTCTGGGATTAGGAGAATGTGGACATATTGGGGATAATTATTTTGCTTACTGTACTTATTAATTCATTTTAAAACAACAAGTATAAGAGCTCTCTTGTGGCACATCAGGTTAAGGATCTGGCATTATCATTGAAGCAGCTTGTGTTGCTGCTATGGCGTGGTTTCAGCCCCTGACCTGGGAACTTCTACATGCTGTGGGTGGGGCCAAAAGGAATAAAATAAATTCAGTAAAGTAACAATTACAAACCTTTTCCATGTTAATACAGACATTTTTATGAAAAACAACTATTTCAAAAAATTAGTGAGTGGCATTGTTTAAATTTTTCTTCCTTTTTTTTTAGGGCCACACCTGTGCCATATGGGGCTAGGGGTCCAATCAGAGCTGTGCCTACCAGCCTACACCACAGCCACAGCAACACCAGATTCCAGTCGAGTCTAGGATCTATACCACAGCCTGCGGCAATGCTAAATCTTTCAGCCCACTGAGAGGCCAGGGATGGAAGCTACATTCGCATGGATACTAGTCAGATTCTTTCTTTCTTTTTCCTGTTTTTAGGGCCGAATATGGAAGTTCCCAGGCTAGGGGGTGAATCAGGGCTATAGCCACCAGCCAACACCACAACCACAGACACAACAAGGTGGGATCCGAGCCATGCCTGTAACCTACACCACAGCTCATGGCAACGCCGGGTCCTTAACCCACTGAATAAGGCCAGGGATCAAACCCACGTCCTCATGGATGCTAGTCAGATTCATTAACTGCTGAGCCATGATGGGAACTCCTGAGAAGAGTCTATTTTAAAGCAAAAAAAAAAAAAAAAAAAAAAAAAAAAATCTTAAATGCACTTGGAAGATGGGGATTAAGGACTTTGTTAAATGACAAGTTAAAAACTATAGAAGTTAATTTTGGAGTTTGAAATCTTGAAGCTGGAGAAGTTGCTAATGATGTTGAGGTCCAAGGCTGGGCCATACGTGGCTGAAGGAGATGTTCATTGGCCCTGAGAGGTTTATGGCCAAGGTGTTAGAAAAGTCATCACAGAGGCATCAACTAGCATGAGAGCAGTGGGCAGGGATGGGATGGCAGGCCTGTAGTTAAACTGTTAAAATTACTAAAGAAAAAAAAAAAGAAGCGGGAGAATGTTCTCGAGGCTAAGTGAGGGCAATGTGAAATATCAAGTATAATGTAATCATAAAAGTATTCTGGAAAGCATCAAGCCTATACAAACGTAAGTAATCACTTGATTTTAGATAATTTTCAAACCCACTTCTCCACAAATGGGATTCAGTAGCATTGTCTATCTCTAGGGAGAACACCTCTAGGTAGAACTACAATAAATTACCTAGTTAAAACTTGAAAGTACTTTAAAAACATAATAGATAAGTTATTCAGTTTCTATGATATTGTGATAAGATCACTATTAGTACTAATAGTATGAATACAGTGTTCGATATTTAACATATGTCTCCGTGATTACAGACTAGGTGGAATACTTTGAACAGTGTTTTTCCACTTTCATCTTCCAATCTATCTCACAGATTGCGGCCAAAATTATCTTTTTAAAACACAAACAGTGGAAAAAGCAGTGTGGTTTAATGTGGAAGGAGTAGAAACTGTGGAACCCGAAGAATCAGGGTTCCTATCCCTGCTCTGTTATTTATTAAACACGTGAACAAAGAATTCTGCACAAAGGTCTCCCTAGTGTTCTCTCACCCAGTCTCTTAAAAGCATGACTCCCTGAAGGGCTGTCAAACGAAACGAACGCGGAAACCGAGACACTACCACTGTTCACGTAACTTCGAACAAATCCATTCCTTTCTACGAAACATCCAGCTGGCGGAAACGGCTGAGCCGCTTTCTTGCTTGAATTATCCGAAGAGTCACACCTGCTCGGTTTTCGCAGGAACCGAAGCCCAAATTTCCGACGTCCTCCCACTAGCTCCGCTCACCTAGCATCCTAGCCTTCTCGCTACAGACCAGAACCCCGAGCGCGACCCGGAAGGAGAAACCGCCCTTTCCGTCCGGCCAGAGCCCAGCCTCTCGGAGCAGCCTGGACAGGGGCGAGAGGGGGTTGCGCGTGCGCAGTGGCTGACCTTCCGGTAAGCCGGGTGCGGAGAGGCGGCACGGACGCAAGCACGCTTGCGCGCGCGCACGGTCTCCCCTTCTCGCGCCGCCGCCCCAGCTTCCACTTAGACCCGCAGCGCCGTCCGCCGCGCCGAAATGCTGCGGGCCTGTCAGTTATCCGGCGTGACCTCCACCGCCCAGGTGAGGACCGGGGCGCCCGAAGAGAGCGCGTGGTGACGGGCAACCTACGGAAAGTGGGGGAAGCTTTGGCTCTGCCTAGACCCGCGGACAAAGGCGTGTCTCAGGGTCGCCTGTATCGTGAGAGTGTCCGGTGGGCCGGAGAGGCAGTTAATTCGGGAGTTCGCCATACTGGGATGATTTGAGGGTTATTGCTGAGCGGGATGGGGCGTGTGGAGAAGGTGGCGGGGAGGCGGGCGTAGGACGGGAGGCACGGCCTCGGGGACGTGCCATCCAATCAGCCCCGCTCTGCCCCAGTCTAGACCAATCGAGGCTGCTGGCGCTCGGGTCGCCGGTTGGGCGCGTGATAGGTTTCGTGCAGCCGGTGGTTGAAGGTCGACGGGGGGAAAACTACACTTCCCAGCAGGATATGCACAGCCTTGGCTTGTTGTATCTTAGTAAGGCGGTTCCTGGACTGCTGGAGTCCGCGTTTTAGGGGTCAAGGTTGTAATTATTCAGGGGAAGGGATTGCCCTTCTGTTTGTATCTGAGAACACCTCTTCAGCTCTTCTTTCTCTCACAAAAATGAAAGGTTGTGGTTTATGGAGCTCGAACTCTCGGTACTTAAGGAAGGTTAGGTGACATGACCTTGTGTACATTTCCGAGATTAGCCTGGGGAATCTGTGTCTCCAGGTGTTGGGACAACTTTGGCACACGTTCAAGTAGGTTAGAGACCCAGTTCCTTTTATTTCTTCATAATTGTCAAAGTAATTTTCTAAAATTAAACATAAAAAGGTAAACCTATTCCCATTGCTCACAATTTAAAGAAAATTGGTATTTTGGCAAAATGTGATGTTGCAAAATAGGTACTGTGACTCATGCAATTGAGCAAATCCCTAGACATTGTGAGTTAGAAATCATAAAAGTCAAATTTCATTTTTTCTTTCAAGTTTGCTTATCTCCCCTTTCTTTGTCAGTCTTCCATAGGAAAGTGGAGTGTGTGTTGGTTTTCTATTGCTATGTAACAAATGCCACATATTGAGCACCTTAAAACAACACTGTTTCTGGACATGAATGGTTGGGATTTTCTGCTGTAATCAAGGTGTTGTCCCCACTGTGGTTCTCATTTGGAGCTCAGTGTTCTCTTCCAAACTCTTATAGTTCGTTGGCAGAACTGTAGTTTTTTGCGGTTATAGGGCTAGAAGTCTTTGTTCACTCCCTGCCCGCACCCGCGGCATGTTGAAGTTCCCTCGGAGCTGCAGCGGAGCTGCGTTAACAGCCTGCACCACAGCTCACTTCTGCTCCAGTTGCATTCTTAGCCCATTGAGCTATGACGGGAACTCCCAGACCTAGATTTTTTATTTTTTTGTCATTTTAGAGCAGCACCCGCTTCCTGTGGCATATGGAGGTTCCCAGGCTAGGGGTCTAATCACAGCTGCCGGCCTACACCACAGCCACAGCAATGCCAGATTCGGGCTGCATCTGCTACCTACACCACAGGTCACGGGAACACTGGATCCTTAACCCACTGAGCAGGTCAGGCGTACAACCTGTGTCCTCATGGATGTTAGATTTGTTTCTGTTGAGCCATGACAGGAACTCCCCCCAGACTCAGATTTAAAGGGTTTATAGGATTAGGCCAGGCCCACCCGGATAACTCCCTTCTGATTACTTCAAGTCAACTGATTAGTAACCTGAGTTATATCTGTGATACTCCTTTTGCCATACAACATCAATCATGGGCTTAACCGCAGGGCTCTTCCTTATTCTGCTCTCAGGTTACATTGTGGTTGTCACTGATCTTCCCCTTTGTCTGCCGTAAAGTCTAAAATTACTTTTTCCTTCCTTGCCTTTATCAAAATATTTTCTACTTAGTGGAATCCCAATTAGGAAATTAAAAGAAAACTGGCCGAAACTTCCTACTAAAATATGAATCCATTTCTAGCCTACAACCAAGATTTCTTACCTTCCTAAAATTTCTGTCTTGTGAAATTCATTGGTTTATTTTTATCTTCTCATTCATTCTGTGGTGTTTGATGTTGTTATTTTGTGAAACTCTTTTTGCTCTTTTCCCTTTTTTCACGTACTATCTTTGAGTCCCAGCTTACCCTTCATCTCTTTCATTTTCTTGTGTTGAGTCTGCTTTTTCTTGTACCTCTGGGAAACCAAGTACCCCAAGGAAGTCTCTTCCTCCTTCTCCCTGTCTCCCCAGCTCTCTCTCTCTTAAATTAAGACTTTATTTTTTTAGAGCAGTTTTAGCAGAATGGAAGGAATTTCCAGTATATCCTGTGTCCCCACACATGTATAGCCTTCCCCAGTATTAACACCCCTCAGCAGAGGGATACATTTTTTTTTTCACATTACTTAATGAGTTTTATTACAATTATAGGTGTACAAAAATCGTCACAACCAAATTTTATAGCATTTGCATCCTAAATCAGCAGAGGGATACATTTTTACAATTGATGAAGGTACACTGACATGTGATTCTCCAGTGTTCATAGTTGATATTAGCATCCTCCTTGCGTTTTTCTTCCGGCTGCACCTGCGGTGTATGAAAATTCCGGGCCAGGGATGGAATCTGAGCTGCAGCTCCATCCACACCTGCCACAACACAGGATCCTTAACCTGCTGTGCCTTGGTGGGAACTCCAGCATTGATGTCGCACGTTCTTTAAGACAGATGTATGACAACATGATGTGTCCATCCTTATCATATCATACAGAGTATTTTTTCACTGTCCTTAAAATCCTCTGTGCTCCGTTTGTCACTTGCCTAACCCCTCCCCCTGGCAACCAGCACTTTTTTTTACTATCTCCATAATTTTGCTTTTTTTCAGAATGTTGTATAGATTGAATGATACAGTTAAATCACCTTTTCAGATTGGCTTCTTTCACTTAGTAGTCCATTTAGGGTTTCTTCCTTTCATTTACTGAGGCACATCTTAGTTGCCTCCAAGGTGTGGCAGTTAAAGATTCAATAAAGTTTTTATGTGTACATACATTTTCAGCTCTTTGGGGAAAATATCAAGGAGCACGTACGCTGGCTCATATGATTGATAGGGATGGAGCAGGCACAGGACATTAGTGCTGTCAGTTTCATAATGAGAGTATGTTTAGTTTTGTAAGAATCCGCCAATCTTTTTTTCAAAGTGGCTGTTCCATTTTGCATCCCCAACAGCTATGGATGGGCATTCTTGTTGCTCCACATTCTCATCTGCATTTGGTTTTGTCAGCTTTGGGGGTTTTGGCCATTCTGATAAACATGTAGTGATATTGTTGTCCCCTTTCCTTATATACACCCTTACTTGGGATTACAGAACCAATTCCTTAGCAAATGGTTGTCTAGCCTACTCTTGAACTATTTGATTTTGTCAGCTTTTTCCAGAATATTTCATTTGTCAAAATCTTTTCCACTCATTAAACTGTCTTGTTAAATGTCTCCTGGCTTTTACGCTCGCCCTTGTAGAGTTAGTTCCTTACCAGCTATTAACGAAGGTCTTTACAACAGCATACAGATCATGCATGCCTTGCCCTTCAGTGATGTCCCATCAGAATAAAACCTAAACTCTCTACCACCCTTGCCAGGCCCTTCATGATCTGGCTCATTGTGTATCTTTTTCCTACTCTGCCTCATTCTGTTCTTCTCATTGCCTTTTCATTGCTGTTTACTGCCAAGTCTTCCCACACAACTTTGCTTGGCTCACTCCCTTCACTCACACATTTTCTCACATAGCATTTTCCCTTCGGAGAGGCGTTCTCTGTCTCAAGTAGACCTGTGATCACTCTCTCCTTCTCTGCCTCACTCTGAACTTGCCCTTACCCTACTTGGTTTTGCTTTGTACCCCTTACCCCACCTCCTGACATACTGTGTATTTATTGTGTGTTTCCTACATTAAAATGTCAGCTCCTTAAAGGGACTGTATCCATATCAGTACTCACAGTAGTCCCGGCTCCTAACTGATGCTCGGTAAATATATGTGACATGTTTAAGTGAAAGAATAAATGTGTTCTGTGAATTTTTCTTAAATTCCCTAAGTGGATGTGACCTCCCTTAAACCTCCATTAGAACCTCTAATGGTGTTTGAGTGCTCTTCAGAGAAACAGAACCAATAAGATGTGTATATAGATAGAAAGATTTACTACAAGGAATTGGCTCATGCAGTTGTGGAGGCTGTCAGGTCCAATATCAGCAATAGAGGCTGGCAGGCTTGATAAGCACAGACCTAGGAGTGCCTGTGGTGCCATTTCAGTGAAGGCTGGCAAAGTGGAGCCCCCAGAGAGCTGACGGTGCAGTTCCAGTTTGAAGGCAGTCTGCTGGAGAATTCCCTGTTGCTTGGGGAGGCTGGTCTTTTTGTTCTATTCAAGACTTCCATTGCTTGGATGAGGCCCACTCACATTGTGGATGGCAGTCTGCTTTACTCATAGTTGACTGATATAAATGTTGATCTCATCCAGAAACACCCTCTAAGTTAACATATAAAATCAACCTTCGCAGGGGTTCCCGTCATGGCTTAGTGGAAACGAATCCAAGTAGGAAGCATGAGGTTGTGGGTTCGATCCCTGGCCTTGTTCAGTGGGTTAAGGATCTGGCATTGCCATGAGCTGTGGTATAGGTTGCAGATGTGGCTCGGGTCCTGTGTAGCTGTGGCACAGGACAGAAGCTGTAGCTCCGATTAGACCCCTAGCCTGGGAACGGCCCTAAAACGACAGGAAAAAATCAACCTTTGCAGTTGGCATCCAACTTACTCATTTTTTTGTTTTGGTCTTTTTTAGGGCCACACCCACACATGACATGTGGAAGTTCCTAGGCCAGGAGTCTAATCAGAGCTGTAGCTGTCAGCCTGTGCCACAGCCACAGCAGTGCGGGATCCGAGCCATGTCTGCGACCTACACCACAGCTCACAGCAACACTGGATCCTTACCCACTGAGCGAGGCCAGGGATTGAACCCGCAACTTCACGGTTCCTAGTTGGATTCGTTTCTGCTGTGCTACTGCAGGAACTCCCCTAGAGTATGTTTATACTGAGAAATAATACTACTTTCATGCCAAACTTAATAGGATTTTTTGGTGTGATGTATTTTTAACCTTAATGCATGATTCCTATTTTTAGTTAATTGTAGAAAAAGTTAAATTGTTGCATATTAATCTGTAATTGTAGAACTGATCATTAACTTCTGATGTCTTTTGTTTGACTGGGAGGAATCTTTAGGACAATTATTTTGAAAACAAAATGTTAGTAACAACCAGCCAAGTCTAGAAAGGAAGTCTGCAACCTCCAGATAGGAGGGGAGGGACTGGTATTAGTCTTTGTTTCCAGGTTGTAATGCTGGTTTGTGGTTTCTTTTTATTTTTTTATTTTGTATTATTTCATTTCATTTCATTTCGTTTTGTTTTATTTTATTGTATTGTATTTATTTTTTTGCTTTTTCGGGCCACAGCTGGGGCATATATATGGAGGTTCCCAGGCTGGAGATCGAATTGGAGCTGTAGCTGCCAGCCTGTGCCACAGCCACAGCCACACCAGATCCAAGACATGTCTGTGACCTACACCACAGCTCATGGCAATGCTGGATCCTTAACCCACTGAGCAAGGCCAGGGATCGAACCTGAAACCTTATGGTTCCTAGTTGGATTCATTTCTGCTGCGCCACGGCGGGAACTCCTGTGGTTTCTTTTTATATGTTCACTTTAGTTTGGTAATGCTAAAGAATTAGTGGTTGGTGCAAGAAAATTACATGGGAATTGTATGTTTTATCTCACTTGTTTCCTTTTTTAAAATTATATTTCTATAGGTTGGAAGAAGCAATGCTAACTTTGTAACATTTATTACAAGGTTATGTGTCAAGGAAAATATTTTTGAAACAATATTGTCTTTTCTACAGTGTAGGTTATTGCTGATAAAAAGGTATTGCAGAACTAAGAAGTGGCCAATATTTTGTGTGTTAAAGTTAGGATATTTAGTTTATATAAATAGATAGTTTAGTTTGGTGCTAAAGAAAGAGCTGTGGCAGTAGATCTTGGGTTTGGCAGTGGTTTCTTTTTCTTTTTTTTCTATTCAGGGCTGCACCTGTGGCATATGGAAGTTCCCAGGCTAGGAATCGAACCAGAGCTGCAGCTGCCGGCCTACACCACAGCCCCAGCAGGGTGGGATCTGAGCCACGTCTGCAACCTACACCACAGCTCACAACAACACTAGAACCTTCATCACTGAGCGGGGTCCAGGGTTCAAACTCGCATCCTCAGTGGATACTAGTTGGGTTTATAACCCGCTGAGCACAATGGGAACTCCCAGCAGTGATTTCTTGCATATGACACTAGAAGACACAAGATAAATTGGATTTACGAAATTAAAAAAAATTTTCTTTGCATCAAATGACACTCGAGAGTAAAAAGAATAGGAAATATTTTTTAATCATATATCTAATGAAGATCTGTTATCGTAATATGTAAAGACCTGCAACTCAAGAACAAGAAAACAACCCAAATAGTTAGGCAGAGGACTTAGATGTTTTTCTAGTGCTGATATATTAATGGCCAACAAGCATGTGAAAGATGCTCAGAATCCTTTGATTTTTTTTTTTTTAAGGGCCACACTCGCAGCATATGCAAGTTCCCAGGCTAGGGGTCAAATTGGAGCTACAGCTGCTGGCCTACACCACAGCCACAGCAACGCCGGATCCGTGACCCACTGAGCTAGGCCAGGGATCGAACCTGCAACCTCATGGATACTAGTTGGATTCGTTTCTGCTGTGCCACAACAGGAACTTCTAGAACCTTTGATATTAAGAGAGTGCAAATCAAAACCACAATGAAATGGCTACTTCACAGCCAACAGGATGGTTCTAATACAAACAGAAAATAGGTGTTGCATAATTCCACTTACACAAAATATCCAGAATAGGGAAATCTGAGAGCCAGGAAGTAGGTAGTGGCAGCTGGGGGCTGGGGAGAAGGGAGAATGAGGAGATTGCTTGGTACAGGAATTTATTTTTGGAATGATGAAATTTTCTGGATCTAGATAGTGGTGATGGTTGTATAGCATGTGGATGTTCTAGACGTCACTGAATTATACAGTTTAAAATAGTGAATTTTATAAGTGAGAAAAAAATCACAGGAGAAAAAAAAAATCCCCTTACCACCAGGTAGTTGTAGATGGCCTAATATATACAGAGTTAGAGTTAAAAAAAAAAAATACAGGAGTTCCCTTCGTGGCTCAGTGATTAATGAATCCGACTAAGAACCATGAGGTTGCGGGTTCGATCCCTGGCCTTGCTCAGTGGGTTAAGGATCTGGTGTTGCCGTGAGCTCTGGTGTAGTTTGCAGACATGGCTCGGATCCCGCGTTGCTGTGGCTGTGGCGAAGGCCGGCAGCTATAGCTCCTGTTAGACCCCTAGCCTGGGAACCTCCATATGCCGCGGGTATGGCTCTACATGAAAGGCAAAAAGACAAAAAAAAAAAAAAAATACATGTATGTGTGTATATACACACATATAATTAAAGTAATATAAAGTAACATATAATTTGAAGTTACACCCATTGCCCAAAAATAGGATAGTTTGAGTTTTCAAAAGGATAATAATTGCAGCTGGTTTTTAAGTCCATCAGAAGTGTTTAAATCCACGAGTTGAGAAAGATACTTTTATGGTTTGCTATAGCTACACAAGGCACCTTGAACTTGGGGTAAAATATTTATTGTCTCACTCAGTTCTGGGGGTTTCCTGGACTCAGCCGGGCAGTTTTGGTTAGCATCCCTTGTGAGGTTGTGGACAGGCAGTGGCTGGGACTAGAGTCATCTCAGAGGCTTCCTCACTTACTTGTCTGGCACTAGATACGGCTGCAACTGAGACCTTATCTGGGACTGTTGGCTGAAACATGCACATGTGGCATTTTATGTGTCTGAGCTCCCTCACGGTTTCTTGGCTAGGTTCCAAGAGCAAGAGTAACAAGAGCCAGCCAGGCGATCCTTTTTATGTCCCTGTCTCAGAAGACAGAGCATCACTTTCACTGCCCTCTATCAGTGAATTAGTAACTAAGGCCTGCCCTTGTTCCACGTTTCTGAAAGAGCATGTGTTGGAGGAAATACTGCTGCAGTCCGTCTCCCCTCTAGCCAGTCTCCCCTCTAGCCAGTCTCCCCTCTAGTCAGTCTCCCCTCTAGCCACAACAACGCACCTCCGTCCTACATGCAAGTTGATTCACAACCTTCCTCGTAATTCTCCACAGCCTCATCTTTTCACAGCATCAGGCTTAGACTACAGGACCAAGATCTTGTCATCAGGTCAGATCCCTATGCTGATAAGACATCTTGGATGTGCTTCCTCGGGTATAGTTCCTTGATTACCTTTCCTTTCAGTGAACGAAAGGGTCAGATTCTGTATTCTCCATATATCCTGCATACTGTACAGTGTGTTCAGGTACTTCAGACACTCCCTTCCCCAAAGGCAGAAAACAAGAGGCACACAGCAGTCACTGTTCATATCAGATGTCAAAGCCTGTTGGGCACATGCTGCTGCTTGCTTAATTAGGACTTAGTCCTGCTGTTTCGGAATGTTTCTCCATAGCTCTTGGTTCTACCCTGTGGGTTTCTGGTTTTCACTCCTTAAATTATCTTTCATTTCCTAGAAATGCAGCCTGGTAGCAGCCAAATTGTTTTCTCAGATTGCCCTCTGTGTGTAGAAGTTCTAGAGTCTAGGTACTCTTTTCCCCTTTAAATCTAGACTGGCCTATTTTTCATCAGTACAGTTCAGTTAACAACTTTATGGGTTTCTTGTGGGTCTAAGTGGAGTTAGCTTCCTTGAACAAAAGCCATACTCACAAATCTGATCAGGATAAGCTCTTCTCTATTTTGGGCTTCCTGTGAGGCTGCTGTGGGCTAAAACCCCTTGGATTCTCTTTAGCTCTTCATTAAAAAGAATATGGGGCGCATACTTTTAAGGTCCTTAGTGGACCTTTTCTCAATGTAAAAAATTCTGTGAGGAGCACCTCCTTAGATCTTTCTGAGGTCTTAAAGGATCTTTGCTGGAGTTCCTCTTGTAGCACAGCGGTAACAAACCCGACTAGGAACCATGAAGATGTGAGTTCTATCCCTGACCTTGCTCGGTGGGTTAAGGGTCCGATGCTGCCATAAGCTGTGGTGTAGGTCACAGACACGGCTTGGATCTGATGTTGCTGTGGCTGTGGTGTAGGCTGGCAGCTGCAGCTCCGATTCAACCCATAGCCTGGGAACTTCCATATGCTGTGGGTACGGTCCTAAAAAAAATAGACAAAAAATAAAAATTAAAAAAAAGAAAATCGTGTGAGGTGGGAAATGTAACAGTTTTGAACATACAATCTGTTACAATTAATAAATGAAAACTAAAATACCCTACAATTGTTCACCTTCAGAAGATAGCTAAATAAAAGGATAAAGAATCAACCACTTATCCTGCCATTCTTATATGAACTGAACTATTCTTTTTTTGTCTTTTTAGGGCTGAACCTACAGCATATGGAAATTCCCAGGGTAGGGGTCAAATCGGAACTGCAGCTGCCAGCCTACACCACAGCCACAGCAATGCAGGATCCGAGCCACGTCTGCAACCTACACCACAGCTCATGGAAATGCTGGATCGGTAACTGACTGAGCAAGGCCGGGTATGGAACCCTCGTCCTCATGGATACTAGTTGGGCTTGTTGCGGCTGAGCCACAATGAACTCCTGAACTGTACTATTGAGTAACCAGATTATAGATGAGGGGAAGCATCTCTTTATAAAACATGTCAAATTGAAAATGAAAATTAGAATTAGAGGCCACTTTTTGCAACTTCCAATAAGTCAATGCATCTAGGCATTGTACATCAACACAATTGATAACATCACAAAAAGAAGGACAATCGGACATTGTATGCCTCCTGATGAAAGAACATACCACCAGCTAAAGACTTGACAGGAGTTCCCTTGTGGCTCAGTGGATTAAGGATCTACTGCTGTGGCTCTGGTTATTGCTGTAGTGAGGATTTGATCCCTGGCCTGGAAACTTGCACATGCCTTGAGTACAGCAAAATTTAACTACAACAGAAAAGTCTTGCCAAAGGCAGTAAACCAGAGTCTGAGCAAGTGTCTGGTTCCAGATACAGCCTGCAGAAAATACGGAGGACAGAAACGTGTTAATTTGCACCTTGAACAAAATCCATTCTGTGGAAAACTGCCGGTCAAACAAGCAGATTCTTCGACAGAGTAATTACAGGAGGGAACACCTATAGACTGGAAGAGACTCAGAAGATATTTATTTATTTATTTTTGCTTTTTTTTTTTTTTAGGCCACATCTGCCGCATATGGAGGTTCCCAAGCTACAGGTCCAGTCGAAGCTACAGCTTCCGGCCTACACCACAGCTACAGCAACGCAGGACCCGAGCTGCGTCTGCGACCTAAACCGTAGCTCACAGCAACGCCGGATCCTTAACCCACTGAGCAATTCTCAACCTCATGGTTCCAACTGCGCCATAATGGGAACTCCAGAAAACATCTTCTTTAAATAGGCAAGACTAAACTGTGGTATCAAGGGATTCATACTTGGATGATAAAACAGTAATAAAACTTAAATTTCCTGACTTTTAAAGCTCTACTTAGAATGTGAAGTGCAACATAGACTATGAAAGTAGCCTAATAAATAGGATACTTAAATTTTTTAGATCAGGAGCCACTATTTCAGATAAAAACCTTATTAATTTGAGTCAGGGTACAATCTTTTTTAATAAGAAATGTGAAACATCACTACTATTTTTTGATCATAAAAGGTACTTTATTCACATTTTATCCCTTTTTAAATCAAAATGCATATTACAGTTGGTGCTTTTTACAGTTTAATCAAAAGTTTTTTTTTTTTTGTCTTTTTGCCTTTTCTAGGGCCGCACTCACAGCATATGGAGATTCCCAGGCTAGGGGTCTAATCAGAGCTGTAGCCGCTGGCCTACATCACAGCCACAGCAACGCCATATCCAACCCGCATCTGCAACCTACACCACAGCTCGCGGCAATGCCAGATCCTTAACCCACTGAGTGAGGCCAGGGATCGAACCTGCAACCTCATGGATACTAGTTGGATTTTTTTAACCACTGGGCCACGACGGGAGCTCCTCTTTTTTAAATTTAAAAACATTTTTTTTTTCTTTTTACGGGTACACCTGTAGTATATAGAAGTTCCTAGGCTAGGGATCGAATTGGAGCTGCAGCTGCCGGCCTACACCATAGCGACAGCAATGGCAATACCAGATCTTTAACCCATGGAGTGAGGCCAGGAATCGAACCCACATCCTCATGGATATTAGTAGGATTCTGACCCACTGTGGGAACTCCCTGATAGTTTCTTCTTTTGGGATCTTGAAAGTAATTTTATGAGTATTGAGGTACAGGAAACGTCACTGTTTTTAAGGGTCTTTATTTCATGGTAAATTAGTTTCTGAAAATAAAACAAATTTTTGTTGTAGTTCTCATCATGGCTCAGTGGTTAACAAACTCGACTAGCATCCATGAGGATGTGGGTTCGATCCCTGGCCTTGCTCAGTGGTTAAGGATCCAGTGTTGCCGTGAGCTGTGGTGTAGGTCACAGATGTGGCTCGGATCCCACGTTGCTGTGGCTGTGGTGTAGGCTGGTGGCTACAGCTCCGATTCGACCCCTAGCCTGGGATGCAGCCCTAAAAGACAAAAATAAAACTAAATAAAATTTCTGTTTAGTGAAGATATTTGTAATAAAAGTATTATTTCTGAGTTCCTAGCCCTAAAAGCCTCCCAGATTCCTATGACTGTTGATGGTGCTGTTTCCTCCTTCCTCTCTAGAGTTGTCTCTGTGGGAAGTTTGTCTTCCGTCCACTGCGACCATGCCGCAGATACTCCACCTCAGGCAGTTCCCGGTATGTAGTGTATCTCCCTATAAACAGGCTTTTAATTGTGTGCTAAGGGTGTGTGTCTCTGTGTGTGTTTCTTGAATATGGAGATATCTGCTTAAAATTTTTTTAAAGGGGTACAAACACTGGAGCTTTGCCGTAATATCTTTGGGGCATTATTTATTTGTAGGTAAAAATTTGTTATGGTGTGCCTTTTAGTTCTTTGCTGATTGGATGGAATTCAAGGTGGAGACCCTAGGGTCCCCCCCCCCGCCTTGTGCTGTTCTCCATTCTGTGGCAAATAGATTTAGATTTATACCCAGAACTCAGCACGTTGGAACTTAAAAGTATTTGCTCTACTTGACGTTCATTTTATTGTATTTACAGAAATGTGTTTTAGGTTTGTTTGTTTTTTTCCTGCTCCCAAGGCATGTGGATCAAACACATGCATGTGGGCTGGGGATCAAACCCACACCACAGCAGTGACAATACCGGATTCTTTTCTTTTTTTTTGCCACACCCTCATCACACAGAAGTTCCCAGGCCAGGGATCAAATCCAAGTCATAGCTGGCAACACCAGACCCTTAACACATTGCGCCTGTCTGGGGATCGAACCCCTGCTTCTGCGGTAACCCAAGCTGCTGCAGTTGGATCCTTAACCACTGTGCCTCAGTGCGAACTCTAACACCAGATTCTTAACCTGCTGAGCCACCAGGGAATTTCCTACAGAAATGGTTAATAGTGGGAGGATTTTTTTTTTTAAGGCCACACCCATAGTAATGGAAGATCCTGTGCCAGGGACTGAATCCAAGCCACAGCTGCAACAGTGCTGGATCCTTTAACCCACTGTGCTGGGCTGGCTGTCAAACCCATGCCTTTGCAGCAAGCTGAGCTATACTACTAGTTGGATTCCTTTTTTTTTTTCTGTCCTTTTAGGGGAACCCCCCCCCTCCCCAGCATGTGGAGGTTTCCAGGCTAGGGGTTGAATTGGAGCTGTAGCAGCTGGCCTACTCCACAGCCACAGCAAGTGGGATCCGAGCCACATCTGCGACCTACACCACAGCTCAGGGCAACACCGGATCCTTAACCCACTGAGTGAGGCCAGGGATCGAACCTGTGTCCTCCTGGATACTAGTCAGGTTTGTTTCCACTGAGCCACGACGGGAACTCCTGTAGTTGGATTCTTAACCCACTGCACCACAGCAGGAACTCCAGGGAGAAGAGCTTTGGAAGATTAGTGATACTTGTTTTTTGAGTTCAGAGGGAACTAAATTTTTAGTATTAAAAGGCAAACTGCTTCATTTTTCCTGTACTGGATATTACTATATTTAAAAAAAAAAATTCCACAAATAAAAAATGTGTCATTTTTTTAATTATGAATGTGTTAAAAACGAATCAGGTAATAACAACATTGTAAATCAACTATACCTCAGTAAAAAATTTGAAAAATCAGGGAAAGGTGATTGCCCCTGTGGTGATAAACTGGGCTGCTGTCATCTGTCAGTGGTAGAGAATTACATGCCAGAGGTCTCTGAGACTCTCATTGGTCTAGGAAGCTAGGTTTAAGAGAACTGGAAAACAAAAACGTGTTTCCTGTTTTTTTCACTTAGGTTGTCTCCTGGCAAAATTGCTGGAGCTGGCATTTTGTTCGTTGGTGGTGGTATTGGTGGCACTATTTTGTATGCCAAATGGGATTCGCATTTCCGGACAAATGTAGAGAAAACCATACCTTACTCAGACAAGCTCTTTGAGATGGTTCTTGGTCCCCCACCTTATACTGCTCCATTACCAAAGACGTCGGTAAGAGTTTTAAGAACAATTTCGAGTTTATCCTGTGGTATGTTTTGAAAAGCGGGTTGTTTTCATCTTAAAAATATTTTGTATGTATAATTCAGTAGAATTTTCCAGGTTTATGTTTGTCATTTTTCTTTAAATTGACCTAATATTATGTTGAACTGGATTTTTAATCCCTTTGGAGTCATATAAGTGCTCTCATTTAGTCCACACTACATAGAAAAAAGTTATATGGCACGTCAGGCTAAATGGAATGGTGAGCTCAGACAAAGCTTGTTCTGGTGAGCGTGCATTTCATAAGTTAAAAGTAATAAAATTTAAATAAAAATAAAATATTGTTCTTTTTTTTTTCTTCTTCTTTGTCTTTTGAGTGCCACATCCACGGCCTATGGAAGTTCCAGGCTAGGGGTCCAGTTGGAGCTGCAGCTGCCAACCTGTGCCACAGCCACAGCAATGCCAGATTTGTTCTGTTTCTGTGACCTACACCACAGCTCACAGCAACACTGGATCTTTAACCCACTCAGTGAGAACAGGGATCGAAGCTGCGTCCTCGTGGATACTAGTTGGGTTCTTAACCCGCTGAGCCACATCAAGAACTCCTAGGTATATTTCTAATTTTCATTAGTGACAAAATTCAGAACCATTTCTGTTATGTTTGAGTGGTCATCTTAGGGATATCTGAGTCCCAGTGCCAAGTTCTGGCAAAAAGGGGGACAACATAGGCGGTAAATGAAAATATTTCTGTTACTCAGTAGTTTTCTCTGGTACATTATCTAGCAGTCCTGTTAATGAGCAGTGCCTTAAACTTAAGATAGGTGGTTACTGAGAAGGACAGAAACAGGTAGTACAGTTAGATCATATATCTTAGTGTGTAAGTGTACGAATCTTGGAGATAAAGAAATAAACAGATTTTTTTTGCTTTTTTTTGTCATTTTAGGGCCGTACCTGCGGCATATGGAGCTTCCCAGGCTAAGGGTCTAATCGGAGCTGTAGCTGCCGGCCTGTGCCAGAGCCACAGCAACGCAGGGTCCGAGCCACGTCTGTGACCTACAGCATAGCTCACGGCAACGCTGGATCCTTAACTCACTGAGCGAGGCCAGGGATCGAACTCGCAACCTCGTGGTTCCTAGTCGAATTCGTTAACTGTTATGCCACGACGGGAACTCCGAAATATACAGATTTTAATTTTTATTATATTTTTTCTTTTTCGGCCCCACTCGAGGCATATGGAAGTTCCTGGGCCAAAGATTGAATCTGAGATTGAGTTGTGTAACCCACTGTGCTGGGCTGGGGATTGAATTGGTGCTTCCACAGAGGCAAGCCAGATCATTAATCCATTATGCCACAATGTAAATTCTGAATTTTAATTTTTTTTTGTCTTTTTGCCTTATCTAGGGCTGTACCTGCGGCATACGGAGGTTCCCAGGCTAGGGGTCTAACATGAGTTGTAGCTGCCAGCCTTCGCCACAGCCACAGCAACGTGGGATCCGAGCTGCATCTGCAGCCTACACCATAGCTCATGGCAATGCCAGATCCTTAACCCGCTGAACAAGGCCAGGGATCGAACCCGCAACCTCATTGGTCCTAGTTGGATTCGTTAACCACTGAGCCACGACGGGAACTTCTGAATTTTAATTTTTGCTCAGAGTTTTTTATTTATTTATTTTTTTAAATTTTTTGACCACACCCACAGCATGTGAAAGTTCCTGGGCCAGGGATTGAACCTGAGCAATAGCAGTGGTATGAGCCACTGCAGTGACACCACCAGATCCTTAACCTGTTGTGCCTCAAGGGAATTCTCTCATAGGCTTTTACTTATTTATTTATAATCTTTCTTTAGGGCTGCACCTGTAGTATGTGGAAGTTCCTAGGCTAGAGGTCAAATTGGAGCTGTAAGCCACCACCCTATGCCACAGCCACAGCAATGCGGGATCTGAGCTGTGTCTGTGACCTACACCACAGCTCATGGCAATGCCTGATCCTTAACCCACTGAGTGAGGCCAGGGATCAAACCTACATCCTCATGGATACCAGTTGGGTTCCTTACCGCTGAGCCATTGCGGGAACAGCCTTTTAAAAAACATTTGTTTCTAACTGAATATATTTAGAAGATACCACAATTTAATTTAGAAAGCAAATGGAAATAGCCTTCTCAGTGTTGTGTATGTAAAAGGAATGGTGTTTAAAGTGAAGGACCATATATCATATACTTTATTAGTTGCCCTAAGAGAAGTCTTTGTTACTGTTAAAATATGGACTAGTCGTTTGCAATGGAATTTTTGGACTGCATTTTTCTAGTATGATGGCTTCTTTTACTATGGTTAATAAAATAAACTGCTGTGAATTGTTGATAACTTTATATTAAAAGTCTAAAAAACTTAGCTTTTAAAATAATACAAGTTACTGTATGCTACCCCTTTTAAAAAAACAGTATTATATCTGAAATGTTAAATGTTTTTCATTTCCAAGATTCAGTCTGGTCCACTAAAAATCTCTAGTGTATCAGAGGTAATGAAAGAATCTAAACAGCCTGCTTCACAACTCCAAAAACAAAAGGGAGACACTTCAGCTTCAACAACAGGTACCTATATTTAGAATCATTCTTTTAAAAGTACAGGTAAATGAATTGTTCTGATGTATTTGTACCCATGGTCAAGAAGGGTGACTGGTCCCCATGAAGGACTCTTCTCTCCCGCTGGGGAGGAGGGAGTGTTCTCTCATGTCACCTTGGCTTCATTTTAGGGGTTGAGTAGGATATGGAGTTCATTTTATTGTGAACAGCTCTTGAGTTAGGGTAACAACAAGAATTGTCTTGCCTGCAGTAGACTTATTTTTCCCCTTTTCTCTGACCCCTAACCTTTCCCCTTTTTAGATTTTAAGATTTATTTTCTTTCCCCATCTCTTTTTTCTATCTGTTCACCATTTCTTTCCTGTCTTCTTCCGTAGTGATGAAAGTGTCCCGAGGAGTTCCCTGGTGGCTCAATGGGTTAAGGATCTGACATTGTCACTGCTGTGACTCGGGTCACTGCTGTGGTGTGGGTTCAGTCCCTGGCCCAGGAACTTCTGCATGCTACAGGCATGGCCAAAAAAATAAAAATAATAAATCAAAGAGAGGTTCCTGATCTAGTCTTGATCTGCAGATATTTTTTGCCTTTATGATTTACCTGTAATCCCACACTAATTTACAGCACATAACCTAATACTAACCCGTTCAATATACATTGAATTCATTATGTTTCTCTCTAATCATTTCTATCCTTCATTAAATCAGTTGACTTTCAGAGTTCCTGTCGTGGCTCAGTGGTAACAAACCTGACTCCTATCCATGAGGATGCAGGTTTGACCCCTGGCCTTGCTCAGTGGTTTAAGAATCTGGTGTTAACTGTGAGCTGTGGTGTAGATCGCAGACACAGCTTGGATCCCACGTTGCTGTGGTGTAGGCCGGTGGCTACACTTCCGATTCAACCCTTAGCCCGGGAACCTACGTATGCCATGGCCCTGAAAAGACAATTAAAAAAAAAAGAAAAAATCAGTTGACTTTCATTTAGGAAATATTCACTGAGTAGCTACTCTATGCCAAGTTCTGGGTGTCTTCTAGGCACTGGGGCTATAGCAGAAAACAGTACAAACAAACAAAAATGCTGTGAATATTCCTTAGTGGGACGAGGGGAGGGAAATTGTATATGCATACACGAGTAAAATATATATATATATATATATATAGGATGTCATACAGTGATAAGTGTGGGAGGAAATATTGCACTTTTAAATGGAGTGGGAAAGAAAAGTTTCCTCTGGAAGATGTCGTTTGAGCAAAGACTAGATTAGAGCGTCAGTCACATAAAAGGTGGGTGGGGAAGAGGATCCAGGCAGAAGCATTAGCTAGTGCAAAGCCTTGGCCTGTTCTAGCAAGAAGCAAAGGAAGCTGACGTGGACTAAGAGAGCAGTAGCAAATAGTTCAGAGAGGGAGCAGAAAGCCTATGGTAGCAGTGATAATGGCCATCACGAGAGTTTTGCTTCCTAGTCTGAGTGGGAATAAGAAATTGTTGGGAGGTTTATGTGTCAGGGGATTGATATCTGACATTTATTTTCAAGATCACTAGCAGTTATGGAGGATAAAGGAACCAAGGGCAGACCAGTTAATGGGCTTTGTGATAATCCAACTCTCTCTTAAATGAGACCTTAATTTTACCAAAAAATAATTTTTATCTTCATTTTGTTGCTTCCTCCCTCACATCTATTCCACCTTCAGAATTAATTATTTTCTCTTCCATCAACACTTCTATTTATAATTTACAAGCTCTTGCTTTTTTAACACTCTTTTCTTTAAAAATGCCTACAAAATAATTTTTTTAGCTGAGCTCTGTGCATTAATGACTCAGCATCTAAACTGTGACCTTTCCTTCTTTGGGTTTAAAATTGTCATCCTGTTCTTGTTCACACCTCTTCTTTAATCTTGACCACTCTTCAAAGCGATTAAAAAATGTTTTTTGATTACTTTCTTTTGTCTGCCTTCTTCATTATAGGTTCTTACTCCTTTTGTTATTATTTTTCCTTGTTACGTAAACATTATATCCTCTTATGTTAATTAAGATTTAGTAGAAGCCTTGCATGAGAATAATGATTAAAATGCAAGTGGATGCTGACAAGACTCCTTTCCCTTGTGCTTTCGCAGCCATCGTTCATCTTTTGTGGGTTTATGCAGTGGACAGTGCCCCTGACTATTTGTGGGTTTGAATAATGGCAGCACGTGTTTGTGTCTTTTAAGGAGTCAGATTTGAGGTGGGAGGTCATAGTAGTGGTCTCCTGTTTGTTTGTTTCTTTGTTAACCCAGGAAACTATAAATACCATGCATAACGTGTTTATAGCACCTACAGAGGCAGCTCAAATTATTTCTGCAGCAGGTGATACACTGTCGGTCCCAGCCCCTGTGGTTCATCATGAGGAGTCTATAAAAGCTGATCGCCCTGCAACTGGTGAAGGAAAACCCAAGCCTGCAACTTCAGGTAGTTAAATTATCTGTATTTGCGGTCTTAAAAATGATATGCCCATCAAAATTCTGTAATGTCTTGGCAATCCTTAGACACTTTGTATTTTCACATTTATCTTAGCTTTAAGTCTGTAGACTTGTTTAGGCAATTTGTAATATATCAGAGTCTGAATAAATCTTTGAAAATAGGCTTTAAGAGCCAGCCCCTATTTCTTCACATTGGAGTCTTTGGGTAATGATGTGGTTTTAGAATCTTTATCAGAAAAATGCCCTCAGGTTGATAAAGCTGGCAAGTACAAATGATGGTGTTTTTATGTCCCCATTAGCTTTTGAAATTCTGTGCTGAAATTTGATTTCCTCTTATTTACTTTTGCTGCAAGAGGAAGCATCCTCAACCTCTGTAAGGGAACGGCCACCTGAAGAAGTTGCAGCACGGCTTGCACAGCAGGAAAAGCAAGAACAAGTTAAGATTGAGTGTATGTAAACCAGATGGCTTCTCAATAAGTACTTGTGTTGTCTTTCTCAGTTGCTTTTCTCAACCATCACACAAGTTTCTCATTTCTCAGTCCGTTGTGGTTTCTTTAGTGGCATTGCCGCTCACCCCCCCTAGTTTGTCGTCTAAACTGTTACCCAAGTGACAAGGGCTATTCTTAGCGTATAACTGGGAGAAATTCCAAGTGATCCATGGTACTTTCTCCATTTGTTTTTGTTATAGTTAGTGATGAAGGTTTTTTTATACTGTGGGTAACAGAAATTATTTATGTTTTGGTATCTTGGCTAGGAGTCTTCTAAGCGTTACACTCATATTTGTGCAGGTCAGAATAGCTCCCCCTCTGGTCTATTACTCGGCTTCTGGACTCAATCTAGTTGTCTCCTTAGCTCACGTTGTTGGGAGGGTGGAATGTCCACACATGGGTGGTTTCCACCTAATGGAAGCATTTTCATTTTCATATTTCAGTTTTTTATTAGTTTTTTTTTTTGTTTTTAAAGAAAGATGGAAGATACCTAAAACATGTATTTTCCTGTCTTAACCAAGGCACACTGAACATAATTTGTTGTCCTGTGCTACAGCATATCGATGTCCCTAGAAGTAGTGTGTGTGGAGCTTTTGCTGGACTGAGAGATGTTGGTTTTAAATTCTCATGGCAGCTGTTGATAGCTTTGGTTTGTTTGTTTTATCTTTCTCCGTCACTTCTTTTAGTCTCGGATGGTTCTTACTTTCCTTTAGTGCTTTGGTTGTGCTCTACATCTGGGAGGCAAATTTGTTAGAATTGTGTAAAGAGTAGAAGGGCTAGAATGAACAAAGCTATAGGGCATTCGTTGGGTTTCTTGGATTTTTTTTGGGGTGGGGATTGTTTTTGTTTTTGTTTTGCATTCTTCTGAGTTATTGGCTATGTTACTAGTAGCTGTGAATAAAGAATAAATGACTTCTAAATAAGTGAAATATTTTTATACTTTTTCCCACTTCTTAATTTTTCCTAAAATCTCCACTACTTCAAATGAAGATCAGCTTTTTCTTGTATTCATATTTTTCCTTTCCTTTTCATTTTCCTTCTTTTATCATACAAATAACTGGAAGTAAGTTTTAAATTTAAGATGGCCATGTCTGCTGTTTTATCATGCTCCTTTTCTCTTTGTCCAGTTTTTCTTAGCTTTCATTCTGGACAAAGTGAAAATTTTCAGGATTTTGTCTGTCATCTCTTAATTTTCTACCAAATTTTACCTATTTTTTTGGCTGCATTCGTGGCATACAGAAGTTCCCAGGCTGGGGATCCAACCCCTACCACAGCAAAAACCTAAGCTGCTTCAGTGACCACGCCAGATCCATAACCTGGTGTGACATAAGAGAACTCCCCCAAATTTTACTTTTAAAATCTGTGTGTGCAATTTTTATCAAGAATCGAAGCACAAAAAATCAAGTAGACTTTTATCAAATCAAAAAATTATGTACAGGACTTTGAGTTGTGGCTCAGCGGGTTACGGACCTGACTAGTATCTGTGAGGGTATGGATTTGATCCCTGGCTTGCTCAGTGAGTTAAGGATTTGGTATTGCTGTGAGCTGTGGTGTAGGTTGCAGATGCAGTTCAGATCCTGAATTGCTGTGGCTGTGGCTGTGGCTGGCAGCTGCAGCTTGGATTCAGCCCCTGGCCTGTGAACTTCCATATGCCGCAGGTGTGGTCCTAGGAAGCAAAAAAAAAAAAGAAAAATCTGTACAGAAAAAGAATCAAAGTCAACAAAATGAAAAGGCAATCTATGGAATGGGAGGAAGTGTTTGCAAACCGTATATCAGATAAAGGATTAATATCCAAAACATAAATGGAAGTCATACAACTCAATAGCAAAAATTAAAAAAAAATCAAAGTGATATGTGGCTTTTTCCGACTTCACTTTGTGTATTAGTCTCTGTGTCCATCCATGTTGATGGGAATGGCAATATTTCATTCTTTTTTATGGCTGAGTAATATTCCATGGAATATATATACTACATCTTTATTCATTTGGTGATGGACACTTAGGTTGCTTCCACATCTTGGCTATTGTTAATAGCACTACTGTGAACATTGGAGTGCAAGTATCTTTTTTTTTTTTAGGGCCACACTTGTGGCATATGGAGGTTGCCAGGCTAGAGGTCAAATCAGAGCTATGGCTGTTGGCCTACGCCACAGCCACAGCAATGTGGGATCCGAGGTGCGTCTGTGACCTACATCACAGCTCACAGCAATGCTGGATCCCCGACCCACTGAACGAGGCCAGGGATCGAACCCACATCCTCACAGATACTAGTTGGATTCATTTCTGCTGCGCCACAACCAAACTCCTAGGTATACATATGTTACCAGGAGTAATATCCTCTTCTTCGATGCTTTTATCATTACATAGTATTCTTCTTTGTCTTTCTTTAAAGCCTTTGTTTTAAAGTCTGGTGTGTCTGATATGAGCATTGCCACCCCCACTTTCATATTGTTTCCCTTTGCATGAAATATCTTTTTCCATCCTTTCACTTTCAATCTCTGTCTTTTGCCCTAAAATGGGTCTTTTATAGGCAGCATATTGTAGGTTCTTATCCAATATGCCGTTCTGTGTCTTTTGGTTGGAACATTTAGTCCATTGACATTTAAGGTAATTACTGATAAGTATTATTTGTTGCCCTTTTAAACCTTATTTTCCAGTTGATTTAGTATTTCTTTGTTCCTTTCTTTTCTTTTTCCTTTTGTGGTTTGATGGTTTTCATTTGTATTATGCTTGAATTCCTTTTTTGTTTTTGTGAATCTATTGTTATATTTTTGATTTGGGGTTACCCTGGTTTTCAAGTATGTTAACTCATTACTATGTCTACTTGCTTTAGACTGACAGTCATATAAGCTCAAACACATTCTAAAAGATCTATGTTTTCTTACTCCCCCTTCCCACATTTTGTGATTTGGACGTACTAGTTTACATCTTCATGTTTATTCATTGTAGTTGTAATCTCTTTCTCAAATTTTTTTTGGTTCTTTTTAAAACTACGTCCTGGCATATTTAAGTGATTTCCATCCTCTTTTATATTTGCCTTTCCTATTGTGATTTTCCTTTTTCTATAGAAAACCCAAAATATGTTTTCTTTTGAAAGAAAAATTCAGATATACTTAGTATAATGAACCCTCATAGATGCATCATCTGGATTCAGTAATTATTAATACTTTATCATACTTTAAGTGAAACTATGATTCTCTAAATCTGTATTTTTTGTTTTGAAGGGGGAAATTTGATGGAAGACTAAATAGATACGAGGAAATAATTAAGAAAGTCATGTGGGAAGAGAGATCTGTTTTTTAACTTTTCTTTTTTTCTCTAATTTCAGCACTAGTTAAGAGCTTAGAAGATGCTCTGAGTCAAACTGCTCGCATCACTCAGCAGGCTATCGTGGCTCAGAATGCCGCGGTCCAGGCTGTCACTGCCCATGCTAATATACTGAAAGCAGCCATGGACGATTCTGAGGTGGGCCAAAGAATATTAGACATTGTAGTATTTAAGAGAATGATTCCTTCTAGTTTGGGTTTTCTTTCACTAAGCAAAAAAAAAACTAGAGTTGATTGTCTTATTAGTAAAATAAATATGAAAAAAAATTTTAATGTTCTTTTTAATGAATTTTGCGTATGATACTTCATCTCACAACAAACATAGGGTAAAAGAATTACTTCAGATTTGTTTTCATATCTTAAAGTGCTTGAATGTGTTTGTTGTTTGCATTTATTTATTTATTTATTTATTTATTTATGGCAGCCCCCATGGGATATGGAGGTTCCCAGCCTACGCCTCAGCCATGGCAACACCAGTTCTGAGCCTCGTCTGTGACCTACACCACAGCTCACGGCAATGCCAGATCCTTAACCTGCCAAGCAAGGCCAGGTTTTGAACCCACATCCTCATGGATACTAGTTGGGTTCGTTACCACTGAGCCATAGTGGGAACACCATGTTGTTTGCTTTTTTTTCCCTTTTTTTTTAGGGCCACACATGCAACATATGGAAGTTCCTGGGCTACGGGCTGAATCAGAGCTGTAGTTGTAGGCCTACACCACAGCCACAGCAACACAGGATCTGAGCCACATCTGTGTCCAGCTTGCTGCAACACTGGATCCAGTCCTTAACTCACTAAGCGAGGCCAGGGATTGAACTCACATCCTCATGTGTACTATGTTGGGTTCTTGACCCACTAAGCCACAGTAGGAACTCCCGTGTTGTTTGCTTTTCAGAAAATTATTTTTGCTTTAAAATCACCAACTATTTTCTAAATAAACCCTTTTTTTGGAAATACTTTTAGATTGACACATAGTTGTAAGAAATACTACAGACGTCCCAGGTACTTCAAAATGCCAGCTACTTTAAATGCTTATGCTGATTATTTAACGTATATTGGATACTTCAGAGAATAATGTAATTATATTAATTTAAAATTGAATACTGGCACTCAATAAATTTCCTTTAGAATTACATTCAGTTATTCAGTATATAAAAATGTATGTCGGCACCAAGTCAGTTAAAGAATATAATGAAATAGAGGACCTATAAATCTCAGGGATTAGGATCATGCATGATCAGTAAAGTTACTTTGCCACCATGACTGGGTGGTTTGTAAAAAATTTAAATACATTTCATATTATTTTAGTCATACGTACATATATCACAAAGGAGTTAAATTAGACATCTGATGCAAACAGCCAAGAAACTACAACTTTTGAAAAATAAAAATGAAATTATTTCATTCAGAGTTCAAGAAAACAGTTTTTAAAAAAATTTTTTATTTATATTTTGGTCTTTTTGTCTTTTTAGGGCTGCAGCAGGGGCGTATGGAGGTTCCCAAGCTAGGGGTTGAATTGGAGTTGTAGCCGCCAGCCTACACTACAGCCACAGCAAAGCCAGATCAGAACTGCATCTGTGACCTACACCACAGCTCATGACAGCACCGGATCCGTAACCCACTGAGCAAGGCCAGGGATTGAACCCGCGACCTCATGGTTACTAGTCGGATTCGTTAACCACTGAGCCACGACGGGAACTCCGACAAGTTATTGTTCTTATTAATCTTTCCTGCTTCGTAACTTTTTTTTTTTTGTCTTTTTGTCTTTTTAGGGCTGAACCCAAGGCATATGGAGGTTCCCAGGCTAGGGGTTGAATCAGAGTTGTAGCCACAACTACGCCAGATCCATGCCTATGCCACAGCCACAGCAATGCCAGATGCAAGCCAAGTGTGCAGTCTACACCACAGCTCATGGCAATGCCAGATCCTTAACCTACTGAGCAAGACTAGGAATCGAACCTGCGTCCTATTGGATGCTAGTCAGATTCATTTCCGCTGAGCCATGACGGGAACTCCTGCTTCATAACTTTTTGAGAATTTTAATAAACATATCATCTCTCCTTAGAGATTGCTTGTGTCCTGGAACACAGCCCTTTACAGTTTTGGTGAGGGGTGGGTGATGGGAGAGGATCGTGGACTTCTTTGATCCTGTCAATGAACATTCTCCAGAGTTCTTTGGGAGAAATATTGTATATGATCATTTACCTTTGACTTTCATGTCACTACTTTCTGCATTTAGTCATGTTATTATGACAGTTGTAGCAATTATTCATATTTACGTAATTAACACTTTCTGTTTAGGTTGCAGGTGAGAAGAAGTCAGCTCAGTGGCGCACAGTGGAGGGCGCATTGAAGGAACGCAGGAAGGCAGTGGACGAGGCTGCCGATGCCCTTCTCAAAGCCAAGTAATTACTCATGGACTTTACCAAGTAATTAGGGCCTCCTGGTGGCTTTCTTTTGGCTGGGTTTTCTTTGTCCTGTCTGCATAGAAAGAGGAGGCAGAGGAACCCTTCCTTGTCCTCTCTGTCTGCTCTGTGTTGGACTAGAAGCATGGAAGTTTAAAAAGGAGAGAGAGATGGAGCTCTCTTGTGGCTCTGTGCGCTAGGGATCCAGCATGGCATTGCAGTGGCTCCTGTTGCTACCTGTGGCACGGCTTTGGTCCCCGGCCCAGGAACTTCTGCATGTTGTGACTGCAGCCTAAAAAGAAAAAAAAAATTTTTGAAGGAGAGAGTCAATAAAATTTAATTTGGCCAAAATAAATTTGGCAGAAACCTATATAAAAATCTGTATAAAAAGCAGTTTTTCTTTGGATTATTATTTATGTGATGTATCTCCACAGATTTTTCTGCAGTGGTTTGAGCAGTTTCATCAGTAAAAAGTGTGTCATGGAGCTCCTGTTGTGGCGCAGTGGAAACGAATCCAAGTGGGAACCATGAGGTTGCGGGTTCAGTCCCTGGCCTCGCTCAGTGGGTTAAGGATCCCGCATTGCCATGAGCTGTGGTATAGGTCACGGAGAGAGCTCGGATCTTTTGCAGTGGCTGTGGTGTAGGCCGGCAGCTGTAGCTCCGTTTCGACCCCTAGCCTGGGAACTTCCATATGCCGTGGGTGCCACCCTAAAAAGCAAAAAGAGCAAAGCATAGTCTCTTTGCCTTAACTACCAAAGTAGTTAGTATATAATAGGTCTAGTTTTATGCCACCTTGATCTTGATTCCTGGAAGCTGGCTAGAACTAGGGTCAAGCAGGCAAACCAAGTATAAGACAAACGAACCTGCATTTGAATAAACGGTTCTCACCACCATTATGGAATTGTTACTTATCATTCAGAATTTGGCTGTCTTCTTAACAAAATATTTATGACTGATAGAGAAAGGGGAGACTTCAATAAAGCCAGCGTATCTGTTAGGAGATTGAGGGCATTATGCTCACGTCAGTCGACCAGGAGTCAGGGCCCTGAGTTCTGTGTTTTGTGGTAGATGATAGTCCAGCCTGAATCGTGAGGGCTCCTGAAGACCCAGTTGTTGGCTCAGTGAACTTTTTGGCCTCCTTCCATGCTTTTTTGTCTTCCTCAAGCTCTCACTGGCAAGGGTGTCAGGTAAACCCTGGCAAGAGCTGCCAGTTACTGAGTGCCCTCCGCGGGACAGACAGTGTGCAGGGTGCTTCCCGTGAATTAGCTCTAGTCCTTAGACAGGGAGCAGCGAAGCAGAGGCTGGTCTGGGAGCTGAATCCAGGTGTTTTCCTGCTGCCATTCTGCTCGTCCTGTCCACTCTGTAAATCTAGTTTCTCATCCAAGTGTTTTCATTTCTTGGTAAGGAAAGCTTCTCTTCCTATTGACTGTGAAAAAACATTGAGTAGTTTTTTCAAATTAAATTTTTCATGGACTTAAACCACTGTGTATTTCACAGACTTCAGATTCTTTAATGAAATTGACAGGGGCTAATATTAAACCTTTGTTTTGTTTCACTGTTTTCCAGAGAAGAGTTAGAGAAGCTGAAAAGTGTAATTGAAAATGCAAAGAAAGAAGAGGTTGCTGGGGCCAAATCTCATATAACTGCTGCAGAGGGGAAACTTCATAGCATGATAGTTGATCTGGATAATGTGGTCCAAAAGGTGTGTTTCTTAGGTCCTTTACAAGTATTTTTTATTTTTAAATGCATTCATTTTGGCAAAGGATTTTAAGAATTCAGGAAAATTCCAAGATTCCTGTCACCTTTCTCTCTGTTCCCTTGGAAAGAATACTGAGTTGTTATTAATTTTAAAAACTTTTGGACACAGAGTGGATTGTTCAGTATTGTTACCTTTTATAATATGGTCATTACTACTTAGGGAAATTTCCATTTTGTAGCGGATTTTCTGTCTGCACTTGTGATTTGTAGTTTCCTGTAACCCAGAGAAAGAGGGACAGTGGCACAGAGAGATAAGAGGATTTGTCCATGGCACTTAAATAGAATTAGTGGGAAACAAAGACAAGGCTTACATTCCGTTTTCTGGGCTTTAGATTTCTTTCTGTGTATCATTGCTGTATTTCCAACCAAGTGTAAGTAAATAAATGAAATACGCCTTCTATTTTTAAACGTTGATGGTACTTTTTGTTTGCTTTAACCAGATACCCCTTGTATTTGTTCAGGTTCAGGCAGCTCAGTCTGAGGCTAAGGTTGTGTCTCAGTATCATGAGCTGGTGGTCCAAGCCCGGGATGACTTCAGACGAGAATTGGACAGTATTACTCCCGAAGTCTTGCCAGGGTGGAAGGGGATGGGTAAGTACAGCTGAAGTTTGGCACTTTCCTTTTTTTGGTTTTGTTTTTAACAACTGATCAGCTGTCTACACTTGCCTCAGCTCCATTCTTGTTGGAGTCTAAATCCTTCCGGCATGCATATTTCTTCTGGTGTGCGGTACAGTGTTTTCAGCATTTTATTTCAGTCACAGCTATGACAGGTGACACACCTGGTTTAGCCATGGTGGGCACAAGCTCCAGCCAGTGAGATTTGATATCCAAGTGAGTGAGAATGACATTATAACTGTATAACACTGACCCTATCAGCACATTATTCATATATATATATATATATATATATATATATATATATATATATGTAAAATTGTTCAGAACCTCCGGTACTTTAAAAATATTCATAATGAGTTACTTAGGGCACACCTTTTGACTGCTCTGTGGCAGCACTGTGGTTGAGAACTCACCCGGGGTGCTGGGTGAAAAGGAAGTCTGCTGTGTGGCCTTCAATCTGCGAATAGCTCAGACTGTAGGGAACTTTGATGGCTGAACAGTTACCCATTGTAACTGCAAGCAACAGTCACATTTCCTTGAAGCACTGTGCAAATAGTAAGAATCACAGATGACCAGTCTCAGCAGAATCAAACGGTACCGCTTAGATGCCAGTGTCTGTGAGAGACTGCACGTCAGGCAGCATCTGAAGAATTGGTGTTGCAGGCCTCTCTGGGGTGCAGGTGTCAGGGATACATCACAGACCCCTGGCTGCTCTAAGGAGCTCAGGTAGTAAAGACAGTGAGGAATTCTACCTGCGTCATGGCCAACCAAGGAGAGTTAATGGCAAGAAATAGAGTCAAGTTCGTCAAAAGATAACTCAGGCATTCAGTTTTTTCAGTGCAGTTGACTCAAGAGGGAGACAGATATCATCAGATTCTTATCAAAGTAAAAAACAAAAGGATTTATAAGAGAAGATTAAGTGGAGAAACACATAAAGTTGAGTCCAAGCACAGTGAGTCTTGTTTGAACATTGTTTAACCGGTTAGCAGCTAGCAGAGGGGCGGTATGGCCACTCTGTCCTTGAACGGGCTTCCTTCAGCCACATCTGCCGTCATTTTTGGGAATTTTTCAAGGGCTGTGCCTTGTTGAGAGGTTACAACCGGGACAGATGTCACTACCTCCCTGACCAGCTTCCTCCACAGTCACTCTGCCAGGTTACATTATTTTATCCTTTTGAAATACTCACTGGGTTTTGTTTGCTGTGTATCTCTAGCCATTGAGAGTAAGCTCCTTGGCTTAAATGTGCTGCTGACAGACAGGAGGGAGTCTAGGTTGACTGTGATAGATTTAAATAAGGTGGAATGGGCAGGCAAGGCTTTGCTTGTGGAGAGTTAGTTATGAGTACCGTCCCAGGGTCATTGCATTTGTCATCTAAAATACTTGTCTTTGAAGTTCCCTGGCGGCCCAGCGGGTTAAGGATCCAGTGTTGTCACTACTGTGACACAGGTTTGATTCCTGGCCTGGCAACTTCCGCATGCTGCGGGTGCAGCCAAAAAAGAAAAAGAAAATACTTGTCTTTGGTCTTCCCAAGAGGCTAAATCCTACTAATTTTTCCATGCCAACCTGTGAAGTTTTTAGCTTAAAAATATCTTTTCTTGGCTGATTTTAACAATGGTCACTGTAAAACATGAAAACATTCAAGCAGGTGTGTTTTCAACCCAGGGTATTTTTGTCCCAAGAGAACATTTGGCCGTGTCTGGAGACTAATTTATTTGTCACCTTGAGGGGTTCTACTGGCATTTAGTGGGTAGAGACCATAGATGCTGCTAAATACCCTACAGTGCACAGAACAGCCGCTCCAACAAAGATTATCTCGCCCAGAACATCAGCAGTACCAAGGTTGAAAAACCCAGCACTAAAGAAATGTGTCATGTAGAAAGGGAAAATCCCCGGCAGTGGGATTATTTTGGGCAGAGGAAGGCAAATTCCATTTCATTTCTTATTTTTTTGATAGATTCAGAGGTACAAACAGCACCTGCTGAAGTTTCCCTTCCAACCCTGCCCACAGCTGCAGTTTGCCTCCCAGTGTCACTGATTTCTTGTGTCCCTCTGGAGTGACTTATTCCATGATTACTTCAGCCCTTAATCGATGTCTTCGATTCTGAAATCAAGTCTTTTAAGACCTATATAGCAAGCTTATTATTACTGGTTTGTGTTATCTGTTATTTTGCTCTTATTAGTCTTATTTCCCTAAGTTGTAAATAATCCTGACGATACTCATCTGTCTAGTACTTTTTCTGTGTGCTCCACAGCTGAGCACAGTGACCAACATATAATAGTACTGTTGAGCATTATTTTATGTCTAGCACTATTCCAAGTGCTTCACATGTATTCACTAATTTAAAGTTCATAGTAGTTCTTTGAGGTAAGTTTATGCCCATTTTATAGTTAAGAAAACTGAGGCAGGTTAAAAAATGTGTCCAAGGTAGGAGCTAGAGCCAGGATTTCAGTCTTACTCACTAGTCTACTGTTCTCTGCCCGATCAATTTGCATTACCAGCCTCAGATCCCCTTTTGGGCTTTTGAGAAGAGGAGTGATATGACTGAATAAGCAGGAAAATTCATCTTTATATGAGACTAGGGTAGAGAGGGATGCTTCAGGTGAAGGAAGCTATTCAAAGCTGCTGAATTAACCTGTGGGCGAGGTGATCTGGGCCCCCTTGTGGCCCAGAGCGCTGAGAATAAAGAATAGGAAAGAGAGAGAAGTAATCATTCAGCGGTTGGTTTGTTGAACCATAACTTATCTAGTGGATCTGACGAGGTGTATACTCCCTGATCCAGAAGTTCAGCTCCCAGGTATGAGCTCAAGAAGAATGAGGTGGGAGATTCATTAAAATGTCGGAGTTCCCAAGATGGCACAGTGGGATCAGCAGCATCTCTGGAGCCTGGGGACACAGGTTTGGTCCCTGGCCTAGCACAGTGGGTTGAGGCTCTGGCATTGCTGCAATTGCAGCATAGGCTCAGATCTGATCCTTGGCCTGGGAACTCCATATGTCAAGGGGTGGCCAAAAAGAAAAAAATAAGCTTCTAGAAGCACTGTTTGTAAGAGCAGAAAAATGATAGTTGAGGAGTTCCCATTGTGGCTCAGCAGAATCATACTTGACTAGTATCCATGAGGACAGGGGTTCGATATCTGGCCTCGGCTCAGTGGGTTAAGGATCCGGCAGTGCTGTGAGCAGGTTGCAGACAGAGCTTGGATCCTGCGTTGCTGTGGCTGTGGTGTAAGCCGGTGGCTACAGCTCCGATTCGACCCCTAGCTGGGACCCTCCATATGCCACGGGTTCGGCCCTTGAAAAAAAAAAAGAGAGAGAAAGAAAAGAAAAATGATAGTTGAATTCCTCAAACATGGCAGGGCAAATGAATGAACCTAGACCATTTCTCTCAAACATCAATGTTAAGGAGTTGCAGAATACATGGAAATAGGATACACCACTTAAGAACATGCAGAAGCTTAAGAACATGCAAAATGAAACCATATATAAAGGATGCCCATACATGTGAAGCATAACAGAATGAATGATAAATACCATATTCAGAAAGGGGGCCCCACGTCAGGGGAAGGAAGAGGAGCCACTGGGAAGTGTGCATGTGGGTATTCCCAAGATTGAGAGAATGGGCTGCAATGTGTAGGTTGCCAGTATTCCCCTGGAACCTTCCCTTTATTGCTAATGCAGTGTCTATAACCATACGTGCGTGTCATGTTGAGACTGACCCGCGACCTCTTAGCTTGTCCATCTTTGCCAGTTTTTCCTGCAGCATTGGGACAGAGCCCCATTCTTGGGTTGAATACCAGATTAAGTAGCTGACTTTGAGAGCCATTTTGGATGGAAAATACTTGTCTTTGAACTTGTTGAGATGTGACGCAGCTTATCCTGAGAGGCAGGAGACTGGCCACGGGTCCCCTCCTGTCAGGTGTTCTCATGGTGGAGCTCACAGTTTTCAAGTTTCCAAAGAAGAGAGGTTAATTTCTTAAGTATTTACAGTGTTAGGAATGGCAGGTTACTGAGAACAGAGTCCCGAAATAGTCTACAGACTAATGCAGATCGGGGGATAAAAGAGTATTGTAGTTTCCATGTAAAAATTAAGTTGATTGCTTTATAAAAATAGAGATGAGTCCCTGGAAAACAGGAATACTTTTTTCCTTATTTTTGGCCTCACCAGCAACATATGGAAAAACCTGGGCTAGGGATCAAACCCAAGCCATAGCTGTGACCTTCGCCAGAGCGGTGGCAATGCCAGGTCTTTAACCCACTGCAAAACAGTGGGAACTTCCCCCAAGACTACTTTGTCATTGAGTTTCTCATTTTCTGTAATGTTACAATTTACCTTGATTATATTGTTTGATGATCCTTTAAAAATTTTTTAGGAAGAAAATTCATCATTTTGCTTTCCAATACTTAAAATAAGCTTTTTCTACCACTAGCTTCTGGCTCCTTGTTTTCTTTTGGATATTCCTATTTAATGATTAATAACTGAAATGTGTACTTTGCTTTTTTTCCTAACTGTTGTTCTTTTCCTTTGTAGGTATTTCTGACCTTGGTGAGTAATTATGTGTATTTTTTGTTTAAAGTCATTTTTGCCTATGATTCTTACACTAAACCATCTAAATTAATATAAAGTAGAATTATGCTGCATATGACAAATCTGATTTGAATAGTTTTGTCATCCATATGCTCTCAGGAACAAAAATGTTTTCACCATGTGATTAGAAACCTGTAGTTATGATATATGTGTATATATAATACACTTAAGCTTTTATTTTATAAAATTTCAAACATGAAAAAGAAGAAAACTATAATGAACTTCTGTGGACCTGTCGGCCAGTTTCAGCAATTATTAACACATGGCTGGTTTTGTTGTATTTATTCCCCTGGCTTATATTGAAGCAGGTCCCAAACATCATATTCTTTCACTTGTATGAACTTCAGTTTGTTTTTTTAAAAATGTGATCAGCACACCGTTGTCACACTCAACACTAAATTCCCCAGTGTCATCAAGTGTCTCTTTAGTGTTCAAATATCCATGGTCACTTTTATAGAATGAGTTTTTGTAGTGCTTTTGTTTAAATCAATATCCAGAGGAGCTACTCATGGGAATTCGATCATAGTTGAAGCTACTCATTTTGAATAAATCTCTTTTCCTCGCTTGTTTTTTGCTTTTCAATCTATTTATTGAATGAATGGAATAAATTCATGGAATGGAGTTATTACAGTACTTCCCATATTCTTTGTTTTGCTATTAGAGCTATAATTTTAAACCTGGTAATATATCAGAATGCTTTTGGAGTGTGAGATTTGGAAAAAGAAAACATGTATAAGCCTAAATCAGAATCTTGGGGTATGATTATTTTAAAATGCTCTACGAGTGATTCTGATGGCCGGCTCTGGCTACAGATCACTGTCATAGATAACATCTTCTGTGTAAGAAAATGTACAGAACTCTTATTAGGGAAAAGTCTGAGAGAATTTGAATATGATTCATGTTTTAGCAGAAAAGTATCTTTAATTGGATCGCTGTTATGACTAATCATAGTTACACATAAATGAAAATGTAGAAATGATCATGTAAGCTTTGTTCTTAGAGGCAAAATTATGGTGAGTTATAAAGCCAGCTTATAATTAATTCATATTGAAAGTACTACTGATTTGGGTTCTTGGAAAAGAACTGATTCTGCACTTGACGGCCTCCCTGAATTATTTTGCTGGGATTGAAAACGCCTAGTTGGCTGGCCATGAGCTGTGAATTTCTGTAACGCTGCAACCTTTTTTTGGTTTGTTTTTTAAATCTTTTATTTTAGGGCCGCACCCATGGCATATGGAGGTTCCCAGGCCAGGGGCTGAATTAGAACTGTAGCTGCCAGCCTACACCACAGCCACAGCCATGCCAGATCCAAGCTGCGTCTTCAGCCTACACCACATGTCACGGCAATGAAGGATCCTTAACCCACTGAGCGAGGCCAGGGATCGGGTTCATTACTGCTGAGCCTTGAAGAACGCCCACACTGCAGCCTTTATTACATCAGCTCCTCTTGGCTTTTCTTCCTAGCTGTTAAAATTAAATTACAGTCAGTTAAGGCAGGTTACCTTATATATGTATGATTTTCGTGAAATCAACATTTTCACATGGTTTTGTTTAGCCGACAGGCTGTCTGCTGATGACCTGAACTCCCTGATTGCTCACGCGCATCGCCGCATCGACCAGCTGAACCGAGCGCTGGCCGAACAGAAAGCCACAGAGAAGCAGCACATTGCCTTAGCCTTGGAGAAGCAGAAGCTGGAGGAGAAGCGGGCATTTGACTCTGCAGTGGCAAAGGCGTTAGAACATCACAGAAGTGAGATCCAGGCTGAACAGGACAGAAAGGTAGAAGAAACGGGAATAGTTGCCTAACGTTTAAAGTGAATCTAACTTGATTGTCTACTTCTAGAGATAATAGTGGTAGTCACTGATTTGAAACTTACTAGCTGTAGGTCAGGTCAGCTCACTTTTGAATGGAGCTTTGGCCTTTGCTCTAGTCAGAACTTCTAGGGAGGGACTGGTCTAGCGAGTGCCTTTATGTTGAGCCAGTGCAGAA
The DNA here is from genome assembly GCA_004024745.2 of Catagonus wagneri. Taxonomy (NCBI): domain Eukaryota; kingdom Metazoa; phylum Chordata; class Mammalia; order Artiodactyla; family Tayassuidae; genus Catagonus; species Catagonus wagneri. Next base: position 5,730,651 of record PVHT021183520.1, on the reverse strand, counting down.
GTGCTAAGAAAAGAGCGGCTGGCATCCAGGATTGTCTAGTTGATCTTTTCCCAGTGGAGCGTCTGTCCACTTAAGCAAGAGCTGAAAGAATCTTGTTGGATTCTGAGTGTGCTTTTCTCCACAAGAGAAAAGATAGTTGGTTAAGCCTGGATGAAATAGCTGTAGTCTTCTGTCTGGTCACATGGTGTATTGAATAGCTGTCTGCGGGCTGATTTGGGAACCTGACTGCTCATCTCGTTCACGTCCTCTCAGCTGCACAGCTGACCACTCCTGCCTCCTTGAAGCGCTTTCGTCCCTGGGCTGCCAGGACACCAAGCCTGCTGGCCTTCCCCGGCCTTGCTGACCACTCCTTGGCCTCCTTTGCTCAGCTTCTCCGATATCAGCGCACATAGGCATTGTTTTTGAAAGCTTTTACTCTTATCCGTCTAAGCTGCCTCCAAATGCTTTTAACTGTGGCCATGAAGTTTGAATACTACCTCGCACTGACATTTATCTTGCTGGCTCTGATCTCTTCCTTGGCTTCAGGGGCTGTCCAGCAGCTGACTGGATGTCTCTAGTTGGATTTTCAGTAGTCATTTCAAACTCAACATACTCAAAACAAATTTGATTCTCTACAGCCGGTCTCCCAGCTCCTCAGCTTGTCTCTGAATAAACCTCCATCTGCCCAGTTGATCAAGTCGCCAGAAATCAGGCTCAGTTAGTTGTTCCTGCATCGACTTTCCCACCCAGGCCATTGGCAGAGAACCAGCTCTGCTCCAGAGTGCGTCCCCACTCTCCGCTCTCCTCTCTCCCGTCACCACCACCTTGGTTGGCAGAGTATCAGCTCAACAGGTTCCCCGTTTTCACACCCGTCTTCTATGTTTGTTGACAGAGGCAAGTGGCCCTTGTAATACAATGTGTTCTCATCAGACACTGGTGCTGAAAATTCTCTGACTGCCACTGCATTTTTTATCAAGTCCAAGTTCTTAAGTTATACCAGAAAGGCCCCTTGATCTCACTCCTGCTTGCTGCGAGCCAGACTTCCCTTACCTCCCAGTTACCTGGGGACTTTTTGTTGCCATCTTGGTGCCTCAACTGTATCTTTTGCCTTGGGGTCGCCCTCTCCTGTTCCTCTCAGTCTGGAGGACAGCCTCTGTACCTTCTCTCATATTGTCCTATTTCCTTAAAAACAAGTATCATGGCCTGAGATGTCTACTTGTCACTGATTCCTCTACTGAAACGTGTACTGCAAAAGAGCAGCAAACTGGCCTTGAGCACTAGTCCAGCCAAGCTTGTAGTAAGTAAGCACTGCCTGGCTCTTCATAAACACACTGACTGAAGGATTCATCCATTAACTATAGTAACTGTATTGTTTCTGAGAAAAAGTAACATAAATTTCAGGTAACTTAGTATTGAATAATTTGTAATATGACCCATGGCTGATTTTTATGCCAGATGACATAGGCTTTTCATAGTTTTGGCTTGATAATGGCATGTGTTAAAATCTAAATTATTAAAAATAAGCACTTTTCTTTATTGAGAGAAATTGGCTTGGTAACTGCAGATATTTGTTAATTTTATTAACAGCTCTGCACAGGAGGTATTGCTATTCATGGATGAGAAAGTAGAGCCTTAGAAGATAAATAGTTTCCCTAAGGCCACGCAGATGGTTGCTCTGAAGCTATGTTTGATCCCAAGTCTTTGTAGTTATTCCTGTGATCTCGGATTTCTTAATTCTTGCGAGAGTCAGACTTGGGAAATGACAGCATTTGTTTTGTAGAGGTGGCAGCCTGGTGATAGGGAAGAAACACAAATTTGAGAGTTGGTGAGAACCCTGTCTGAAATCTATTTTGTCACAGCCCTTTGAGTCGCCTTTCAACATTCAGCTTTCTGATTCACGTGGGAATTCTGAGTAGAAAACGTGTCCCTGGCACTTCATAAACACATTGGGGGATCTGGACCTGGAAGCTGCTCTTCTGCTAAAAGCCTGTGTGGGGCACCGAGAACTCCTCCTCACTGTGCTTGACTTCACAGGTCGAGGAAGTCAGAGATGCCATGGAGAATGAAATGAGAACCCAGCTTCGCCGACAGGCTGCTGCCCACACCGATCACTTACGAGATGTCCTTAGGGTCCAAGAACAGGAACTGAAATATGAATTCGAGCAGGTGAGGACTTGCTGTAAAGTGTCGACTCCCCTTCACCCTCCTTTTCCCCTTTACATTATAAACAGCCTCTGCTTTCCCTCCTTTCTAATGTGTTCCATGGCCTCCCGCCTGAGGGTGCCTGTTCTTGGTGGACTGGGGCTTTTGTATATTTACAGATCTCCATTTTATTACAGATTTTGGCCACACCACAGCTCGCCTAAGTTCCTGGGCTAGGGATCGAACCTGTGCCACAGCAGCGACACTGGCTCAACCACTAGGCTACCACGAACCGTTTTTACATAGAGGTGTACCCGTGTGTTACTGATGAGGTGTGTCTTGTATCTGTGCTCTAGTCGTATGGAGCCTTCAAAGCTTTAAGGAGGGTTGGCACGGGGGTTCCACGAATGCAGATGGCAGTAACTTGATGTTTCTCTCTCCGGGTTTATCTCTATAAACTTCCTGTGGATTATGTGGTAGTTCTCAGATTTTTCTGAAGAAACTTCCTAGAAAGATTAAAGTTTGAAAATCACAGCAAGTCAGCTGTGATACCTTTAATCATAATTAGTTGTTACTCAGCAAGTCGTTTTTATATTATTGTGTCTCCTAAGAAGGGAATGAGGTTTTCCTTTTTTTTGCTTTTTAGGGCCGTATCTGCAGCATATGGAGGTTCCCAGGCTAGGGTTCGAATCAGAGCTGCAGCCAGCGGCCTACACCACAGCCACAGTAATGCCAGATCTGAGCCGTGTCTGCGACTTGCAGTGTAGCTCCTGGCGATGCCAGATCGTTAACCCACTGAGCAAGGCCAGGGATCAAACCCGCAACCTCATGGTTCCTAGCTGGATTCGTTAACCACCGTGCCATGACAGGAACTCTGGGAATGAGGTTTTCAAATAAGGAAATCTTCTAGAAAATTGAAATTCATTCTGAAATGAAAAGGTATGTTGCTTTAAATTCTATTTGATGGGTATTCTTCTGGTAGAAATGAATACAGCTCTTAAGTACAAGATATTAAATAAATACAATTATTTTCTAAAGTTGTCACTTTCTCCCTTTAATAGACTTTTTTCTTCTCATTTTCTTGCTCTAATATTAGGTTCCACTAAATTTATAGATTATACAGCAAATATAAGCTTTAGGTGATTTTTGAAACCTTGCACATAATGTAGGAGTTTCATGACACCTGCTTTGAGATGTTAAAGGCCCTCTTTGCTTTGAAGGTATCAGCGGCTGGGAGACTTAGTGGCCCGATAAGTGACACGCAGTGATTGAGGTAGCATCACCTTTTTCCTGTGCGCTTTTTATTGTTTCAGGACTTGTCTGAGAAACTCGCTGAACAAGAATTACAGTTTCGTCGGCTCAGTCAGGAGCAAGTTGACAACTTTACCCTGGATATAAACACTGCCTATGCCAGACTGAGAGGAATCGAGCAGGCTGTTCAGAGTAAGCAGACGGGGCCCCCGAGAGATGCTTTCGGTCAGCCTGTTTCATAGGGTGGTTTCTTGTTATGAGGATCAGGGTTGACCTTAGGGAATGAAGAGGCCAAAGTCACTCTCACAGAACTTGATTCACTTCTTAGAAAATCAGCCCCAGATTTTCTAGGTTTGGAACACAGTTGTGAGAAGAAGTGAAAATTCTAGCTTGAAGTTTGTTTCTGTTTTTGTCTTTTTGCCTTATCTAGGGCCGCACCCGCGGCATATGGAGGTTCCCAGGCTAGGGGTCTAACAGGAGCTGTAGCTGCCAGCCTTCGCCACAGCCACAGTAACGCGGGATCTGAGCCACGTCTGCAACCTACACCACGGCTCATGGCAACACCAGATCCTTAACCCACTGGGCAAGGCCAGGGATCGAACCCGCAGTCTCATCGTTCTTGGTCGGATTCATTAACCACTGAGCCACGACAGGAACTCCTAGCTAGAAGTTTTTGCTTCTTATATGGTGACCGGCACGAGATCACCCTTTACAAGGCAGTTTACCCACCACTCTCTGGTTATGTGTCATGTGCCAGAGTGGAGAAAAATGTCGGTGCTGCATGCTCGTCCTCCAGGCTGTTGGCTTGTGTGTAGCCCTGCTGTTGGAGGGCAGTTTAAAGAGGCCTCTGTGCCAGGTTCAAAGTGTAAAAAAGCCTTTGTAGTGAGGATGTTAATAAAATGGTTTTTTTTGGGATGTGATAGGATTGTCTTTGGAAGATGGACACAGAGTAAGCTAGTACTCATGCAATGTCCAGATACAGTCATCTTCATTATCGTTCAGGAAGTTTCTGATGGCCTTAGTTTTTATGTCTTAGCCCAGTGTAAATATCCTGTTTCTTTCTCAAACATTTCTAAAGAAATATATCTGACATCTACTGTCCCAGATGTCACAGGAAGAGGGGAGACTCAGCTGTGCTTGTGCAGACACGTCCTCCCAGCTTTCTCCATGGCTTTAGTAAAAATAAGTCATCAGATTACGTTGTGCCCTGTTGCCGCGTGTGAAGAGTTCTGCTAGGAAAAGGAAAAACGCGTCAGAAGTAGGGGTGGGATGGGCTTGGAAGAAAGAGGCACCTTTCCCTTGTGAGGCTTTATTTTAGCTTGTTGAAGGCGCATCATCAGTTCCCTGGATGTATGAGAAGGTCGTGTGGTCAGGTGGAGAAAAAAAGCCTTTTTTTTTTTTTGAACAGGTCATGCAGTTGCTGAAGAGGAGGCCAGAAAAGCCCACCAGCTCTGGCTCTCAGTGGAGGCATTAAAGTACAGCATGAAGACGGCGTCCCCAGATCTGCCCACCGTTCCCCTGGGTAGAGCGGTCGAGGCCGTCAGAGCCTGTTCCGATAGTGAATTTGCCCAGGCTCTAACCGCAGCTCTTCCTCCGGAGTCGCTGACCCGAGGGGTGTACAGTGAAGAGACCCTTAGAGTCCGTTTCCATGCCGTCCAGAAACTGGCCCGCAGAGTAGCCATGATCGATGAGACCAGAAATAGCTTATACCAGTATTTCCTCTCCTACTTGCAGTCCCTGCTTCTGTTCCCACCTCAGCAGCTCAAGCCGCCAGCAGAGCTCTGCCCCGAGGATACAAGCACATTTAAGTTACTAGCCTATGCCTCCTATTGCATTGAGCATGGTGACCTGGAGCTGGCAGCAAAGTTTGTCAATCAGCTGAAGGGGGAGTCCAGACGCGTGGCCCAGGACTGGCTGAAGGAGGCCCGGATGACCCTAGAAACCAAGCAGATAGTGGAAATCCTGACAGCATACGCCAGTGCGGTAGGAATAGGAACCACCCAAGTGCAGCAAGAGTGAGGGCTAGCAGGTCTCAAAGTCACACTTCAGGTCAGAGGAAATGAGTAATATGTGATGGGTCTGCAACGGATTACAAGTGAGGTTACGAGTGCTGTTCTCAATGGTCACGCCTGTCGCGTTTGTATTATTTCCTCTATCATGTCAGTTAACTCCAGGAGCAGCACTTCAACTGCAACTTGTGAGACATTTTCTGTTTTTCAGGTTTTACTGATCAGGCTTGTGAGCCAATCAAAATAATGTCTGTGATCACTATTACTTTTGATTTTGCCCTTGGAGCAAACTGAATAAAAACAAAGATGAAAACTGAGTAGCTTATCCTTTTCCAAAAAACGCAGTGTTATGGGGGTTCCTGTTGTTGCAGAGGAAACGAAGCTGACTAGCACCCATGAGGACACAGGTTCCATCCCTAGCCTCGTGCAGTGGGACCATTGCTGTGAGCTGTGGGTAGGTCGCAGGCACGGCTTGGATTCTGCATTGCTGTGGCTGTGGTGTACGCCGGCAGCTACAGCTCCAATTCGACCCCTAGCCTCGGAGCTTCCATATGCCATGGGTGAGACCATAAAAATTTGTATTGTAGAAAATTTCTTTGAGAGACTAGGAGAGGCAGCAACAGCAGAAGTAGGAACTTATGGGCACTTGGTTTCCAGGCTGTGGACTAGGCCCCAGAAGTATTCTAGACTTGTTCTTGGCTGGTTTGGGTGGTGAACTGATTCCTGCCAGTCAAACCCAATAGTGAGGTACAAACCAAAATGCCAAAACATTTAAAGTTGGAGATGCACCATTCTAGTGATTCAAAGGCATTAGAAGTAGTATGTATCCCAAACTTTTCTGACTGCTACCAGTTACATTTTACATTGGGACCCAGTTCATCCACATGCACTTCTGTGCATATATACAGGAAAAATTTCTGGAGCTGCCACTTCCCCTTTCTGCTTACGATACACTGTGTCAGTCTCTTTTCTACCCACAAGTTAATCCCACAGCTCTAGAGTTCACGGCTCCCAGTTCTGAAATACTAGTGGTTTCTGCTGGCATGTGGACGGAAGTGGGGGTGGTGAGCCTGGAACTTTTTAAGGATTGAATAATTCTGTGACCTACCTGAACCAGAGAACTTGCTTTCCAGGGGCTCGGGAGGGACTGTGAGGCACGAGCCAGCAAAGTGCATCTTTGACAGGTCGGGCTCCTTCCCTCCCCCACGTGTCCCTTACATCTGATCACCAAATAGAACACGCCCAGTCCCCTGGCGACTGCCACTCTTCCACTGAGATCCAATCAAAACGATTCTATAAAGCTTACCCTGCCCGTCCACACTCTCAGGTACCGCTAGCTCAGAGAAGGTCCTGTTAGAAGTGAAACAGCTGACATTACGATCGGGTGCGCTAATACCTGTGTATCAATGTGCCCTGCAGAGAGATGTCACAAAATTTAGCTGTATGTAATGTACTTCATTTTCTAAGCTGCTTCATTAAAAGTCTAGTTATTCACAAAAACTGATTTCAAACCCTGTTTAAAAGACAATGCATTTTATTATTAGCATACTCAAATGTTTTGTTGAACCAAAACTCGTGACTGGTGGGTTATTAACTTTGGCTTAGAAAAACCAAACACCTTTTTACTACTAGAGGCTAAAGAGAGAATGGAAATCAACCACATGTGCCTTTAAAAAAATTTTTTTTTCCTGGAAAGCTAAAAGCAGTTACTTGCCCGGAGTAGGGTGTGGAATACCTGTAGCAGGGCTAAGACCACCGTGCCTGCCGCATTGTCACCCACTTGCAAACCTGAGGCCAATCCACGTGCCTTGTCAGCCTGGGTGGACAGTGCCCCCCAGCGACTCCGTAGCTGTGAAGCGCCGTGGTGAGGGTTCAGTTCTCGGGCAGGGGAGGTGGCTCCGCGTCTGTAGGGACTGCAGGCTGCCCCAAGGACCCACTCAGCCAGGAATCAGGCACCAGGGAAAAGGAGGGGCCGAACTACTAGCAGCTTCTTAGAAGATTCTCTTTACCTGTCATTTTGCTCGTTTGCTTGGCTATGACAATGCGCTACTGGGACCATGCACACGAGTACCTGGGTAGCTAACTTCTGGCATTTCCCCTGCCCACTCTGTCCCTCCATTAGATGCTTCAAACTGATGATCTAGGAGAAAACATGAACCAACACTTAGGTTTCTGAGAACGTGTGACTGTGTCCTGGCCAGAGGATAGCAGATGGAGGCAGGGAGAGGCGAGGCGCTACCACAGATGTCAGTACAGTAGCCCGGAAGTGCTGACCCTGGCAGGGTCAGAATGAAGGTGCTTGTCTGAGAACGCAGGAGATGCCTGGGCCAATCTGGAAACCAGACACGAGCTGGCAGTCTAGGCAGTGCTGGAAACCCTGTGAAGCTCCTGCAAGCCTCCCAAGCTGTTTGCTTCCAATACCATTCGCTAGTCACGGTGCTAAGAGATGCTAGCAGAGATTCTGGACCTGCTGCATCGCCAGTAATCCACAGTCATGTCAAGATAACGCTTCTGTCTTTTGGTCATCATTTGCCCTTAAGTGCGGCACAACTCAAGAAGGTTCCAGCACTCAGAGATGAAACACTCTTGTGCAAGCCCCAAGCCTAGCGGGAGACTATAGGGTCCACAAAAACAATGTAAACACACATACATGTACCTCAATTACAACATTGACTTAACAGCTTTCATCTTCCCAGCTGTGCAGCCTAAACTCCTGCCATTGTTGTTTATTCCGTTCTCTGATGCAAATTTTCCACATAAACATCCCTGAGGCTGGGACACTACTGACCCAGTATCAACTGCAATCTAACTGTATGAAGACTCCTTCGGATGCTTTCTCTGCGGTGGAGGAAGCGCCAGTGTCACAGCATCAGCCAACAGAAGCTGAAGTCCACGATGCGGGAGCGCGAAGCACGCTGACGTCCGTGGACAGACGCTGCACAGGAAATGAGGGGCCGTGTACCTCGCAATGTGTCCAAGGAAACGGAGATGGCAGTGGCGCTTCTGCACGTGCGTGGCCGCTAAGTTTACGAATTTGACCTAAAGCAGTCAATACTGCAGTTCTCAAGTGCAATTACAGCTGCTCCCGATTCACTCACTTTCACTTGCCTTCACTGTTGTCGCTGTCACTGTCGCTGTCACTGGTCAATGCAGTTACCTCTCCCAGGGCTTCCCTGTAGGAAAATCAACGGGAGGGTCACACCGCAACTCAGGCCTGGCACTTAGGGACTCTCCAGCGGCACTATTACCAGCCAAGGAAAAGGTTCTAGCAAGTAAACAAATCTACAGGCCTCCCTGACTTGTGTGACAAAGGAAACAAATCATTACACCAGTAACACATCCCGGGTACCTGCAACGAAAGGAAGTTCAGGAAAGCTACAGACGCCTGAGTGGGCAGGAGAGCAGCAGTCGGCTCCAGTTCTGTGACCTTCCTCCAGGGCAATGGCACGGGACCCACTTACCTCTGCTCCTGGGTGAGCGTGAACTCAGCCAGCACTCTCTGGGTGAGGCCCTCGCAAACAGGTGAGCTGAAGGCACTCGCCAGCTTCACTAGCTCGATGGCCTGAGCAGGGCTGCTGGATGCTTTCGCGCTGTCCAGAAACTCATTCAGCAACTCAGCCCTGTGAAACAACGGCAAAACTGCCAACATGGCCCAACTAGACCCCTCAAAGATTTACATACAAAACCCAGGACCTTTATAAAGTTCAGTCATAAAGTTCTCAACGCTAGCTTTGGAGACAGTCCCATGAAGTCTAACTTCAAAGGGCCAAAAAGACAGCAAACACTGGCTGGTTCCCCGTCTTCCCCGAGGACCACCCAAGGCACCCGTGTGCTGCGATCACGGAGCACGGGAACTGCGCCGGCCTTGCCCTCCACGCGGGAACCGCTGTCGTTCGCACTGCCAAGGCTGAGGTCTGAGGACATTCTGACACCCTCCCCCACAAGAGGGAAGGCCTCCCGGCCAGTCGAGGCTGCACCCAGGCAGGCCCGGTAACTTCAACTCACCTAGGGATCTTATTGTGTTTCCTGAAAAGCCCCAACATTTTCCTGTTCAGGATGAGAGAGGAAAATGATTATGAATACTACAAGAATGGAAAGCAATCGAATGACCATGGCTCTTCTCCCGGACTCAGACCAAGTGTCCATCCCAACAGCGAAGTGGGAGCTCCTGAACACATGTCTGTGAGACCCACTGCCTCGCAGCCCAGCCTTTACATCAGAATCACCCCAGGTGCTTCAACTCCCTTCCCCCGAACTTCATAGAATGCACATTACAAGTTCACGGGCGAATCCGACTGGTTGCTGGTGTTGGGACCTGCTGGGGTACCTCCCCTGGGCAGTGGGGATGTCACAAGGACCCTGTGACGCTCGGGCTCAGATTAAGGCATGGTCTCATGTAAGTGCTCGCCATCATCCTGCCACGTGCGGGACAAAGGAGAAACACATACACTCAGCTCCCATGATCAGCTGAGGTCCGTACCCCTGCGCCAATCATCACAGCCCGATTCCCAAGTGTTGTGTCAACCTGCCCGAGCCAACAAATCCAAGCAGCAAATGATTCTGCTGCAGCGGCATAGCAGGTGACGCGTGACTCATCCACCAAGCAGCAAAGCCTTCCCCAGTTTTCCCTGGAGAAGTACGCAGCCGCACCGTGGACCGATCATCTTATGTTCTGGTTAAGGTCCTCTTGGGAACAAGCTGTGCACAACCACTCCCTACCCTCCTCATGGGCCCCGAGAACCCGCATTTCCAACCCTAACAACTCAGAGCGGGACCACCTGTTTCTGCCCCTACCAGGTACTCCTCCCCGACCTCTCTCTGCTTTTGGGAAAATGAGTATGCAGGTCTCCACTCACGGTTAAACGAGAAGAAAATTATAAGTGCCGATGAAAACAAAGAATGAGTATACAGGGGCACAAACCAAAGATGGGCTTTAGTCGACTGCAGTTTCCTGAAGGCCTGGTACGCGGCCCGCATTTTAAGCGGGGGTGGGGGGGGGCATCCACAAATGAGACACTTGAATAAACCAAATGTCCTAAACACTTGCTAAATTAAGATTCTTTCATCACTCTGTTGTATTTAGGCGAACGGAGAAGTGACTTGTCCACAAATACAGAAAACAAACACAGAAGGAGAATCAGCTCGTTGAACCACACCTGCTCTTACAGGCACGGTTCCTCTTCCACAAGTTTGCTTTTTAGTTGCAATTTGGAAACTGCCACAGAAAACTCATTATGTGGAACATGTACTGTCTCCTGAGAAACTGCACGTCACTTGGCCAAATGAGAAACTTCCCTAAAGACCAGGAAAAATGTTCTCTGGTCCAGGTTCAGATGCTTCCAGGCTACACTTGCCGAGCCCACTGCACTCACCAGGCTTCCTGGGTCCTCCCGGCCCGTAAGAAGAGGACGGCCACGTAGTTCAGAGAGTTGGCAGGCCACTCGGGAGCAGTCTGTCTGGCATCCTGGCTTTCGTAAGTCGATTTGATATCTGCAGCACAGTCAGCAAATGCCACCTGCAGCTGAGAGGCTCCAAGAATCAGTACAACTGCCTAACTGGTTTTATGAGAGTTCAGGATTTCAGTGGACTCCAAAGAACCAAATTTTTGAGCAATGTGTTTTCACCATTTAATGGCACATGGTAATACCGTTCTCTTTTCTTTTCTTTCTTTTTTTTTTTTTTTTTGGCTTTTTGGGCCACATACACAGCATATGGAGGCTCCCAGGATAGGGGTCCAGTTGGAGCTGTGGCTGCCAACCTACGCTGGAGCCACACAAATGCTGGATCTGAGCCATGTCAGCGACCTACAACACAGCTAACAGCGACCTACACCACAGCTCACAGCAACAAAGGATCCTTAACTCACCGAGCAAAGCCAGGGATAGAACCCATGTCCTCATGGATGCTAGTCGGATTCACTAACCACGGAGCCAAAACAGGGACTCTCAGTATTTTTTTTTTTTTTATAAAGCACCCTGCCCTGGGTTAAGAATTTGATTAGTCACATACTTCAACTATGGGTTTATGTGTTTTCTTTTTAAAAGAGAAACTTAAAGAATAAAAGAAGCAAGCTGCCACTGACTGTCAAGACCAAGAGAAACTAGTCTCATTTTGTGTGTGTGGCCTAGAGGAACGAGGGACTTTAGAAATGGTGCCCTAAGGGTTGGACACACTTGTGTAACTTACACCTGGGTCTGGCTGGCAGGACTCCCCACAGCAACAGAGGAAACTGGGGATCACCCTCAGCAGGCCCTCAGCAGCACAGAATACGCTGTTGGCAGACCTCTAATAACAGCAGCAAAACCTGAGTCCGCTGCAAGCCTACCTCTGGCGGGTGCTGATCCCTTGCCATGAGCATCAGAATCTCCTCTTTCAGGTCACTGCGGAAACTGTGGCCGTATTCTTTACTGTCTTGAAACAAAAAGGAACAGAGGGAGAAGTGATCACTGCCACGTAAAACCATCACTGGCTGACTGCCAGCAGGCACCCATATTTTTGGTGGGGGAACATAAACTGCTGCCATGTACCCCAGGATTATGGAAAAGCAGCAGGATGATTCCTGGTAGCGAAGGACAAGGTAACAGTGAAAGCCGGTACCAGTACCCTCCTCCCTGACAAGGGTTAGCCCAGCTCGTGCTCCACTCAAGCAGCTACCAGCTCCACACTTTAAAAGCACATGGGGGAGTTCCTGTCGTGGCTCAGGGAAACAAATCTGACTAGCATCCATGAGGATGCAGGTTCAATCCCTGGCTCGGTTCAGTGAGTTAAGGATCCAGCACTGCCGTGAGCTGTGGTGTAGGTCGCAGATGCAGCTTGGATATGGCGTTGCTGTGGCTGTGAGCTACAGCTCCGATTTGATCCCTAGCCTGGGAGTTTCCATATGCTGCAGGTGTGGCTCCAAAAAAAAAAAAAAAACCCAAACAAACAAACCCCCACACAGGAATCGTCAATGGTCTTAAAATGTGATTAGTCCTATGAGGAAGAAGGCAAGGCTAGAGTCTCAATGTCTAAAGGCAACTAGGGGCAGAAAAGTTAACTGTATGATCAGAGTCACCTAGTGGACGAGATACAACATCTTTTGCAGCCAGTTCACACGCGCAGACCCACAGTCACAGCTGTTTCTTAGAAACCCGAGTATCACTAACTGGTGAGCGACTGAAGCGGTGATGCAACACATTACAGAGGAACTTGGGGCTGAGACTGCAGGTGTGCCATGTAATTAACACGGATGTCACACAAGTGCATGAAACCCAGTCTTTTCTTGTCACGAAGGAATGAATTTGGTCATTTGCACTACATTTTTACTCATGTAATCCAATATGCAACATAAGCAAGTGACCCTGAAGTAGACAAAATAATGCATTCAATCTGAATTTAACTGATTAAAAATGGAAGTTTTCTTCCCTAACAACGTTAACATGCTTATTAATCAAATCACAGGGTAAGAAAGTGAAACAGGTCTGGACATATGAACTGAAAACTGACCTTTCCAGATCTGAGGAACCACATCTAGCCGGTTGGCCACATCTAATGCTTGGAGAAGATCTATCATCGTTTGGGAATGGGGAAAGAAGACCTGATTAAGAAAATACAAGTCAATGTTTAAGGTACCACTCAGCAAAGACACCCACAAATATATTTACAATGATAAATGCTAAGTAATCATCTTACTGAAGGTATCAGATCCTTATACCACTTCAAGGTGACATCAATTTGTTCCATGAAGCAAAGCAAACTAAAGAATTTGGAGCTGTAGTGGAGAAAGAAAGAACATTTAGTGGAAAATCGCTGCCTAACAGGGGAGTGATTAAATCAGAGCACAGGCGCATGATGACATGTTGCAAAGAATTAAAAACCATGGAGTTCTTGGAGTGCCTGTTGTGGCTCAGAGGGTTAAGGATCCGGCATTGCCACGAGCTGTGGTGTAGGTTGCAGACGGAGCTTGGATCCCATGTTGTTGTGGCTCTGGCGTAGGCCATCGGCTACAGCTTCGATCTGACCTCCATATGCTGTGGGTGCGGGGCTAAAAAGACAAAAAAAAGAAAAACCCCCAAAAAAACCCCATGGAGTTCTTATTGTGGCAGAGCACATTAAGCATCCAGCATTGTCTCTGCAGTGGCGTGGCTCTGATCCCTAGCCTGGCACAGTAGACTAAGGATCTGGTGTTGCCGAAGCTGTGGCTCAAAATCAATCCCTGGCCTGGGGAACTTCCATTTTGGCTTGGGTGCAGCCAAAATAAATAAAAATATAAATAAAATTAAAAAATATAAAAGCAGTTTATAAGTTACACACAATCTCAAGTTACACTGGCCTATGCTTGACTCAGGAGGCCTATCTGTGCTTCCTGGCCTTGCCAGTTAATATCTCCTTATCCTCAAGTTGTTCCTGATGGCGTCCCCTCACTACATTCTCAGCTGTGCTGAGGACAGAGTATCCTATTCACCTGAAAAGCAGTCAATGTGAAGTGAGGATTTAGACACACATATGACTATCGCCACACACCTATCAACAGGCTGCCTCCTTAGGTTCTTGTTTTTGTGCACCTAAAAGCAAACTCATTTAAGGAGTCTCTTGGAGTTTCCTGGTGGCTCAGTAGATTATGGATCTGGTTTCGTCACTGCTGTGGGGAGGGTTTCATCCCTGGCCTGGGGACTTCCACATGCCATAGGCGTGGCCAAGAAAAAAAGTCTCTTTGGGCGCCAATATCTTAAAAAAAATAAAAAAAAGAGGCTGAGATGAACACTTTAGGGACCCACTGTGCTATGAATTTAAAAATATAGGAGAATGTACAGAGGAAAGATATATGGATTTAAAGTGTTACAAAAAAAACACAGCTTAAAAGATAAACACCAAACACCTCAGTCTGGCAAATCAGTTTTACCACCGTTTGCATTTCCAAGTATTCAATTACTTGTATCAATAAAATCAGGGTCATGCTGCCTGAAATCAGAGGAGAGGAGGGCGCCCAGCAGACCCCTACTCGCGGAATTGAATTCTGGTTGCATACAAGTGCCCATTAATGCAAAACAAGACACTTCCAATACACTTACTAATAGAAATTACGACGATGATCAGATCCAATGAATTTCCAGTTGTCTCCAGTGTTTAAAAGGCCGTGGACCTGGTAAGCAAGTTCTAGATCTCTGAGAGATGAGCACTGAAAATTTACAAACAGTAAATACGCATCACTGTGCGGTCCTTATGAGCCAAATCGTGGCTTATAACACAAAGCACAAAAGTACAGTTATCTATAGAAATAGCTATGCTGATTTAACATTCTACTGGTGGACAACAAATGAGTTATCAGGGTTACAAGAAACTGAAGGGAAAATAAATCAAATTTTGTGAAATTTAAAAAAATGACTTTAACCTAGTAATTATTCTAACACACTTGGTTGTCATGCGGAGGACGAGGGCTCACTCCGGCACGCCTAGATTGGCAAAGATCCTATGAAATGACCCCACACCCACCAACGGACGTCCTTCCCTTCTAAGACACACTGCGCTGCTGCCGACAAACAAAATACCACGGAAATGCGCTTGGACACACACGTCTGAATACCTAGAGGAAAAATCTCAGAAGGATACACACTAAATCAGAAAGCAATTATCCTTAGGGAACAGTATATGCTAACTCACTCTGAAACTGTACTTTTCCCTATGATTATCATGATAAAGGGAAAAATCAAAATTAAAAAAAAAACATTAAATTAAAAAGTTACCAGTAGGCAAATATTAAATAGTTTGAAACCTTATCTGGAGAAAGGTATGAGAAAAAGACAATGTATACAATAAGGTAGGAATTCTGGGATTCTGCAGACATTTGAGGAAAGTGAGAACTAAAGACATAAACAGAAGTGAGAGGAAGTGAAAGAATGAGGGAGAGCCACCCCCCCCACATAAATTTAGGAAATGGATAAAACAAAAGGAAGACAAAAGTTAAACGAGAAATGATACTTACAACCCTCATGGCTGACTGAAAAAACATATCTGAAAAATCAAAGTCCACAACAACCTTGGTTACTATGGTTAAAATATGTTTTCAAGTCAGTAACATTAATAAAAATTCTGGCAACAGAACTGGCAACATGTAAAACAAGCCCAAAGGAATAAAAACTTCAGAAGCACGCAGCAAGGGCCCCTGACGTCTGTGCTGTCTCAGAACACTCGCTCAAAAGAGTATTAGGCTAAATTAAACCCTGTCCTCATCACAGGGCTCCAACAGCTGGCAGTCAGGAAAGCAGGCTCTTTTCTGTTCCTTACAAGCAATTTTTGTACGTACTGTCATCTGGGTCTTTCGGAGAAAATTTCTTTCCCATTATTTCGTTCATTATATCGTAGATGATGAGGGAGGATCCCTTTGAAGGGTTTTCTGCAGAACAAGAAGGCAGCTGGGTTTACCACGAGTCCACATCCTGCACAGCCACCAGGTGTGCAGAGGCAGTCCCGAGGCCACACTCCTCCTTCCCCCACCTGCGGCCCAAGACAGAGCTGGCTGGGCACATCCTGCAAAAGGCGGGAGCACCCTAACGACTGCGGCTCTCCCCAGCTGCTCCCTGGACACCGACTCTGCCCTTCCGTCTTAGCCTCCTCACAAGGCTGACTGTCACTAAAGTGGGAGACAGACAGATACCCCCACCAAGCCCGTATACTTAAGAAAACAAACATGTTTTTGCTATTAAACATTTGTGTTCCTTTTAAGTATAATCAGGATGAGAATCAAGGGGGTGAGGGGGAAAGCTATAGAATTAATAGATGTGGGCAGTCCTTAAAACCACATAACTGAGGACTGATAGGCCAGAAAATGGCGCCTATGATATTTTCAAACAGTTCACATATTTACCCACATTCCCACCCTTGCCTTACCTACATGCAAGCAATAATGTACTTTTTTATCTTTGTACAGTGGAAGCTGCAGAATACGGAGGTTCCCAGGCTAGAGGTCAAACTGGAGCTGCAGCTGCCAGCCTACACCACAGCCACAGCAATTTGGGATCTGAGCCGCCATCTGTGACCTACACCACAGCTCACAGCAACGCTGTATTCTTAACCCACCGAGCGAGGCCACGGATCAAACCCACATCCCTCACAGGCACTGTTTGGTTCTTAACTCACTGAGCCAGAACGGGAACTCCAAAGAAACACCTTCAGTGATATAGCATAGGCGTACTTTTGAAGTTCCTCAAGCAATGTTTCCATTTGTTAGCAATTTTAGTTATTCTATTACATAATAACCTATTTTGTATGTATCCCTTCACTATTTTAGGCTTTTCCTTTAGGGGAAATTCCTAAAAATTATTATTGTAGGCAGCCAATTTATATTCCTAAGACATACCAACTCTTCCTCTATTACAGTACTGGGTGTTACTTAGGAAGCACAAATATCAGAGTGACGTGTGATGTTGTTGAGAAACGGAACAGGCTTTGGTGCCAGAAGTGCTAGTTTCAGCATGATGATACTAAGACTGAGTAAAATTTTAGAAGATAAAATCACCATGGAAACCACTTATTTGTTTTCAAGATAGTCACTTACGAAGTTCCCGTGGTGGCTCAGTGGAAACGAACCCGACTAGGAACCATGAGGTTTCGGGTTCGATCCCTGGCCTTGCTCAGTGGGTTAAGGATCCGGCGTTGCCGAGAGCTGTGGTGTAGGTTGCAGACGTGGCTCAGATCCTGTGTTGCTGTGGCTGTGGCGAAGGCCGGCAGCTGGTAGCTCTGATTAGACCCCCTAGCCCGAGAACCTCCACATGCCGCGGGTGCAGCCCTAAAACAACAAAAAAGTTCAAAAATTCAAAAAAGATAAAGTCACTTAAATGCCCCTAACGCCTAGTAACAAAAGAGAAAAAACAAACAAAAATACACTTTAAATTCTGTAAAACTAGCCCCCACCCCCCAACAGAAAACCCAAGTTTTCTGTGTTTTTTACATATAAAGTCTATTGTGGGGGAGAAGGACTAGGTTCGTCATTTCTGAACCAGGGGTTCTTTCTCAGATTGGGGCAAATGGACATGAAGCAACAGACTGTGAGCCCATGATATGCCTCCCAGGCACGGGACAAGACGCTGTCATAATTCACTCCATCGTCACACACTGATGGCTTCGCTCAGGTTAAGGTATCCAGTCCCTTCCAACACAGCTGGTCAACGGCAGAGGTGACATTTCAACTCAGGTGTGCCGGCTGCAAAGGCCATCCAACAGGGCACAGCAGACCTAAAACTAAGTGACAAATGGAGCCTCAAGGTTCTTCCATGAGGCTTCAAAGTCAGGTCAAGGTTACTGTGGAGCAGCATCGTCCAACTGCTTCCCGAAAAGACGGAAATGTTCTAGATGGCTACTGAGCAGTAATGTGATGAAGGAACTCTAAATTTTATTAATTAGGAGTTCGCTTGTAGCACAGCGGGTTAAGGCTCCAGCACTGTCACTACAGCGTCCCAGGTTGCTGTTGAGGTGCAGGTTCAGTCCCTGACCCGGGAAGTCCACATGCCACAGGCACGTAAAACAAAACAAAACATCAAACACCCAGTTATGGTTAAGTGGCTACTGTACTGGACAGCACAGTTCTAAAAGCAAAAGGAACCCGAACTAAAGCACCTTCTGACCCAAAGTGTAAACCACCGTTAGTACATTTAATGGCTTCCCTCTGCCCTTGGCTCAAGTATTACATCACAAACAAGAGCACCACCCTCAAGAACGGCTCAGGCTGCAGACAATGTTATTTTGTGAACCAGTCTTAATTCGAATGCAGAGAAGTCAGCCTAACTTCTACAGAAGTTAGCATAACATAACGACATACATACCATGTTGATAAAACAGCCGAATAATATAGTGATATGTTGCAAGTGAGGGTTCTTGTATTACCGGGTACATAGAAAAAAGATTAAAAAAAGAAGTCAAACACAGCTACACAAAACATAGCTTACTGAGGCACACTGAAAAACATATGAATAGTGGCATTTAAATTCCTCTGAACAATTTTCTCAGCTCATGTAATTAATGTAAAGTGTCACACTGGAAGGTGTCATAAAGGATGAATCTTGCATAGAAAGTCCAGACACAGGAGTTCCCACTGTGGCTCAGCAGAATCCGTCACTGTTACTCCTGTGGCCTGGTTATACTTGTGGTGTGGGTTCAATCCCTGACCCAGGAACTTTTGCATGCTGTGGGCTCGGCTAAAAACAAAAAGTCTAGACATCTATTAATAAAACGTTAGAAAATGGGCTATGACTCTTCATTTAGGAACATTAAATCATACTGAAGTGAACTAATTCCCAAAACAACTTCGATAAAGCACTAAAACATAAGAGTAACACACAACTGGGTTCAAATAATTATGCTAGAAAATGTCACAAGATTTAAAACCAGTCAACTGTAATGAACAAGTCTCCCCAAAATCAAGAGAGCCATAAAAATGTACCCAAAATTCTAAAAGAGAATTATTTGTTATAAACAATACAGAGATGATAAATAGTAGATATGATACATAAAGTATGCCAGAGGTGGAGAGGAAATTCCCAAAATATTCTGTAAATGGTAAAAAGAGTTTAGCCTCTTTTTTGCTTATCTGGACCTGAAACCTCAGTCTCCTATGAGGACACTAGGACACACCCTCACCTATTCCGATGGCTTTCATTTCTCGTAGGGTCTGTAAGGCTGGCAATTTTCCAAATGAATAAAATCTTCGGAGACATTTCAGAATAGTATTAAAAGTCTGTAGATTGGGTTTCACGTTCTGTGCTACCATTTGTTTGAGCAGGTCCTATTTGAATCAAAAGCAGGAAGTATTTTTATGCCTGGGTAGGTAATCTGTCCAATAAACTAACATACTAAAGAAAAACTGGTGCTCTGCCTATGTCTGAAGAAGACTAATAAATCCCCAATTTAAGAATTACCTAGGAGTCTCTATCATGGCTTAGTGGTTAACGAATCCGACTAGGAACCGTGAGGTTGTGGGTTCGATCCCTGGCCTCGCTCAGTGGCTTAAGGATCTGGCGTTGCTGTTGCTGTGGCGTAGGCCAATGGCTACAGCTATAATTAGACCCCTAGCCTGGAAACCTCCATATGCTGCAGGTGCGGCCCTAGAAAAGGCAAAAAGACAAAAAAAAAAAAAAAGAAAAGAATTATCTAGTAACCAGAGCAGCAATAACTCTGTGCCTGATAGGAGCCCCTCCATCAGTCACCCCAACTCCATTTGATCGAGTGGCCAAGGTCTGCTACTGGAGAGTTTGAGACTGAAGCAAAGGAAGAGACGACAATATAGACTGTGTTTTTTCATTTTTCTGCATGAGCAGTATGGTATAATATGGTTTCTTTTCCTATTACTTCAACTCAGTGATTTCAATCTTTTAAAACTTAATATATTTATTAAAAGAAATTCTGTTTCAATGAAAAAACCATTATGAGAAATAAGTGAATAAAGCAACCCAGGTCTTCCCAGATTCTAGCTGTATGTTTAGGTCACAAGTCAGATACGGCTACTTGAACTATGGGGTTGCTAGAAGGGCGTGAACACACAGTTACTGCCAAGAGGACGCCCAGTGAAGGTCAGCTCCACCCCATATATTCCTAGCAAACGGTATTTTAGGCCTATTAGAAGATAAAGTGAGGGTTCCTCCTTACCAATATATTATTCCATTTTTCTTCAAATTTTCCACTCACTACCAATGCTGTTGCTTCAATTAATGAATTGAAGGTGTATACATCCGCTATAAAAGAAGAAAAATGCTTCAACAAAATTCAGGGTTGGATGAAAAAGGAGAAATCTCAACAGATACTGCAGAAAATACAAAAAACCATAAGAGAATGCAATGAACAATTATATGCCAACAAATTTGAAAACCTAGAAGAAATGGACAAGTTTCTAGAGACTAACAGCCCACCAAAACTGAATCAAGAAAAAATAGATTAACTGAACAGACTGATCATTAGACATGAAATTGAATATGTAATAAAAACACTCCCTACAAACAAAAGTCCAGGACCAGATGGCTTCACAGGCGAATTCTACCAAACAAAAAAGTACTTAAAGCCATCCTTCTTAAACTTTTGCAAAAGGCTTTAGAAGGAACATTCCCAAAGACATTCTATGAAACCACCAACACCCTAATAACAAAAGATACTACCAAAAAAGAAAATTATAGGTCGATATCTTTGATGAATATAGACGCAAAAATTTTCAACAAAATTTTTGCCAATCAAATCCAGCAGCATATAAAAAAGATCATACACTATGACCAAGTGGGATTCATCCCAGGTTCACAAAGATGGTTCAACATAAACCAAATCAATCAACGTCATACACCACATTAACAAAAGGAAAGTCAAAAACCACATGATCATCTCAATAGATGCAGAAAAAAGCATTTGGCAAAGTCCAACATCCATTCACGACAAAAACTTTTACCAAAGTGGGTACAGAGGGAACATACCTTAGCATAATCAAAGCCATTTATGACCAACCCAGAGCCAATATAATAATCAATGGAGAAAAGCTGAAAGCCCTCCTGCTGAAATCTGAAACAAGACAAGGATGCCCATTCTTACTACTTTTATATTGGAAGTCCTAGCCAAGGCAACCAGACAAACAAAAAAGAAATAAAATGTATCCAGATTGTAAGAGAAGAGGTAAAACTATCATTCTCTGCAAATGACGTGATACTATGTATAGAAAACCTAAGGACTCCACACAAAAATTACTCCAACTAATCAATGAATTCAGCAAAGGAGCAGGACACAAGATTAACATTCAGAAACTGGCTGCATTTCTGTACACTAACAATGAAATATTAGAAAAGGAATACAAAAATACAATACCTTTTAAAATTGTACCTCCAAAAATTAAATACCTAGGAATAAACCTGACCAAGGAGGTGAAAAGACTAATATGCTGAGGACTATTAAACATCAATCAAGGAAATTAAAGAGGATTCCAAGAAATGCAAAGATATTCCATGCTCTTGGGTTGGAAAAATTAATATTGTAAAAATGGCCATACTACCCAAAGCAACCTACAGATTCAATGCAATCCCTATTAAATTCCCCATGACATTTTAATTTTACACAGAACTAGAACAATCCAAAAATTTATATGGAACCATAAAAGACCCAGAATTGCGAAAGCAATCCTGAGGAACAAAAACCAAACAGGAGGCATAACTCTCCCAGACTCAGGCAATATTACAAAGCCACAGTAATCGAGACAGTGTGGTACTACTACCAAAACAGACATACAGACCAATGAAACAGAACAGAGAAACCAGAAATAAACTCAGACCCCTACGGTCAATTAATCTTCAACAAAGAAAGCCAAGAATATAAAATGGGAAAAGACAGTCTTTTCAGCAAGTGGTGCTGGGAAAACTGGACAGCCACATGTAAATCAGTGAAACTGGAACACACCCTCACACCATGCACAAAAATAAACTCAAAATGGCTTAAAGACTTAAACGTAAGATAAGACACCATCAAACTCCTAGAAGAGAAGATAGGCAAAATATTCTCTGACATCAACCTTACAAATGTTTTCTCAGGTCAGTCTCCCAAGGAAACAGAAATAAAAGCAAATATAAACCAATGGGACCTAATCACACTGACAAGCTTTTGCACAGCAAAGGAAACCATAAAAAAATAAAAAAAGACAATCTACGGAATGGGAAAAAATGGTCTCAAACGATGCAGCTGACAAGTGCTTAGTCTCCAAAATACACGAACAACTTACTCGACTCAACAGCAAAACAAAACCAACTACCCAATTGAAAAATGGACAAAAAGACCTGAACAGACATTTCTCCTAAGATAAACAGATGGCCAGCAGGCACATGAAAAACTGCTCGACATCACTGACTATTAGAGAAATGTAAATGAAAGCTACTATGAGGTACTACCTCACACCAGACAGAACGGCCAGCATTAACAAGGCAACAAATAACAAATGTTGGAGAGGGTGTGGAGACAAGGGAACCCTCCTGCACTGTTGGTAGGAATGTAAATTGGTACAACCACTATGGAAAACAGTTTGGAGGTACCTCAGAAAATTAAATATAGAACTACCATAGGACCCAGAAATCCCACTCCTGGGCACATATCCTGACAAAACTTTCCTTGGAAAAGATACATGCACCCACATGTTCACTGCAGCAGTGTTCACAATAGCCAAGACATGGAAACAACCTAAATGTCCATCAACAGATGACTGGATTAAGAAGATGGTACATATACACAATGGAATACTACACAGCCATAAAAAACAAAATAATGCCATTTGCAGAAACATGGATGGAACGAGAGACTCATACCAAGTAAGTTAGAAAGAGAAAGACAAATACCGTATGATATCACTTATATCTGGAACCTAATATACGGCACAAATGAACCTTTCCACAGAAAAGAAATTTGGAGACCAGACTTGTGGTTGCCAAGGCAGAGGGGAAGTGGGATGCACTGGGAGCCTGGAGTTAATAGATGCAAACTCTAGCATGGATAAGCAATGAGATCCTGCTGTATAGCACAGGAAACTATTATCTAGTCATTTATGATGGAACATGATGGAGGATGTGAGAAGAATGTATATACATTATGTGTGACTGGGTCACTTTGCTGTACAGTAGAAACTGACAGAACACTGTAAACCAATTATGGGAAAAATAAAAATCGTAAAAAAAATTGGGGGTTGAAGATTAAAGGCAAAGTGGTAACGTACACATGTCCTCAAAACTAGGAAACCACTCTTTTCTCTGGCTCTCGACTCCTGCTTTGATCACCAATACCACAGGCAAAGATTAAGAATGAGCTCATAATTGAGGCCAGACCCTGAGACTTTCCAGGTGCTTGAGAGACGGAAAGAAAGGACAGGGGAATTCTCCAAACACACTTACCACGGAGTCTGTTGTTTAATAATTCAGTGTACAAGTTTAATGCCTGCGTAGGAGCTTGATGCTGGAAGAGGGAAAGGATGAAAATTAAGCACCATAAAATTTGTTTAAGACATATTTGCAGATCTACCATTCTGGGTTTGGGAACATAGTAGTAAACAGACATAGTCCCAGTTCTCCAGAAGAAAATCCTTTGTGCAATGGTTCTCGACAGGGCCACTTTCGCTTCGCCGGTGACACTAGATAATGCCTGCAGATATTTTTCATTTTCACAGCTGGGATTTGGGAAGAACGGACCACTCGCGTGCAGTGGGCAGAGGCAGCACCTACACACTCTTCGAGACACAGGCCAGCCCCTGCACAATAAAGTACCTGGCCCAACTGTGAGTCGTTCTGAGGCTGAGGAACCCTCACTTAGCGGGAATTACATATAAAAATGCATAAAAGAAATGTTACCTTCACCATTCCCCGGATCATTGTGCAGTAGGAATGTGCGTTTCTCTCCGGCATTAGAGCAAAGATTCTCTCAGCATTGTTTTTTGCTCTAGACACAAGAAAGTAAAGGGTAATCACCGGAAAGAGAACAACCAGTAACAGTTACAACACACTGAGAGTTTAACAATGTTCCAGGCGCTGTGCTAAGCATCTCATGCATATAATTTCAAGTAATTTTTGCCATCTGGAGAGTAAGATTTGCCATCATCATTTTGAAAACAGGAAAAACTGAGGTTCAAAGATGTTGCATAAAGAAGTATCATAGACTCAAGGCATTACACAAAAAGCAAATTGCACCACAGGGTACACGGTGAAGTTTCCCCACCCTCCTTCAACCAGCTATAATTCCCCAGAGGCAACCACAAGTGGTGTCTCCAAACTCCATTGTCCTATTCTAGCCTATGTACACAAGTCACATTCTAGCCAACATTCTCCGTCCCTCTGTCCATCAATACATTATTTATATAAACCTTGCTGTGCCCGATTCTCCCAGTTACCAATATGTCTTAGAAATCAGATGGAAACCAGTATCTGGGCCAGAATGCTGCTCCAAAGTCCATGCTCTTAACCACGATGCAAAATTATTTTGGTCTACTAGAGAAATTTTTGATTCTATTCATTTTATCACTTCCAAAAGATTTAGATACTAATGATAGCTTTTCTTTTCCAGACATCCATATGAAATACTTTTTTATTATTTAGACACTTCTACTCAGTTAAATTCTGGCCAGTAATCTTAATTTAGAACTATGCTCTAGTATATGTGTATTCTAACATAATTGAAAATTCTGAATGTTTTAGAATTAAAGGTAAAGGTATAAACTGCCTGTAAGGTTTGGCTACTGATGAAACTACCAAAAGAACTATACCACGAAGGTTACGTGACATTGGAAGGAAAAGAAAAAAATCAAGTGTCAACTTTGTGCTACTGGTTGGCAGTAAAGAGTTTTATGAAAAAAGGTCCAAACACATGAAAACCAACTGCGACATTTATATTGTACACAGAAAATATTACAGGCTCGTATCTGAGTATCATCTTCAAGGTGTGATGGGTAACATTCCACGTAAGGAACCACAATACAAGCTCTAATTGTGTGTAACGTACCTCCAAGTAACTCCAAGCTGGTGACCTGCCTTCGTCTTAGATTTCTCATTATCTGCATCTGTGGCCTCTTCCTGAAATGAAGCATTAAGAGATATAAAAAGTCACCAAGGTAATGAATGTTCAGAAAAGCAAAGGAAATACAGGTCCAGCAGAAGGCAAAAAGGAACCCTAGTACCCTAATTTCTTAAGTGTAAATTGGCTCATTTACAGATGAAAAGTAAAGCTAGCCCTTAAAGCAATGACTGACAGCCTAGAGAGACAGATGAAGCTAATGTTCCCTATGACCGGGCCCAGAAAGAGAAACCAGAAATCCAAATAATACAACCTGTTTCTGCAGTGGCTACATCTGCATTGATCCATGCGGAAATAGTGTTCGTTATCAGGGTGAAAGCAAAAGAAGACAACATAGCCGGAAATGGAATATAACAAATGCCTAACACTGGCCCAACAAAAGCTAAGATACCAAGCTCTGGGGTGAGGCTGATGTAGATAGTGGCTGGCTTGGCTGGCCTAGGACAGGCCGGTGCTGGATCTGTGGCCTGAGGGGAAGAGGGCCAGCCACCAGGGAACTAAGGAGAAGATTCTCTGGAAGGTATGGTGTGACTGTCTATGACACTTTAAAAAACTGGGTTATACTCTGTACATAAATAATCCGTGAAGAAAAATTACCTAAGACATAAATGACCTAAGACATATTTGGTGAAGAAAAATGACCTAAGACATAAACCAGAAGAAAACACCTATAATTATATATCACAAAGAGAAACAATTTTTAATACAATTTTCCTTATACAGATGAAAATACCTTACAAAAATGGAAATCGTTATTGAGCCTATTTTAATAGAGGATGAAAATAAACCTACACCAGCACTCTGAACCACCATATGCCATCATGGTAACTGAACCACATACTACTGGACATCTAGCTTGTTTTCAACACTTTGCTATTATAACTATCATATCAGGAAAAATGTCACATACACATCTTTGTTCACCAGATCTGAAGGTCTCCTTGAGATTTATTTCTAGAAATAAAAGTCTTGGCTTGAGAACACAACCTGACTCCTTATCAGCAGGCCATACCCGCAGCAGGGTATGCTCACTCCTTTCTGCCCAACTATGTATGAATTTTCGAAGGGACTGGGGCCAGGGTTTCTTCCCGTGCTTTACACAGTACTGTCACTGTCACAACAACTAAAGAGCCTATCCAAATATTTCTGGTCAAAGCTTTGCCTGAATGTAGTAGGCAGATCAAAGTATTTTCTTTTTGTCTTTTTTGGGTCACACCTGTGGCAGGTGGAGGTTCCCAGGCTAGGGTTGAATTGGAGCTGCAGCTGCCGGCCTACACCACAGCCACAACACAAGATTTGAGCCACATCTTCAACCTACACTACAGCTCACAGCAATGCTGGATCCTTAGCCCAGCTGAGCAGGGCCAGGGATTGAATCCACGTCCTCATGGATACTAGTCAGGTTCGTTACTCCTGAGCCACAAAAGAAACTTTAGGGTCAAAATATTTTTTAGGAGCAAATCCAGGTTAAAACAATTGTTTAAATCCTTCTCTTATTCCACATCACTCTCTATCCAGGCTACATACTGTGCCGCATTACCTCAGAATAACACTTTTCTACCCCAACGCCAGCACAGAAACCACCTTAGTCTGAGAAGGTATTACTACCAGAAAAAAACTTTAAAAACCACTGCCAAAGCCCTTACCAATTCTTCTGATTGTTCGCGTTGTTGAAAATTATAATTAGAGGAGGGCTCTTGGTTACCATAGTAACACAGTAAATCCAAGAGACTGTTAGTTGTTTCCAAAGACACAGTGGTTCCTGTTGGTAGGAGAAAATAAGGGAAAGAAACCTTGAAACATCAAAGAACCGAAGCCTATTAGATTACAATTCTTCACTTTTTCTACGGGCTTGTGCCTGCCTGGCTACATATTTAGTATCACCCACCACTTCATCAACGGATGAGCGTGCACTCCACTTCAGCCTAACAGCCGGAGTGATGCAGATAGGACACGATCCCTACTAATAGTGCCGCTAGACAGAAAAGATAAATACAAGACCAAGTTTGATCCTATATTCATTTATTTTATGTACTAATATCTCCAAAGAAACGACCTGTGGTTCCAACTATCATTTTCAAACTGAATGCTCTTCACATGAGTAGTCCCC
This sequence comes from Catagonus wagneri, assembly GCA_004024745.2. Lineage (NCBI taxonomy): Eukaryota > Metazoa > Chordata > Mammalia > Artiodactyla > Tayassuidae > Catagonus > Catagonus wagneri. The sequence goes on along the minus strand of PVHT021183520.1, from coordinate 5,703,621 downwards.
TGGGCCCGGTTCCATTTTTATAAATGTGAGCAGAACTATTCCACCTGGATCCAGGCCTTCACCAAAATAATTGCCTAAATGCTAGTGTCTAATTATAGTAGCCTTTTAAAAATTGTTGCTCAAAATGTTATGTTCCTGGAGTTCCCTGGTGACCTGGCAGGTTAAGGATCTGGTGTCGTCACTGTTGCGGGGACTTCTACATGCCTCAAGTGCAGCCGAAAGGAAAAAGAAAAAAAAAAGCCCACCAGGAAACTTAAAAGCACAGAAAAGAGAGCACAACAAAGTGCAGAGGAGACAAGTGATGCAATGTAACTTGACTGGGTCTCACCATCTCAGAGCTGTGTGACCCTGAAAGATTACTTTGACTGTAAGCACACTAACTCAAAAGGTGTTATATAATTAAATGCCTAGCAAAGTGTCTGACACTTATTAAGGCTTGATAATAAAATTTTCTGTTTCCTCTCCTGGTATGTTGACTGGTTCCATCACTCTTGGTCATGGGGTCTTACAGTCTTTAGTAATGTTACCTGAATGTCTGCATGTGCCTACATCACACAATGTGTAAGACAGATGGAGATAAATCATAGTACTATGAAGACGTTAATCATATTCAACAAGTAGAAGGAAAAGCTTCCCTAAATGATAACCTGCACCAGTAACTGATTCGTGCATCTGACACTTATACAGGCCACACCCTAAAATTCTTGAATCAAACACAGCTTCCTACAAATGTTTCTTGTTGAATTCCAGGTTCTACAGAGTGGTTCAGTCAGTCCAGTTTCTATCTCTGGTATGTTTGGTTGATTTTTATCCTAAATCAATGAACAGCACTATGGAGTCTAAAACTTAAAACAATCCTGTTACCTTCCATGTTATTATATAGGTACATTTGCATGGTAGCTTAAAAGCCCGACACCTAGCTCTATCTATATATCCTTGAAGGCTCATGCAGATCAAATTCAGTGAGGCGCAGGATGCAAGAGACAGAAGCTCTGAGGAAGTAAGGGACTTTTCCAAGGCCACAGTGCAAATTAGTGCCAGAATCTATCTGAGCCTCTGAACCTTTTAAAATATTTCTTTCTTGTCTGTTTTACACCTCCCAACAGAAACAGAAAATGTGAATACAGTATGTACGCGCCCGATGTTAAAAACAGAAGCTAAGGAAGGATGGCTATTAAATTTCTCTATAACATAGCACGAGAGGAAAACACACAAAAGTTGCAACTCTATCCCACCCACAATTTTAAAATGACGCTGAAGCAAAACTTGAAATACTACTTATTAAACTATTAGGAATATAAACACAGCCACTGAGCAGAGTAAGAACAGTTGCACTGGTGACTTGTACTCGTAACTACACAGATCGTATAGACTGTGACCCACTTCCAAGTCCACATTCCCAGGGGCTTTAAATGAACTTAGTTACCTGCTTGCAAGAGCTGATCAAACATGTCCACAGAAGCTTTAACTTTTTTGAGTTTGATTCGTTCCTGCAGGGCAGCCTCACTTATATCTTCAATCTGAGGTTCAAAGTACTCAGGCATTAAACACTAGGAAAACAAGACAGATAAAGTCAGATAAATACGTCACTGTGAAAGGATAACCAAGTAGGGACAGTATTTTCATTACCAGCACATCAAAATAAAACTTTACGGCTCCAACCCATGTTTCACACACCAGATAGTATTTTATCATTTTAACATGAATGTCCCTGTAGAGAATATCACTTAAATCAAAAAACCTCTCTCTCCAGTCTCCAAAACAAGATTATTTAGCTTGAGACAGAGAATTTAAAAGCACCAAAATATATACTAGAATGCCAAATGAAGTATAAGGGTCACTGAAGCAGGACGACTTTAGACAGGAAGAGAAGTGACAGAGCATGGAACCCTAAGAAAAACATCAAGGCCTGAGGAGTGGACAGAAAAGCTACCAAGGGAAACTAAACAGGAACAGTCATGGAGATAAAGACTGAAGAGTCTGGTGTCACAGAAGACAATGGAGCAAATAAAGTGGAGACACATATAGCTTAAAAATAATAATAAAAATTTAACAATCATTGTTAGTACTGTGAGCAAAGATAACTATATAGGCTAAAAGACTTTCCACCAAATATTGCAGGCATTCAAATGGCTGCTCAAATATGAGCCATGAAAGTTTGATTTAATTTACGTTTATATTGTATTACCTGAATATTGCATTTATCTCTCCTTACCGGTATATGAGGTTCAGCTATGTCCTTCTGAAAATATTTGGGGTATGAATTAATAATAAATTTTGCTGCATTCTCCCCGGACTTCTTTGCCAACAAAAATGAATGCTGTATAAAGAAAAAGATTTATATATAAATTGGTATTGCATATAATGAAAGTTACATTCTCAGCAAGAATTATTCCCCCACCCCCTAAAAGGAACACAGTAATACAAAGAATTCAAAATTGAAGTTAAATTACATTAATTATTATTTACCCAGCTCTGCTGAATGTGACATAGCTTCAGGTTACATCTCACACACAGCTTGTGGTACATAAAAACAATGCATTTACACTGAGTGGACTGCTCCTCAGTGGGAAAAAAATCCAAACCGAATACCCTCTCCACAGCCAATCTCTACAACTTTTTATATATACTCTTGTACCCAAATTAAGAAGATAAAATACCAGAGAAGTTATATAGAAATACTCACAGATTCCATGGAGGACGCTGGTATGAGATAAGGATCATCCTGAAACGCATAAGGGGCAGCTGTGCTATCCTGTGGAGAAGACAAAGTCTCTTTAGACAGATTTTTATTAGGAGGACCTTGAAGGTTTTGATGATAACCAAAAACTCTAAGTTTTACTTATACATGTATCACTCATGCAGAGTGTGTGTGAGTGTGTGTGTGTGTGTGTGCAGACAAACTCTATACCTACACTATACCCTTGGCTCTGTAAGATTTGGTTATAATTATAAACAACTTAAAGCAAACAATGGCTCTGACTCCCAGGACTGCTTTCTAATTAGAGGCTGCCATCACCAGAGACTACTGTTCTTTTAAACTCAAGGTAAAAGGGCCTCTGAATTAACTAGCCTGGGCCCCAAGTTCCTGCACTAGGCTCTCCTACAAACGGACGAAACGACCCACTGGGCCCTCTCAGGAGGTGACAACAGCAGCTTCTACCATGTCCTGCCACACAAGGTTCTATACTTTATAAAGTTGCTCTAGGTAGAGCCCTGAGCAAAGTAATCTCCAGCACCACCGGGGGCTTAGAATGACCCCCAAATTACTTCCTCTAGTCTTCACCTCTCTCCAAGAGCTCCCCGCCACCGCCCCGCGTCTCCTGGGACCTTTGTGCCAGAGGAAAAAGTCAACCTACCTCTTGAATCTGACTATCCCCTTGATAGTGTGTCGTACTGACCTGACCTTTCCAGGGGAGAGCTTTCCTGTGGCTCTCAAGGGAAGGGTGCTCACACCTAGGGCCTGGAGGCAGTGCTTTTGGGGGTGGGGCGGTCCAGAGCTTTCTGCTGCCGCATTCAAAACCCATATCCTTCTTACACTCATTTGAGGCTCACTTCATCTGGTTACACCACTCTTTACCAAGATGCAGTGGGTGTGCAAGCGCGACCTGGAGCGAGCTGTGGTAGGGCAGCTGCCCTGGTCCACGACTCCCTGATTACCAAGTGGCTCTGTCCCATCCACCATCCTTATCAAACACCCGCCTGGGACCCCTAGTTTTGGTGACACCCTGGATTTCTCTTATTAGACTTTTTCTTCCTATTTGTTTCCCACATTTTCCTCCCTCAGTGATGTCCAAGCCTTTCATGGTTTCTGAGAAACAACCTCTCTTGGCCCTGTTGTTCAGACGCTTCAAACTATGTTTATCCCCAACTGAAATTCCCTGAAGAAGCGACTTGTCATCTTAGTGAATGGCACCAATCACCCCGCAATCCAAGCCAAAGAGCCTCTTCCATTACTTTACACAAACTGTCACCAGGTGTGGCCAGCTCTAGCTCAAGCCCTACCTACCCCCAGCCCTTATCCCTACTGCCACTGCCGTAGTTCACTGCCTTCCTTATTCATTCGCTCAGTATTTACTGAGCACCTCACGTTCTCCAGGCATTACCCTACCTGCCAGAGAGACAACAAAATCCCACTCCCTCTCAGAGCTCACAACCTAGTAGGGAAAAAAAAACTCCAGAAAATAAACCAATAAATAAAACATAGTAAATTTAAAGGAGATAACCGCTTTGAAAAAAATGAAAGAAAGATAGAAAAAAGAAACAGAAAGCGATAATTATCAGGAAAAAAAGATAAATACAATTTTAAATGGTGTGGTCAGGAAAGGTGTCAATGAAAAAACTTGAGATGAAGAAGGAAATTATATGGATTTATCTGTTAAAAATATTCCAGGCAGAACAAACAGCAAACATTAAAACCCTGAGGCAGATGTACATCTGCTAACAAACAGAGGATCAGCTAGGCTGCTGCGTGGCTAAAGCAGGGTGAGCAAGGAAAGCGGCGTGGCGGGGGCTGGGATCACACAGGGCCTCAGGGGCCCTCTGACGGACTGCAGGTTCTTTCCGGTGATGACCAACGAGAAGCCACTTCAGTTTTTTTTCCTCCTGATTTTTTAGGGCTGCATCTGTGGCATACTGAAGTTCCCAGGCTACGGGTCCAATCAGAGCTGCAGCTGCCACCTACACCACAACTCATGGCAACACCTGATCCTTAACCCACTGAGCGAGAGGCCAGGGATTGAACCTGAGTTCTCATGGGTTACCAGTCGGGTCTGCTACAGCTGAGCCACAGTGGGAACTCCCAGAAGCCACTTGAGTTCTGAGTAGAAGAGCGATGTGACTCACCATTTTAGCAGGGTCACTACGGCTACTTAATTGAGAATAATCTGTTGGAAGTTGAGGAAGTGAGGAGAACAGAGACTCTTGTAATTAATCCAAGATAGGAAGAGAGCACGGTGGCTTGGGCGAATGTTCAGAATTTGGATACTGTGCAGAAAAACAAGTTACCAGGCTTGAAACTGCTATCCTTAGAAAACCCTGCTTTCGAGGTTTAGTGGATATCTGGGACTTGGATCTTTGGAGGGTCCCACCGTTCCCAGCACTGTTAAGAATGGTTCACTGGCCTGTGTTCTCCGTGGTTTATGCCGAACACCTGTTTTTCTTCCTGGGAGTATGGATTTTGGTATGTGCCAGGCACAGACTCTAGGCACCAAGTCTCTAATGAGTGTTCCTCAAAGACCTTCCCATGTGTGACATCTCAGCTGTGACACATCTCAGCTGGAGGAATTCAGTTTGCCACTGGGAAAAGACTCTAAGAGAGGAGCAACTAGAAGCATGCAGCTGCCATTAATGAGACAGCAGAGAAACATGTGAGGTTTAGAGGGCAGGAGTTAGGTTTTGGACATGTTAAAATCTTTATCACACCTTGGAGTACTCCCATTGCAGTCCTCTCTAAAATTTCCTTTTTGAACCTTTAAAGGACTTGGATAAAAATCTGAAGCCCCTCACACAGCATTCATGCTCTTGCCTCACTTCTCATCTCTCTACTCCTCAAATCCTTGCCTCCCCCATACAACCTACTCATTCTGTGCTTTTGGGTCTCTGCTCGTGGTGCAGCCACTGCTAAGAACGCTCTTTCCCACTATCCCTGCTTCTCACCTACCAAGCATCAGCTCTTCTCAAAGTCCTTTCCCAGCCTGGATGGGGCACACTCTCCTCAATGCTCCTTCAGCCTCTCTCTGTAGGAACCATGCAAGGACTGGGTCTCAATTCCACAACCAGCACAGCGCCTGGCAAGGCACTGTTAAGGGTAGAATGTTTGGTTACTTAAAATCCCTTGGATTTTAAGGGGTCTAAACCCAGACAAGTCAGACAACTGTACACATAATACTATAAATTCTTTGAAGGGACTTGGGATATTCTCATTGAAAAACTGAGCACAATCTCAGAGGCCCATTTCTCTAGTTCACATTTCACGTGACTATTTATGGATAAGCGAGCTGAAAATCTCAATGCCTTGCTAGTGTGGAGATGCAGTATTTAAAAACCCTTCCTCAGAAACTGCTGAGGTGTATCAGTGCATATCTGGCCAACAACCTCTAAGTTTAATATCTACAAAGAAGAACAATTCTGGAAATCTGTGACAGCAACCTCAAGGAGGATCAGTATCCATGTAGATACTGTGGCAAAAAGAAAGAGCTCCATTATTTTAGGTATTTCCCCAAAAGCCGATACTGAAAGTCTAATTTCCAGCTAATGAGAAAAAATCATGCACTTACTAGGGTTTCAGTTATCTACCAGACTACAAACTCTACTCTTGAATTGTTGAGAGCAAATGATCACAAATAGATTACAAAGACAGTTGTAGCAATAATGAAACAGCTAGCAACTACCAAGCATGTTCTCTGTGCTGGGCACTGTCCTAAACGCTTTCATGTGTACTAACTCACTTAATTCTCACCAAAACCTTGAGATTTGGTGCTATAATTAAATCCCCATTTCACAGATAAGGAAACAGAAACATCAAGATGTAACTTTGTGATAAAAATGAAACATTTGGCTCCAGGACCTAGATCTTAATCACGGCATTACTTGCAGCATGGTGGGTACACTATCCTCACACTGGTCTACAGGTCACGTGTGCTACGGTGTCACACCCAAACCATTCCCCGGGAACACGCATTTCAACAAGCTCTTAAGGAGATTAAAAACCATTGGCATGGTATAAAAACATGGAATCTGGAGATAAAAAAACACAGTACTAAGTCAAGGCTTTAATATCCTAACCAGCCCTGGGTTTAAAGGTTTTAGTTTTCTCATTGATCACATAAAGGGACTGGACTAGATAATTTCTAAGAAACTTTCCAGATTCACAACAGTTAAATCGTGAATAATGAAGAGGTACAAATATTAAATTATTAGTTGAGTTAGATTAAAAAAAAAAAAATCCTACTTACCCTGTATACTGTGGATGCAAGTGCCTGAAGAACGGCCACTTTGTCCCTAAGAACGAGAACCACAAGTTAACCTCACCAGGGCGTTTCATACCAAGTGAACAAGTGATTCTATTCTCAGAATGGGTTGGCCAATAACCAAGCTCAGGTCTCAAGTAAAGCCAGTTCTGATCCCTTAAGATCACAAGAACAGCAACAAGGCAGAAAATGAGCAAACCGTGTGGTTCTTTTGCCTAAAGGTACATGTTATACTTTGCGACCCTCCCTGGCCCAGTCCCTATTACCATCACCCAGGGCTAGCAACTTCCACCCTCACCTCATAAAACTGTCTATCCTGAATCTCACTCCCTCCTACCCATTTTCCTATGCATTCTTACTGCAGCTTCCTATAATACTCTGGCCTTTATTATCTAAATTGGTAGCTCTCAACTCAGCTATACTTGAGAATAAATCACAAGCCACACCTGCTGGACTTTTCTATCAGGACCTCCAAATTCAGTTAGGGAACCATCACAGGTATTACTATTGAATTTCCAGATGATTCGGGTTTAGAACCTCAACGTTTACACGAATTCCAGGCCAAACACCCACTCTGCCTACAGGGAGAGATCTTCACAGAACTTTCGGCAATGCAGAAGTTCCTGGGCCAGGGAATGAACCCATACCACAACAATGACCCAAGCCACAGCAGTGACAACTCCGGATCCTTAACCAGCTGAGTCACCAGGGAACTCCCTTTCCAGAACTTGTAAGAGCACTTTTACACACATATACTACCATTAAACATGTATATATATAAAAATATACCCTCACCCTGAATATATGCTTCCCTAAGTTTGACTGTTTACTGCAAATCTAATTAACGTCTTCAAGTATTACATTGCATGACAACTGCTTTTTACTGTACCCTGACTTACCCATGAGCATTTATTTGGGCGCATATAACTTATTCCCAACTTGTAAAGAACATTCTCAGCCACAGCTCTGGATATATTTAAGTGTTCCTTCAGAATGGCTTTTATTTCTTTTTGCCTTTTGTCATTTTAGGGCCGCACCCATGCATGTGGAGGTTCACAGGCTAGGGGTCTAATCGGAGCTGTAGCCGCCAGCTTACACCGTAGCCACAGCAATGCAGGATCGGAGCTGTAGCCGCCAGCTTACACCGTAGCCACAGCAATGCAGGATCCGAGCCACGTCTGCAACCTACGCCACAGCTCACAGCAACGCCGGATCGTTAACCCACTGAGCAAGGCCAGAGATCGAACCCGCAACGTCATGGTTCCTAGTCGGATTCGTTAACCGCTGCGCCACTACAGGAACTCCCAGAATGGCTTACCAGTAAGGCTGGAACATTTTAAATTGTGGTTCCGCCAAATTTCCCTCCTAAATGTTTGTTCCAATTGATTACTCTATCAACCCATGTATCTGAGCACCTATTTTTCCACATCCTCTTCTTACCAAACTGATAAGTTTTAGTATCTATTTCTCAATGAGTCCACTTATCTTTGCACTGATCATAACTGGCCCCCTGCCCTCCGTAAAATAACGACACAATTCAGATTAATGTGCTCAGAACACTATCCTGTCACATTAGTATATGCAAGCTCACGACTCTCTACAATGTGTTAAAGTCTCCTACAGCACCTGTGATCTACGAAATCACAGTCTTAAAAGATGATTCATCTCTCAAGTAAGGGAACAGGAACTTGCAGTCCTTACAGCTTCTTCCAGGTCTAAAGTCCAGAGCCTGGAAATCGCCACTTTTTCTGTAAAGGGATAGATAGCAGATACTTTAGGCTTTATGGGCCATAAGGACTCTGATGCAAGTACTTAGCTCTGCCTTTGGAGCTGACACAGCAGCAGGTTAAGGATCTGGGGCTGTAAGTTCTATGGCTCGGACTGCTGCTACAGCATGGGTTTGGCCTGGGAACTTCCATACACCCATGGGTGCAGCCAAAAAAAAAAAAAAAAAAAAAAGGTAGCCACAGGGTAACAAATTACTGAGGCTGTGCCTTCTCCCCAATTTAACTGTAACTGAAACATGAATTTCATATAATTTTCATGTCATGAAATGCCTTCTTTTAGCTTCTTTCAACCATAAAAAGTATAAAAACCATTCTTACTTCATGGGCTATAAATAAATAGGCCTCAATTTGCTGACCAATGTTATCAACTACTTTATTTCACCTGTTCTATCAAAGTGTTTTTCACAGGCCTGCCTGTGTGGTATCTTCCCACCAGACAGATCACGGTCACGTCCTGCCCTACCTTACTGTTTTCTCTATCTGTGGGCCTCATACCATAAGGCTCATAAGAACTACATTAAGGAATATGTATTTTAAACAAAACTCACAAGTGATTCTGATGCCAATAAAATAATGTAACCCATTTTAAGGCACAGCGAAACGTCTACCTTTTTAGTAATACTCACCTTGATTAGTGCAATATAACCACTCTTGATTATATCATATCCTATGTAACCTCTAATCGTGTGTATACAGTTAGGCACACATGTGAAATGAAATCTAAGAAAGTGTAAAATATGCACATGACTCAACTAGACTGTAGGCCTTCTGACTGTACCCCCAATACACTCCCTCTTTGTATTCTCAGTGGCATCTCTGTCAGGGAGAGCAGCACAATAGGTTGGTAAAGTGCAATGCATTGCCACTGGAATGACACTCAATGCCTCATTCATACATATGTATATTTCTACTCTTATCTTGGTTCTGATTCTCAGGCCAGCAAAGACAAAAATGAACCTGAATATATCCAGACAATACAATACTATGTAGTCACTCAAAACTAAAGTATACGACAGTACACCCAAGAAATCAGTTCTACTAAATTAAATGTATATATACAACGTACATAAAAAATGTTATACCCTAGAACTTTTTTTATTTATTTTTTAACGGCCACACCTGCAGCATATGGAAGTTCCCGGGCTAGAGGTCAAACTGTAGGTGCAGGTACAGGTCTATGTTGCAGCTTGCAGCAACACCAGATCCTTAACCCACTGAGTGAGGTCAGGGATTGAACCCAGCCTCATGAAGACTAAGTCCAGCTCTTAACCCCTGGTCCACAATGGGAACTCCTATCCTAGAACATCAAAGTAATACTTATCGTCTACTGAGATCTGATTATGTGGCAAGAACTGTTTAAATGCTCATTAGATCCCCTGAGACAGGTACCATACTTTCCACATTCTACTATGGCACAGATAGATTAAATAACTTGCTTGAGTTGAGTGACTGCTGATAATTGTTTCCTTTTTGCATGTTCAATTTATCTTACTCCCATTTTGGCAATAACCATTAATTACTTTAGTAATTTAAGAAAGCTCCCCGACCCCATGACCAGGAATCTTCAAGTGACACTACAAAATCGATCTTTAAACACATTCAATAATATCATTACTGGGAGTTCTTCTTGTGGCGCACCGGTTAGCGAACCCGACTAGCATCCATGAGGACACGGGTTTGATCCCTGGCCTCGCTCAGTGGGTTAAGGATCCGGTGCTGCCATGAGCTGTGGTGTAGGTCGCAGACATGGCTCAGATCTAGCGCTGCTGTGACTGTGGCATAGGCTGGTGGCTGCTCCGATTGGACCCTTAGCCTGGGAACTTCCATATGCCTTGGGTGGGGCAATAAAAGCAAAAAAAAAAAAAAAAAACCCGGTAATATCATTACTACAGACTTTGGTGACGTTGTTTTAGTTTTTACATATTCAACAAATATCAAATAAATAAGACAATTTGTTCAATCACCTAACCATCGAGTTAAAAGAGCTAAATTTTGTAGTCCACACAATTTTATTTTACCTCATTAAAGACCATCAACACTTGTCTCCCAACAATGTAAAAACTTTCTTTAAAAAGAAATTATTCTAACAATGATATTCATTATTGACCATTATTACATAAATATTAACCCAAATTTAGTTCGGAAGGCCTTTTAACCCTTAATTAAATCTCATTCCCCATTCACTAACTACTCTCCACTTTCCTCTTCTATGTTCTCTTAGACCCCCTATGCTTTTCTCCCCTCAGTGGCTCGCTCCCCAAGAATGCTCTCCCATTGCTCTCCCAGTCACTAGCTCTTCACCTAAAGTTTCACTCATATTCATCAACCACTTGCTAAATGACACTGAATACTCACCAAGTTTTCCTTTTTGGAATGATCACTTCTTCAGTCCCTTAACACGGAAAATAGAAATGAATCAGTTTCCCAACACTATTAATGTAAAGAAAGATAATGTACGAATATAAAAGTGGAATTACTTTAATACATTTTTATATACCTGTTATATCAGTACCTTCAACCTTTGGGTGAGTTGCACTGCCAGAATAAAACCTGCAGGAAAAAAAAAGCCATAAAGCTAATAGTCGTTAATGAACAGTCCACCCCACTTTCACCTGTGTGCAAATAAGCCACAATTTCTCAATTACCATGGATCAAGCTGACTCAATAATTACTGTCAATGTATGCTGAAAAAACATAGCCTCATTGGCTAGTTCAAAACCATTACAAAATAGGTACAAGGTAAAGACAAAACATGAACAAAAATTTTTAAAATCAGGCAATCTCATTAAATAAAATCAGAGAAAAAGAAAAAACTTGGTAGTACTTGCACAATTTGAGCAGCTGATCTGAAATATAAGAGACTCTCAACTTTAGGAACTTGAAACACTGAAATAAAAAGGGACAATTTTTTAGAACGAGCTCCTGCTTTCATATGGGTAACACCCTAATGACAGTAAAAGACTATCCCACTTAACGCAATTATGACAGATTATGAAACTAAGATCATCATGGCCTTCCATCCCACTTCCTTCATCAGGAATATACCAAATATACATCCTAATTTAAACTTGGAGTTGCTGGTATTTTTTTTAACCTAAAATACAGAATCATAGAATCAGTGGAGTTCCTGTTGTGGCTCAGCAGTAATGAACCCAATTAGTATCCATGAGAATGTGGGTTCCATTCCTGGCCTCGCTCAGTGGATTAAGTATCTGGTGTTGCTGTGAGCTGTGGCGTAGGTTGCAGAGGAGGCTTGGATCCTGCATTGGTGTGGCTGTGGTGTAGGACAGCAGCTGTAGCTCCGATTCGACCCCGTAGCCCGAGAACTTCAATATGCTGTGGGTACATCCGTGTTAAAAAAAATAAATAAATAAAATTAAAAATAGATAAAGCCTTGAGGAGCCAAATCCAATAGCCCAAAAAAAGGAAAAAAAAGTAAAAACAAAAGAATCACTGACCAATGACTGAATTTTAAGATACTGTGACCCCACTAAAAAAAGAGTCAACCTCCCACACAGATAACATACCCTATCTTGTGTATTTCCCTCCTAAATGGCATTGGTATCACTAAGAAGATTGCCAAAATGTGATTAGACAATTACTTCTTCTACTGGTCATGTTTGGTCTCAGCCATCATCCTTCTTTGCTGGGATCGACTTTACGAAGGGATGAACTCTTTCAAATCGTGCTGTTTCTCATGACATGTGCGTGCAGAACACACACACTGCCCTGCCTTCTGGCTGAATGCTAAAAGGTGCTGCTGTTAAAGCAAACAAAATGGGTTGAAAAACATCACCTCCGGGCACTTCCAGGAAAGGGACTGGGATTGAACAGCAGCAGTGAGGCTTTTGCGGTACCAACAGGTGGAATGTTTTCTCTTTTATTGCGGGGAGAGTGGGGGAAAGTATTACATATAACACAATACTGTAAATTACACATTTCACTCATTCCTCACAACTTTTCGGATAGCTATCAACTAGCTCCCACCTTCACATAAGGGAATTTGTCTCCAACCATCTTGCAAAGAAAATGGCAAACACTGGATCTAAAACTACGTCATTCCAAACTTTTCACAACAAATTCCTGCCTCTTACACTTCCGCAACGCCACTGTTTGTACTGAGTGGAAAAAAAAAACCACACAAATGATACATACGCTAAGCTTTAACAATCAAAGCAATCTTATTCCGAAGGTGTTCAGATATTTAAACTTTCCTGTTTTTATGGACACCTGGATAATTTCTTTAGCCAAACATCCAGCATACAATGGAATTTGATAAGACCTGATTTACCCTGGTCCTCCCGGGCGGGTGAAAACGGGTAAAGGCGGATAAAATTTTTATTTAAAACTTGGGGCGAGGTTGGTAATAACCACACTCACTAAAATGCAAGCTCTACAACAGCAGCATCCTAACCTTGCCAAGAATTGTAACCCCGGTGTATGCCAGACAAGCAAAAAATATCCCTCTAACAAGTGATTTTGGAGCCCTCATTCAAGGACGCGGGATCCACGTGCCGTGCTTCCCGGTACGGGGCTGCGCGCACGCGCAATCTACTCCACCGTACCTAGCTCCCCAGCTCTCAGGGGGAAAGAGAGTATACAGAGCCAAGCTGACCCCAGGGTCTTTCTCGGGGGTCCTCCAAACTTCTCATACCTGCTTTGGGGGGCCCGTCCACATGGACCCACCCGCCGACTCCTCAGAGGTAGGCAAAGCCCGCGGCGGACCCTCAGCCAGCGAGCAGACGCTACAGCCGCCATCTTTGGCGTCTTCGCATAGCATGCTGGGAAAGCACTCCCTCCACCTTAAGAGGGAGGTGGGCGGGGACTAGCTTGGCTATTGGCTGAGACGGAACAAGACTAAAGCCATCATAAAGTAGGAGGTTTCAAACTCATGGTTTGAAATATTTTACATCAGAAGTTAGAGGCTCTAAAGCCTAATTTTCCTCTAAGAAATTTCCTAAAAGTATAATTTAAATGTCTTATATGTCTTCGATTGTTTTCAAGATAAAAGGGCGAATGAGAGTCGTGAAATTATTTCCCCCCCCAAACAGAAGTGATCTCGTCCAGGTAAATCTCCTTCCAGTGAGCATTTCTCCCGCGCAAGCGCAGTTTACATCACGTGGTGGCAGCGGGTTTGCGGCAGCGTTAAGAACTTAACCGGTGGTGGCTGGAATTTTTACCTGGGTAGCAGAGCTCGGAAGTGGCTTGGAGGATGTTGGGCTCAAAGAACATGCCCTGGCGGCGGCTGCAGGGCATTTCTTTCGGGATGTATTCAGCCGAAGAGCTCAAGTAAGTAGTTGGTGGGAAACACGCAGAGAATGTTGGGGTCAAGGCCATAAACTACTGTTTCCAGAAGATCTTGCGCCCAGTTTCTCCCCTATGTCGGTGGCTTTCTGGCGCGTGGTCTGCTGGGACTCGTAGTCCCGGGAACGTCTTGGGCTCTGGAGCATTGGCTAGAACAGAGCGTGGCTGGGGTAGAGTTTGCACCTGGGGATGTGGCGGTTCCCAGACTGCAGCATTATCATCTGCCAGTCTTTTCGCTAATTAGCCAACCTCTGTGCAGTGTTAGAAATTCCAAATGATCCCAGTTACAGTTTTAAAAAATGTATTCATAGAAAGAAGTCTTTTCACAGGGTCATCTCTAGGTTGTGAGACTTGGATTTTGTTATCTTTATTTTCCAAATTAAAAAAGTTGCAAAGTAAACTTGGCATGAATGTATTTTTGGTAAATGTAGTGAGGTGTCCCGTGGGAGCCCTATTTAAACCAACATAAAATACTGTGATGGGAGTTCCCATTGTGGCACAGCGGAAACGAATCCGACTAGAACCATGAGGCTGTGGGTTTAATCCCTGTCCTGGCTCAGTGGGTTAAGGATCTGGTGTTGCCGTGAGCTGTGCTGTAGGTCGCAGATGTGGCTCAGATCTCGCCTTGTTGTGGCTGTGGTGTAGTGTAGGCTGGCAGCTGTAGCTCTGATTTGACCCCTAGCTTGGGAACCTCCATATGCTGTGGGTACAGCATACAGCCCTAAAAACCAAAAAAAAAAAAAAAACTTTAGTAAAGCAGGTTATATTTCTCAAAGGTCTGTATACTTATGTTTAATTTTTCACAGTTTACTATGCATACACACTGAGATTATTGGGTTACCTCCTTTTTATTGATCCGTGTGGGCTTTGGGGTTAGATCTGGTCTGTATCTCAACCCCACCCCCACCGTTCTGGGCTCTGTCACCTGGGTTATCACCTAACCACTCTGAGCCTGTTCCCTTCTCTGAAAAATACAGTGATGCCCATCCCAGAGGGTTAAAGTCAGACTAAACGCTGCTTAGAGAGCATTTGGCATGTAGTACATACTTAACTCCTTTGTGTAAAGCCTTCCAACGTGCTCGGCGAGGGCAAGATGCGCGCTAAGTCTGGTTTTTAAAGGCGTCACCACAGTCCCTGCTGTGATGCAGCAGGTTAAGGATCTGATTGCAGCAGCCCTGTGGAGGCTCAGGTTTTGATCCCTGGCCCCACACAGTGGGTTAAGAATCCAGCATTGCTGCAGCCGTGGTGTAGGACGCAGCTGCATCTCTGATTCGGTCCCTGGCCCAGGAACTTGCATATGCTGCAGGTATGGCCAAAAAAACCACTAAGATGTTACCACTCACTCTCCGAGCTTCGGCGCATGTTTATTGAGCAGCTGTTGTGTGCAGGCTCTCTGCCAAGTGCTGAGCTGCGGTGGCGGGGCACGGCTGGCACAGAGTCTGCCCCCTGGAGTTGTCAGCACGTCTGAAGACACAGACGCTAAATCATCACCTTGTAAGTGAGTGTCGAAGAGGAAAGAGCCTAGAAGTTGGGTAACCTTAATCTTCCCTGGTCCTCTCTCTCTCCCTAGGAAATTAAGCGTCAAGTCCATCACGAACCCTCGGTACCTGGACAGCCTGGGGAACCCTTCGGTGAATGGCCTGTACGACTTAGCCCTGGGCCCTGCGGACTCCAAAGAGGTGTGCTCCACCTGCGTGCAGGACTTCAACAACTGCCCCGGGCACCTGGGCCACATCGAGCTCCCGCTCACCGTGTACAACCCTCTGCTCTTCGATGTACGTTCTGGCCGGGCCACCCTGGCCGCCTGGGCCTCAGGGCTGCGGGTGGGATTCGAGAGTGCCACCCCTTTCCCCAGAGGTGGTGTCTCAGGAGGTTAGCTCCAGGCACTTTGAGTTAAAATTCTCTTTACCCTGCACTCTAACACCTTGAGGAGCAATAAACCATAGTGGGAAAGAATATGAAAACATACATGCGTATAACTGAATCATTTTTGCTGTACAGCAGAAATTAACACAACATTCTAAGTCGACTATGCTTCAGGAAAATGTTTTTAAAAATAGAGTTAGTATAAAATATTTTTAAAAATAAAAATTAGAGGGAGTTCCCATTGTGGCTCAGTGGAGACAAACCCAACTAGTATCCATGAGGATTTGGGTTCAATCCCTGGCCTCACTCAGTGTGTTAAGGATCCAGCATTGCCGTGAGCTGGGGCATAGGTCATAGATGCAGCTTGGATCTGGTGTTGGCTGAGGCTGTGGCATAGGCCGGCATCCTGGGAACTTCCATATGCCATGGATACGGGCCTAAAAAAAGGGGGAAGAAAAAAAAAAGGAGAGATAAAGTCTCGAGGAGCCAAATCCAGCACATTCAGCTTGGCCTCTAGCTCTGCCAAAACGAACTTCAACTTGATTACCGTTGAGGAGAACCAGGGCTGGGTTCTGTTTACGCCGAGGGTGAGAGCATTCAGTTTTGTCCCCTTTTGTCTTGGGGGCTTTGTACCCTTCAGAACTCTGGATGGAGCTTCCCTGGCAGTAGAGGACTTGGGAATTCTCCAGGCCTCCCTGAGCCCTTTGGGTGGGTGTGTAGGCTCTCACTTAGTGACAGGAGGAAATAGCTCCAGAAGGCCCGGCACCGAGCTGAGGATGGTTACTGGCCAGAGTCCTGCTTGTGTGCTTTCAACCTCTTACATCAATCAGTTAACCTGGCCTCTGGGATTTGTTTTAAGCTACACAGATGATACAGTGTAGATGGACGTGGTTTTTTGTCTGTTAATCATATTGGGGAGAGAGAATTCTTGGTTAAATACTAAGTATTTTAAATGAAATACTCTTAACTCATTGTTTTCGGTATTTAAGCACTAAATATAAGTATTTAATTAGAAAAAGGTAGTTCCCGACCCCAGGCCCAAAGTAAATTTCTAATTTTTTTTTTGTTGTTATTTTTGCCTTTTCTAGGGCCGTACTTGTGGCATATGGAGGTTCCCAGGCTAGGGGTCGAATCGGAGCTGTAGCTGCCGGCCTACACCATAGCCACGGCAACGCAGGATCCAAGCCGTCTCTGCGAACTACACCACAGCTCACGGCAACACCCGATCGTTAACCCACTAAGCAAGGCCAGGGATCAAACCCGCAACCTCATGGTTCCTAATCGGATTTGTTAACCACTGAACCACGATGGGAACTCCTAAATTTCTAATTTTAATGGATTAAAAATGAAACCATAAAGGAAAATTTAGAGGAATATGTATCTGGTTCTTAACATGAAGAAGGACTTTGCAGGCATCTAGGGTGAGTGGGATTCTTAGAGGAATAAACTGATTACGTAAAAACAATAAAGGTAAGAATGTTGTAAATTGGCTTTGACTTTCTAATATCATGTTTCTCTTATTCCCTGTCTTCAGAAACTCTACCTGCTGCTCCGGGGATCCTGTTTAAACTGTCACTTGCTGACTTGCCCCCGGGCTGTGATTCACCTCCTACTCTGCCAACTGAGAGTTCTGGAAGTTGGGGCCCTGCAAGCAGTGTACGATCTCGAGAGAATTCTGTACAGGGTAGGTGGGTTGTGGCTGTCATGGCTGCCAGACCAGCCAGAGCAGTGGGACAAGGGCTGTTTGTGTTGGGCCTTAAAACCAGTCACTGGGATGGTTGAACGTTAAGTCTTGTAACTGGGTACCAACAGCTCGGTGTGAAAACATGAAGCTGTAAGAATAAATGAAGATGTGGTTTTTTTTTTTTGTCTTTTCGCCTTATCTAGGGCCACACCCACGGCATGTGGAGGTTCCCAGGCCAGGGGTCTAACAGGGGCTGTAGCTGCCGACCTTCGCCACAGCCACAGCAACGTGGGATCGGAGCCGCGTCTCAACCTACACCACAGCTCACAGCAACGCCGGATCCTTAACCCACTGAGCAAGGCCAGGGATCGAACCTGCAACCTCATGGTTCCTAGTCGGATTCGTTAACCACTGAGTCACGATGGGAACTCCGAAGATGTGTTTTTAAAAACAGAAAAATACCATTTTGCTCATCAGTGAGCTTTTTTCACCCCTCCACCCCCAGGTAGAGTCCAACTAAAGTTCATGCTTTGCTTTGGACTGTTTCGTCTCTTTGGTCTGTTTTCATGTAGGATGTTTTACTCTAGGAAAAATGTCCTTTTCTTGATACTTTTTCGAAGGCATAAGGCCAATTGTCTTGTAGAATTTTTCATATTGTGTCTCATTGTTTCCTCACGAGATTCATATTTTGTTAAAAACACATCTACACAATATTGGATCCTTCTTAACTGTTTTAGGAGGCACCTGTTGTCAGGTTGGTCTACCACTGGTAACACTGGGGTTTTTTCATGGTTTTTTTTAATGGCCACGCCCACAGCATATGGAAGTTCCTGGGCCACAGTTTAAATCTGAGGCACAGCTGTGGCAACATTAAATTCTTAACCCACTGAGCAAGGACAGGGATCGAACCTGCGTCCTCATGGATATTAGTCAGATTCATTTCCACTCAACCACAATGGGAGCGCTATGAGATAACCCGTCCAAAGTGTCTCATCGATTCCGATGTTGTCTTTATATAGCTTCTTTGAGATGTTTGACGTTACCATGTCACCTGCGAATAATAGCAGTTTAGTTTCTTTTCAGTCCTTATGTCTTTCGTTTCTTGTTCAGACCTTATTTTGGTGGCCAGGATCTACATTACTGGGTTGAAGGGGTGGGTAGCTTGCGTCCTTGTCTATTGTCACAAAGGGAAATCTTTCGCCTTTCTTCTTTCCTCTCCCTTTCCTGAATGACTCAGTCTTAATAACGTGAGGCGGGCAGAGGGGATGGGCTTCCTCACAGCGGTGTGGCCTGGTAGGGGTGTCCGAGCCCAAGCAGGGCAAGGAAGGCGTTAAGGGGAGAGCACCTCTGCCTGTGTGGGCAGCTGAGAAGTTGACCTAAGGTCAGACTGTCCAGAAGAGAGATTGTAAGAGAAAAGGGTTTTGTTAAGCCTTTCTTCAGAGTACGTTGTACTTTTTTTAGGAATTTGTCCATTTCATCTAAAGTGTCAAATTGGTAGCAGAGTTCCCTTCGTGGCTCAGTGGTTAATGAATCCAGCTAAGAACCATGAGGTTGCAGGTTCGATCCCTGGCCTTGCTCAGTGGGTTAAGGATCCGGCGTTGCCGTGAGCTGTGGTGTAGGCTGCAGACGCGGCTCGGATCCCGCGTTGCTGTGGCTGGGCAAAGGCCGGCGGCTACAGCTCCTATTAGACCCCTAGCCTGGGAACCTCCATATGCCGCGGGTGAGGCTCTAGATAAAGGCAAAAAGACAAAAAAAAAATAATAATAAATAAAGTGTCAAATTGGTAGCCATAAAATTATTCATGATGCCTCAAAATCTACTACCTTAATATTTTTTTAGTAACATATACACACAGAAATGTGTTAACCGTACAGTCTAACAAGTAGTTACAAAGTCACCATCATGCACATGGTGACCTTCAACACCAAGATGTTGACCTTGGACTTTCCTGGTAGCGTAGCGGTTAAGGAATCTGTGTTGTCACTGCTGTGGTTTGGGTTTCATCCCAGGCCCTGGAACCTCCGCATGTCACAGGTGTGGCCAGAAAAAAAAAACAAAAAAACAAAAAGTTACTGTCCCTCTCTCTTTTCCCTCTTCGTATGCTTATTTTTAACACCTTGTACTTACAAAAACTTGTAGGAGTAATTTGAGGTGTAAGATGAAGTCACATTCCTCCAGAGAGGATCCTCATTGCTTCTGCTGTGTGCTTGGTGGCCCGGGCCCATCGTAGTCCATGTTCAAGGCTGAAGGCTCCCTGGACCACAGGCAGTGGGCGTCCAGGAGCTCCTATACTGATCTGTTTCCCAAGGTCATGGCCCTTAAGGGGTCCCGGCTTCCTGCGTTTGTGGGGTGGGGTGTGGGAGGAAGGCAGCCTGTTAGATTCCTGTCCTTGCATGGGCTCCAGACTTTGATTTCTGGCCTCTTCATCATTCAAGGCCCTCAAAAAGACAAGTTCTGCAGTTCCTGCTGTGGCACAGTGCGATTAGTTGTGTCTTGGGACCGCTGGCTTGCAAGTTCCATCCCTGGCCCGGCGCGGTGGCTTAAGGATCTGGCATTGCCGCAGCTGTAGCTTAGATTGCAGCTGCACCTCGGATCTGATCTCTGACCTAGAAACTTCATATGCTGCGGGGTGGCCAAAAAAAGAAAAAAAAAAAGTTCAGAGTTCCTGGGTTGTAGTGTGCTGTCAGGTTGCGCAGCTCCAGGGAGCATCAGAAGTCTGTTGGTATCTTCGCCTGAGGGACGTGAGCACCGAAGGGTGGGCCGGAGCTGTGCAGCGCGGCAGCCCTGCCTCAGCAGCCGCGGCCTCTGCTCTCGGACCTGGAGTCCCGTTTTCCCTTCCGTGGGGCCTGGTTACCCCTTGCTGTCCTGTCAGCTCTTCAGAACTTCACATTTTAAAAGCTCTTTTATCCTGTCTCGGTTCTTTTCGCTTTTCGGTTTGGTCTGAGTAATCGAACCCACCACTGCTGGAAACAGAATATTCTCAATTTTGATTTTCTTGTTGTTCCCCCAGCAGTGTTGCCTCACTGTTTTGCAAGCGCACTCGGCAGCCAGCAGCTTTCTTCTCTCCTGTGAAGTGAAACCTCCCCGCCCTTGGAGAGGCCTGTGGTGCTGCTCATCACACATTTGCTTTTCTTTGATAATACGGTTTTTCTCTTTGTCTTTCAGTTTCTGGAAGAAAATGCTGATCCTGCGGCCTCTGAAATTCAGGAGGAGTTAGAGCAGTATACAGCCACGATCGTACAGAACAACCTCCTGGGTTCCCATGGCTCACACGTGAGTGACCCCGTCTCTGTTCCCCCGACACTCGGCTTGGGGCATGCTTGCCGCAGTTCCCTCTGCGCTGTCATTTGTGTGTCCTCTGACTTCCCGAAAGCCAAAAGCCCTGGGGGTTCCCTCTGTGGCTCAGCAGGTTATCGACCCAGCTAGCATCCATGAGGACACAGATTTGATCTCTGGTCCCATTCAGTGGGTTAAGGATCTGGCATTGCCGTGGCTGTGGTGTAGGCCGACAGCTGCAGCACTGATTTGATCCCTAGTCTGGGAACCTCTATATGCCGCAGGTACAGCCCTAAAAAAAAAAAAGCCAAAGGCCTGTCACCTTGTAAGTTCCATAACTGTCTCTGAGCCACCGTGTCCTCCTCTTTGAGCCCATAGGACTGCCGAGAAGGTTGATGAAATTTGGTGCTTTGAGTAGCACCCGGTGAGGCTCTGTTTTACAATCTCGCTTGGAGAGTGAGGCTGGTATCCTGTTCTTCTTTCTCCCTCCAACACTAAAAGACTGTCGCCTTCCCGTCCCCACATCGCACCTAAATGTTAAATTGTTCAGGAAATGCGTGATGTAGATAATCAGCCTGCGGGGACCCAAGATTTGGATTTAATTGCTCTGGGCTGGGGCCCAAGTGGAGGGTAAAAAAGCTCCTGCGGGGGGCCTCATTTGCAGCCAGCCGACCACTCACTGCTTACCTGAGGGTGTGCCTTGCTTAGAACCCTGAGATCCATCTGGGGGAGGTGGCAGCTGCATCCAGAGAGGTTTGTCTTTTTTGGGGGGGGTGCTACACCTCAGGCTTGGAGTGAATTGGAGCTACAGCTGCTGGCCTACACCACAGCCACAGCAGTGCTAGATCCTAGCTGTGTCTGTGACCTACACCACAGCTCATGGCAGTGTTGAATCCTTAACTCACTGAGTGAGGCCAGGGATCGAACCTGCATCCTCATGGATACTAGTTGGGTTGGTAACCTGCTGAGCCACAACGGGAACTTCTAGAGGGTTTTGTCTTAAAGTAGCATTTATTGATGCTTACTGTATTCCACCCCGCCACTGCATTCGTCATCTCTTTACCTCAGTAACAGCTTGGTGAGGTGGTTGTTATTCTCATCCCCATATTGTAAATAAATGAGGAAACTTAAGGAAGGAAGTCACTCAGGGATTGGCAGAGCGTGGCCCTATCAGATTGCTCTGGAAAGTTTTAAGAAAGGGGGGTGAGGGAGTTCTCTCCTGGCTCAGAGGGTTCCAAATCTGGCGTTGTCACTGCAGCAGCTTGGGTCACTGCTGTGGCATGGGTTTGAACCCTGGCCCGGGAACTTCCATCTGCCACAGACGCAGCCCAAAACCCCCACCCCCACCCCCATAAAGGAGGGTGGTGGCTTTCTCTGTTTTTTTTCAACAGTGGTGAAAGCCACAAAATGAATACCTGCTGGAGTTCCCGTTGTGGCTCAGTGGTTAATGAATCCGACTAGGAATCATGAGGTTGCGGGTTCGATCCCTGGCCTTGCTCAGTGGGTTAAGGATCCGGCGTTGCCGTGAGCTGTGGTGTAGGTCACAGACGTGGCTTGGATCCCGCGTTGCTGTGGCTGTGGTGAAGGCCACAGCCTGGGAACCTCCATATGCCGCGGGCGCGGCTCTAGATAAAGGCAAAAAGACCAAAAAAAAAAAAATGAATACCTGCTGGATTCTCTTCAAAATGGCACCCTGAGGGTCCCCTGCCTTTCTTTCAACAGGTGAAAAACGTCTGTGAGAGCAGGAGCAAACTCATTGCTTCCTTCTGGAAGGCGCACATGACTGCCAAGCGATGCCCCCACTGCAAGTGAGTACCGGGCTCCCGCTTCGCCGCCTCCCAGGCAGGCAGGAGCCTCTGGCCGGTCACCCACAGCTCTTAATCACGCCGTGTTGGGTTTTTTCCTCTCCGCTGTCTTCGTGTTTAGAACCGGGCGGTCAGTTATCCGCAAGGAGCACAACAGCAAGCTGACGATCACGTACCCGGCCGTGGTGCACAGGAAAGCCGGCCAGAAGGACGCCGAGCCCCAGGGTAAGCAGGCCGGGCCGCTAGAGGCCCTGGGCGCGTTTGTGGTGTGTGGCCGTCAGGCGTGGCCCGAGCCTCGGGCGTGCCGGGTCTGCGGTGCGCCGGCAGGTGGTAGGCGTCCCAGTTCTTAGGCCTCCCGCAGAGCTGCCGGGCCCGCAGGCTGAACCAGCACTTCTTACCGCAGGTGGTCGGTTTTCTGAAAGATTTTTGAGCAAGTTAAGACATTTCCTTGGCAAGTATTTAGAACCATTTTTTGTTGTCAAGCAAGAGTGGGTTTATTTTGAACTAAGATACAGGTGCATTTTAAAGAAAACCGCGAGCATCCGAGGGACATTAGCGCCTCCTGCAGGCTGCTCCTGGCTGTCCTCTCCTGTCCCTGGAGGGGAGTGTCTCTCTGCCAGCTCTGCCCCGCCCTTGGGGGGCACCTGGGAGGAAATTTGAGAGACTCAGCGCTCCTGCTTTTAAACTTTTTTGGACTTGTGAGTTTTGGTATGTTTTTTTGTCTTTTCTTGTGCAGGGTTGAAGGTTAAATAAAGCATCCCGTTCGAAGCCGCGAGAGCAGGGCCTGCAGTATAACGCGTGTGCTCTGTAGACGCTGACCTTTCATTTTTCGTTGTGCCCCAAATGTGCCGGGGTAGAAAAAGCTTCCCCTGCAACTGACACCTCACTCTGCTGCTTTATTCTTAGTGGCCTAGAGAAGGTCACTTCTGGGAACTTCCCGGGTTTTCCAAACTCTTATTTAGTGGCAGCAACAGAAATTCTTGCCCGGAGTTGAGGAAATTTCATGTGCAGAAGTCTGTTGGGTGCTGCTTCTAAGCGTTATCCCAGAGTTCAAGAACGTGGAATAGGCAAGGAAATAAATCCTCTTGTAACTGTGAACTCTTTTGAGGCCTATGACAGGTAGCTGTCTCAGTCTGTGTGTGCTGCTGTAATGAGCACCGTGGAGTGAGAGGCTTATAAACAGCAAATTTCTCACGTTGTGGAGACCGGGAAGTCCAGGATGGTGGTCCTGACCCCTGAGTTGGTGACAGCCCACTTCCTCATGACAGCCAGCTATTTCCTGAAACCTCACAAGGGGAGAGGGGCAAGGGAGCTCTGCTGGGGTCTTTTCACAAGGGCAGCCATCCCAGGCGTGAGAGCCCCACCCTCAGGACCTAATCGCCTCCCAAGTTGCACCCTTCCAGCACGCCACCATTTTGGGGACTAGGATTTCAACCCATGAAACTTGAGGAAATACCAACTTTTAGACTATAGCGCTATAGTGAACCTGTGTATTACTACCCTTTTTTTTTTTTTTTTGGTCTTTTTAGGGCTTCACCACAGAAAGTTTCCAGGCTAGGGGTCGAATTTTACCCACAGGCCATGGCCTACACCACAACCACAGCAACACCAGATCCGAGCCACATCTGTGACCTCCATGGTGGCTTGCGGCAACACCGGCTCCTTAACCCACTGAGCGAGGCCAGGGATCGAACCCACATCCTCGTGGGTACTAGTCAGGTTCTTAACCCGCTGAGCCACAGTGGGAACTCCTATTATTACTTTTTAAATAAACCTTCTATTTCATACTAATTTAGATGTAGAGAAGGGTTGCAGACGGGGTGTGGAGAATTCCTATGTACTTGCTCTCTGTGACATGTGAAAGTTCCCGGGCCAGGGATCGAACCTGAGCCACAGCAGTGACAAAGCTAAGTCCTTAGCTGCTAGGCCACCAGGGAACTCCTCCTGTGTACTCTTTACTCATTTCGCCCTAATGTAACATCTTAGACCCCCATGCTGCATTTGTCAAAACTGAGATACTCACGTTGGTACGCTACTGTTAACTACAGATTTTATTTGAATTTCACTGGTTTATCCAGTAATGTTCATCCTCGTTTATCCATAATGCTACTGCTGTGAACCTTTCTGATAAATGCTGTGTGCATAAAGCTGTTTATCACAGTGTAACGTATGGTAGTGAAAAATTGAGATCAGCTCAGATGTCCAGCTCTTAGAGTGTGCTTGAGTCAGCAGAATTCCTCTCGAAGGACTATCATGCAGCCATTAAAAAGAGTAACAGCAGCTACGGGCTGGTGTGCAGAAATGCTCGCAAGACGATCCTCAATGACCAAAGTTATACAGACTAAATCTTAGCGGTTATAACGGTCTAAGCTTTAGTATGTGCTAGAGCTGCATCCTCATGAACTAAAGGACTGCAAAAGGACTAAAGAACTAAAGGACTCATGAACTAAACTGCATCCTCATGATCTAAAGGACTGGAAAAGAATTTTAAAGGTGGTAATAGTGATAAATAGGGTGGAACAGTGGGGTTTTTTTCTTCTTTGGCTCTGTTTTATTAGATTTCGTACAGTAGTTATGGTTTTCATTACTTTCGAAATTAGGTCGGGGCCGGGGGCATGCAGAGCGGAGCGCTTACTCCTGTCCTAGAGCTTGAGTGTCACTGTCGGGCCAGGCGGGGAAAAGAGTTGATCAATCCCATTATGGAGGGAGTGCCTTTAATTGATTTATTGTCCTCTGATTCCCCCTCTTCAGCTCCAGGAATCGAGGATGCTCAGTTGGGAAAACGAGGATACTTGACGCCCACGAGCGCCCAAGACCATCTCATTGCCCTCTGGAAGAACGAAGGTCTGGAGAAACAGCTCTTTGTCTTCTCCTAGCTGGGATCTCCCAGGCTCATGCACCCTGCCTCGTTATTCTTACTTGTTCAGAACTGGGATTCTTGGAATGCTCTCCTGCAGTCAAACCATAGGTTTGGGGCAGGCTTCAGGGTACATCATCACTGATGCGTGATAATGTGGGGAATGTCCTTATACCCTAAACTGCGAATTTGGCAGTGACTGTACCTGAGCCTGGTCATTAAAATGACAGCTGCAGGTGGGCACCGCTTCATGCAATTTGACATATGTCTAGAAAGTTCACTGTAACTCATCCTATTTTAAATGCTTATAAAAGGGGTTTTTTTTTTTAGTTTTTTATGGGAATTCTCTCTGTGAACCCAAAAATGAACTCTAATATGTCTTGTTTTAAAAAATTGGGATTTTTATACATTTTAATTCCCTACAAAGAGGAAAGCGTTCCATTCCAAGTTCTTGACTTTATAAGAAAAGCTATGTGGTATATTCAAGCCCTCATGTCCCCCACCCCCGAGAGTGTGTTCTGGAACAGTGACTATAACCGCTGTGTAATGACAAGCACTTAAAAACGCAAATGCTAAAATTCATTAAGAAAAAAAAAAACACAAATGCTGCTAAAGAGATAAATGTTATGTTGGAAAAAAGCACTCAAGTTAGAATGAGTGTTGTAGTGTTGTTGGCCCTAACGCTTTTATTTATTCTCTCTGTAGCTTGTTTTTTTTTTTTTTCCCCTGAAGTTCCCAGAAACTTAAATTACAGCTTTGAGCCATAGGCGATCCCCTCTTGGTAGCATCTGTGTGAAGGGTTTTTTTTTTAGTTTTGCTTTAAGGAGGTTAACTTTTTTTTTTTTTTTCCTTTTTTTTTTTTTTTTTTTGGCTTTTTAGGACTGCACATGCTGCGTACAGAGGTTCCCAGACTAGGGGTCAAGTCGGAGCTGTACCTGCTGGCCTACACCACAGCCACAGCAACGCAGGATCCTGGCCGTGTCTGCGGCCTACACCACAGCTCACAGCAACGCCAGATCCTTAACCCATTGAGCGAGACCAGGGATCGAAACTGCATCCTCATGGATGCTACTAAGATACTTTTCATCTGAGCCACGACGGGAACTCCTCTTTTGGTTTTTGTTTGTTTCAAATACATTTTTTATAAATACCAAACTAGTGTGTGTGTGTGGAAGAGAGAGAGAAAGAGATGGAGAGAGAGTCTGATAGTCCAGGAAGGTAACAGAAGCATGTGAAAAGTTTTTGATTCCCGTCCTTGCCCGTCTGAGTCACTGTCATCCTGTAGAACCCGTCGTTAAACCCATTATCTCCCTGCGTGCAGACTCACAGCACCCAGAGACCATTTTTTGCTCACTAGTTTTTATAAAGAAAAGTCGATCTTATTCTACACATTGTCTTATATTCTGTCGTCGTTTTTTTTGTTGTTGTTGTTTTTATGCTCAGTAATATTTTTGTGGTCATCCATGCTCTCACATATAGATATCAATGATCTTTTTGGTTTATTTCAAACAGGATTCTTTCTGAATTACCTGTTTTTGGGACTAGAAGATGTTGGCATGGAATCCAGATTCAATCCCAGTACGTTCTTTCTGGATTTCTTGGTGGTGCCACCCTCAAGGTAATGCCCTCTGGTTGACTTTATTTCACCCAAAAAAGGCTTGTGGGGTAACTGAATAATGACCCCCGGGAGAGGATGGAAGGGCCAAGGGCGCTGAGCAATAAAGCAGCAGTTCCCTTCCCAGGCTGCAGGTGGTAGGAGCGTTTTCCTCCCCGTTTTCCCCGAAGGCAGGAGGAATGTGGGTCGGGAGGTGGAGGGTGTGAGTAGGGATGGCGAGCGGCTGAGGAGCAGGACCCTCCATGCTGAGCAGTGCCCGACTGCACGCTTCCCGCAGGTATCGGCCCGTCAACCGCCTCGGGGATCAGATGTTTACCAACGGCCAGACGGTGAACCTGCAAGCTGTCATGAAGGATGTGGTTCTGATTCGAAAGCTGCTGGCGTTGATGGCTCAAGAACAGGAGCTGCCGTGCGAGGTGGCAGCACCAGCTGCAGATGAGGTCAGGGTCCCCTTGGAGCTGGTGTCATCAGTGCACACGTAGCTCCCTGCACCGTGGGCGTGGGGAGGTGCCCGCTGTGTGTGAGCTCTGGGCTTGGG
This sequence comes from Catagonus wagneri, assembly GCA_004024745.2. Classification (NCBI taxonomy): domain Eukaryota; kingdom Metazoa; phylum Chordata; class Mammalia; order Artiodactyla; family Tayassuidae; genus Catagonus; species Catagonus wagneri. The sequence continues at coordinate 5,675,918 of PVHT021183520.1, read as the reverse complement.
AGGGCCAGGTGGTGGCGGGGGCGGGGGTGGGAAGCGGGGCTCTGAGCGTGGCCCCAGCAACCCTGACCTTGATTCCTTTGCTTTAATTTCTTGGCCTCATCTCCACTATAAAATGTGCGTGTGGTTTGTGGTAGGATTTTTTTTTTTTTTTATGTGTTTTGGGTCACCTGCTCTCACTGGTAGTTCTAGAAAGAACAGTCTGTCTCCCTCAGTCTCTAAGGATGTCCCTCCCAGATTACGGTACCAGAGCCCAGGCCACCCAGCTTTGGTTTTGGCTCATGAAGGTTTCCAGCGTTGGAGTCAGGAAGGCATTTGGGGCCTCAGCTTCCTCTGCAGTAAATGATGGAGCTGAACTCAGTTATCCTGTTTCAGCAAACAAATCCCGAGCCCTTTCAGTGTGCCAGGTCCTCAGTGGGTGTAAAGATGAGTCGGGCGCTCAGAAAGCTTGCTGAGATCACTGATCCTTCCTAGCACTGAGATGCTCTCTGGATGCAAATGGGAAGGACTGTCAGCCTCCCTTCCCCTGCGGGGACGGGCCGCCTATGAACGAGGTTTATCACCAGGTGGCGCCATCTGTCTGGGGCACCCACGCTCGGAGTTGCTTGGGGTTTCTTTGGTTTTGCTTAAATTATCTGATCTGCCAGTGTAGGTGTGCTTTTTAAAAATCCTCAGCATTAGAGAAACGTGCCATCTGCAGGTCCTAGTCCAGTTTCGGGGGGAAGGCCATAGGTGAACCATGTCCAGTGATCATGGCTAAGGGTTTTACGTTGTTGTTCCTTGAAACTAAGGCAGCCTTTGTCCAAGGAAAAAAGGCTAAATCTCTTGTGGAATTAAACAGCATCCTCTCTGCTTCCTAAGGTCCTTGCTACCTGAAGTTACAGTGCCTTCTTTCCATCTGATTAATAGGATGCATCGGTTTCTTCCCACATTTGCTCCCAGCATCCCGTTCCCATGGCGACCCGCTCACGAATCCTGAATGCCTGCTGCAGGGGGGCAAGTTCCGTTCCAGACAGAAGACATGTGGGCGAGGCGGGGTCTTACTCCTTGTACAAGTAGTTACATGGCCCTGAGTCGGGTGATGCCATAGGAAGTGAGCTAATCTGACAGGGCGCCTGTGAGACTCCTTCTGCCAGAACAGAAAACTCACCTGTCCTCCTCTGTGTAACTGAGGAGACCCTTTTAATCCTTGGAGTTGAGGACAAGCCTGCTTCACTAACAAGTTCCATTTCGTTCTCCTTTATGAACGAGAACCCCCCACTCCCTCCACACAGACGGGTTTCTTCTCTCCTCAGACCCATGCCTGGGGGGGGCAAGGGACCACCCGTGTCTCCTGTGTCATACCCAGCCCAGTGAAGCTGGTATAGGTGGCCAGACAGTGTCAGCAGTGGGGCTCAAGGGCAGCCTGCTGCCTCAGGGTCTGTCACCCGGGCAGGTAGGGGGAGAAGAGGAAGAGGCAGAGCCAAGGACTGAAATACTGAAAGGGTTGGTTAAGTATTTCCGCAAGGCCTGGAAATCAGCCAGTAACTTGACATATCCTGCATCTTAATCGATGACATGGGAAAGCATATGGCAAACATTTTCCTTTTAAGAAACTATTTCACCTACGTTTTTGTAAGTGCTTTGGATCAAGTGTTTCCAAAACCATAAATGAAGCTGAGACTCCATATGAGAATCAGTCTCTCTGGCAGGCTAACAGAGCTTCATGAGAAGAGTACTGATGTGGGCAGAGTTTCCAGGCTTGCCTGAAGAATTATATATTAAGGGGTTTTAGCAGCTGCTGCTAACAGATTTCTCCATTAGCATCTTGGCTTGCACCCTCGGATAGAATAAGCTACCGTGTTGGAGAAGCCCACATTGGAAATAATTGAAGGTGGCCTCTGGCCAGCAGCCAGCTAGACACTGAGGCCCTTACTGCAGTAGCCCCCCAGGGAACCCAATCCTGCTGACATCCATGTCAGCTTAGAAGTAGGTCTCCCGCCAGTCGACCCTTCAGATGAGACCCTGGCCCTGGCTGACTCCTTTACTGTAGCCTGTGGGAGCCTCTGAAGCAGTTAAGCTGTGCCCGATTTCCTGACACTCAGAAACAGGTAATAAATGTGTGTCGGTGAAAAGAAAAGAAAGGAGCCTTCCTAGAAATTTGAATTCATTGCACTCCCAGGAAGAGGCTGGTGCCTCCGTAATGGGACTGATGTTTTGTGGACGCCTAGGACAGGGTTGATTGCTGAGCACTTTTGCCACTGCTCTGTCGAGTTCGGAAGACATAAAGGCAAGCTCCAGAGCTCATCATTTGTCAGAGCTCAAGTGAGACAGAAAAATGAAACCGGGCCTGGCCTTTTTGAGGTTTTTCCATCACGCCTGTTTTCTTGGTTGTGTCTCACCAGGAAAAAGACTCTTCGACTGCTGTGGACCGATCATTTTTGGGTCTGCTTCCAGGCCAGTCCCTCACAGACAAACTTTACAACATTTGGATTCGCCTTCAGAGCCACGTCAATATTGTGTTTGACAGCGAGATGGACAAATTAACGATGGAAAAGTACCCTGGCATTAGACAGGTGAGTAGTAAGTTGGATCCCCTTTGCTAGCCGAAGGGGTTAAATAAGAAGGGCTTAAAATAATCTTTTAAGGGAAGAAGATACGTACTTGGGGGGTATTTTTGTTTGTTTGTTTTTTAACATTTTCTGTGGACTCCTTTCCCCATAAAGATCTTGGAGAAGAAGGATGGCTTATTCCGAAAACACATGATGGGAAAGCGAGTAGACTACGCAGCCCGCTCAGTCATCTGCCCCGACATGTATATCAACACCAACGAAATTGGAATCCCCATGGTGGGTGCTGTTAGGCGGCAGATGGGAGAGGCGCTGGGGGCTGGGGAGAGGGCGTGTGGCCAGTGGCCACGGCTTGGTGGGGACAGCCTCCGCCTCTTCCTGGAGGAGCCGCTGGGAGAGGGCCGAGGCCATGGGGTGGCGCTGTCCTCGCCCCGCCGCCAGGTCTCCAGACACCCTCCCCACAAGGAGGACCCACCTCTCGGGCCATCCGGGAGCAGACGGCAGGGGACACCTCCCGCCCGCCTGATTTCCTCTTGTCTTCCTAAGTCAGACTGAATGCAAGACAGAGATGAGGGGTGGGGGGGCAGTTTGACCCCTAAACTGTCCCAGCATCAAGAGTCAGGACAGTGCAGGAGGGGAGGCCTCGCCCATCCTCCCAGGGGCCGGCGGTTTGCCCCATCCATTAGCATTTCCTCGGGGAGCGCGGCCTCCTTATCTCGCTTCCCAACCACTTCAAGCCGTGGGGCTCATTAGCAGCAGCCCCTTAATCGACTTCCTCCTTAATGGGCCTTGAGGTCAGTAATAGAAGATGGTTTAATTCCCTCCCCAGAGAAGCTCGTTTCCGTGCATTTGGCCCCTTCTGCCTCTCTCGGGAGCGGGCTGGTGACAGCAGAGCACAGCGCTCAAGTGTTCCGATGGCCTGCTGTGTGCTGCCACCTCGTCCCTCCGGCACACGTGGGCTTCCTGAGCAAGGCGGTGACCTGTAAGGGGAGAGGCGTCAGAGATGCCCGGGTCTGTGCCCACCGCCCTCTGGGGACTGTGGGTCTTTGCATCTGGGAGCTGGGTCAGGTGGCAGGGAGTGGCATTGGGGAGCCCAGTGGTAACATTCCTAGGTCTGAGCCCTGGGAGGAGAGGCCCGTGACCTGTTTGTTGCTTTCTTTGGACAGAGGGCAGGGGCTCCGCCTGTTTGGCTTTGGCCTCGGGGTGCCTACAGTGTCCCCAGCTCTGAGAGACACCTTTAGTGTTGCTCCTTTCTACCTTCCAGAGCCCTCTCTTTCTTGAATCTGGGTTCATTTGGTTATGGGGGGACTCCCACCTTTAACCTCCCCTAAGCCTCAGGGCCATGATGGCCTGGGGGTGTTGCTCGCAGGATGGCTGCGAGGATCAGAGCATGTGACTCTGCCTCTTGGTCCTTTGTGGCACACCCTTCCCATGTAGCACTGTGCGCGGGGGTCACAGAAGCAGAGGAGGTGAAGTAAGTTTGGGAAATAAGCTAGAGATGCAGCAGTGAGCCATGCAGACCAGCGTGTTCCATGAAGCTTTCAATCCAGTGGACAGGCATCGACAGATACAGAAGGACTTCTCGACTCATGGCGGGGTTATGTCCCTGTAAACCCATCTTAAGCTGAAGATAACTGTACCTTGAAAATACAATAATGGACCTAACTTACCAAAAAACGTAGCTTCGTATGCAGCTTAGTCTGCCATAAATGTGTTCAGAACACTCACGATAGCCTATAGCTAGGCAGAATCATCTCATGTAAAGTCTACTGTATAATAAAGTGTTGACACTGTCATGTAAGTTACGAATTCTGTACTGAAAGTGAAAAAACTTTCACTTTCAGCAGGGCTGTAAGTGGGTCAGTTACCTACCCTCGTGATCAGGGACTGACCGGGAGCTGGGGCTCACTGCCACTGCCCCTGTCGAGCTCCACAAGGTATCTTACCAGGTTTCGCTAGTCTGGGAAAAGATGGAAATTCTAAAGAGGAGGTACGATTTCTACTGCACACGTGTTGCCTTCGGACCATCCTAAATGCAAAAACTCATAAGCCGGGCGCGGTCTGTATGTAAACGGTGTCAGGCAGTGGTCAGCGCGTCGGCAGAAGTAGAGCAGGGCCGGGGAGGCAGAGACCTGCCATCATTCAGCAAATTCTTCTCAAGGTCTAATGTAGGTATGTGCATTTTGAAGCATCAAAGCGTGTTAATATTCAGTCGCTCAGAGTTCAGCCAGGGAACTCGCTTTTCCTGGGGTGCGGCCTGGGGCCGGTGTTCAGTGGGGCACTGCATTTCCTTGGGTAACAAGAAACCGAATCAGTTTCATCTCAAGCTGAGCAAAGAGATCGAGATGCCGTGTTTGGGCTCGGGGCACGGCTGGGCCGCCACCAATCAGTGCCGGCTCCTGGGGTGGAAGAGTGCTGCTTGCAGGTATTCACCGCCCTCTCAAGCCAGCGTCCCATGCCGTAATCTTGTCTTTGGAGACCAAATTTATTGGCCTACCAGGAAATGATATTTTATTTTATTTTATTTTTTTGTCTTTTGTTGTTTGAAGGCCGCACCCACAACATGTGGAGCTTCCCAGGCTAGGAGTGGAATCGGAGCTACAGCTGCCGGCCTACAGCCACAGCCACAGCAACGTGGGATCCGAGCTGCGTCTGCAACCTACACCACAGCTCACGGCAACGCCGGATCCTTAACCCACTGAGCAAGGCCAGAGATCGAACACGCAACCTCATAGTTACTAGTCAGGTTCGTTTCTGCTGAGCCACGACAAGAACTCCAGGAAATGGTATTTTAAAATGGGTTGAGAAAACGTCAGTGTACAAATGACAACGCTCAGATTACTTTCTCCAGGCAAACTCTCCTAGAAAAGGAGGCCCGATCTCCCTGAAGGGACTGAGTCTAGGAAAATGACTGGAAGACACAGCAAGGACACTACTTTATTCCATCCGGGAAGAACCTTCTTGGCTCAGAGAGCACCTCCGCCTCTTAGGGGAAAAGCCACACAGCCTGTTGAGTCGGGTTCGGGGTCCATGGAACCTTTGTCTGCCCGCCCTGAGTATTCATATCCACTCTTTGTGTCTAGGTGTTTGCCACAAAGCTGACCTACCCTCAGCCGGTCACCCCCTGGAACGTTCAGGAACTGAGGCAGGCAGTCATCAACGGGCCCAACGTGCATCCAGGGGCCTCCATGGTCGTCAATGAGGACGGCAGCCGCACGGCCCTGAGCGCCGCGGACCTCGCCCAGCGGGAAGCCGTGGCCAAACAGCTCCTGACACCCGCCACGGGGGCACCCAAGCCCCAGGGGACAAAAATTGTGAGTAATGGGCAGATTTGGTTGGGGCCCTGGCCGGGTCGTGTCTGCTCCCCCGTCACAGTGAGAGCAGTTCCTACCTCCCCGAGAGGAGGCAGCCCCCACCCATGGGTGCTCCCTAGGGGTTTCAGGGTGCTGACCTGATCTCCCCAGCTGGGGCAACACCATGAATAAAACTTCATTTGGGGAGTTCCCGTTGTGGCTCAACGATAATGAACTTAGCTAGTGTCCATAGGATGAGGGTTCAATCCCTGGCCTCAGCGGGTTAAGGATCTGGCATTGCTGTGACCTGTGGTGTAGGCTGCAGACTACAGTCTTGGATCCAGCATTGCTCTGGCCGTGGCTCAGGCCGACAGCTGGGGCTGAGATTCAAAGCCTAGCCTGGGAACTTCTATATGCTGCAGGTACGGCCGTAAAAAGAAAAAATTAAAACAAGCAAAGCTTCATTTGGCTGCCCCGTGCATTTAGTCCAGTGCCGCACAGGTCAGGGGTCTGGGAAATGCTCTTTAATCTGAAGACTCCATTGTGATGTGCTGCCCTTAAACGGGGCTGCTGGAAGGGCGATCCTCAGAGCAGCAGCATCCTCTGCCTGCTGAAGTTTGAGAACCGCTGTAAAGGAAGGAAACATTCTGTGGGTGACAACCGGTAACAAACAGGTTTTATCTGATGCTTCAGTTTCAGGCGATTGCTCGTGGTCACCGTAGTACTGCGTTAAGGGCTCCCAAGGCTTTATCTGGGCTCCCCCCACAAGGGTACATGATCGATTAGCAGTGTCTGCGGCGGGCACAGACTGCTGGGTGGAATCTTTTGTGTCTGCGTCAAAGAGCAGCCATTCCTGCGGGGGGGCGGGTAGGTGGTGGTGGAAGTTGTTGGGAGTGAAGCGGTCTGGGTCTGGGATTAACTTACAGTGACGGCCCAGGGTCAGGGTCTGCCTGAGTGCGTCCCGCTCACCCATCTGCCTTTCTGTCGGACCCCCCTGCCCTGTGACTCGTCTAGATGCAGTAGCTGACAAGGCCTTCTTTTTAGTGGGTTAGGGCTCTGCAGAGGGTCCCTAGGCCTTGGAGGGCCTTTGGAGGAGGCAGAGGGAGAGGACGCACCCTTGACCTTGTCACGGCAACCCCACTGCTCTCCACCGCCCGTGGCCTGTCCCCTCTGCCTCCCTGTCTCCCCGCTGTCCTGAGATGGAGCAGTGACAGGCCAGGCGTTCTCTGCTCTGGTGGCAGGGGACACACTCAGGCGCAGATCCAGTCGCCTGTTTTGTTCTTTTCTCCTGTGTTTAGTGAGGTTTGTATTCAAGGTCACGGGATTATTCTGCCATTCTTTTTTTTTTTTTGTCTTTTGTCTTTAGGGCTGCACCTGTGATATGGAGGGTCCCGGCTAGGGGTCGAATTGGAACTATAGCTGCCGGCCTACGCCACAGCCACAGCCACATGGGATCTGAGCCACATCTGTGACCTACACCACAGCTCACAGCAGCGCCAGATCCTTAACCCACTGAGCGAGGCCAGGGATTGAACGTACGTCTTCATGGATACTAGTCAGGTTCATTAACCACTGAGCCACGACAGGAACTCGCTAGTCTGCCGTTCTTCAGTGCCTAGTGTTGTGCTACAAGCTCTGTGAGGGATGCAAGAGAAAACAAGGGTTTTTCTTTTTTTTCTTTTTTGTAATTTATGGTGAAGCGAGGCAAATGCCAGGTTATCTCTTTTTAAAATTTTTTAAATTTATTTTTGATTAAAATACAGTTGACTTACAGTGCTGTGCCAGTCTCTGGTATACAGCAGAGTAGCCCAGTCACACATATGCATGCATTCTTTTTCTCGGACCGTCTTCCGCCGCGGTCTCTCTGAAAAACGAGGTCCTCTTCCTGTTAAGTCCTGTGCAGCCGCCTCGCAGTAGGGAATTTGAGGGAAGAACTGAGCAAGGAGAGCGGACTGGGGTCAGGCGGTGCCCGGTCCACCGCGCCCCCTGCTGCGCTCTGCCAGGGACCACGGACGAGCTGCTACCGCCCTGGGGCGGACAGCGTGGTGGGGGCACCAGGGAACGAGACCGTAAACGTGTCACCACTGCTGCGTGGGGTGGCGACACAAGGGAGCCGCCCTGGAGGACGGCGACCTCGCACACATGATGCTCCAGGAGAAAGGGGTTTGAGGGGCTGCACGGGGCGGGTGGGGCGAGTTTGGGGTCGTCGGGAGGCAGCCGAGGGCCAGCCTGGGGGCTGCAGGGGAGCCGAGGGAGAAAGCAGGGTGTGTGTCCGGGGAGGGGTGGGGGGCTTGGCGGTAGGCTGGGTGTCGGGGCCGCGGAGGAGAAGACGAGCGGGAAGCCATGCTTTCCAGCTCGGGAGATGGCTGCGCTCAGAGGAGCGTCCCGGCCCCTTCTGGACCGAGCTGGGGGTGGAGAAGCTACGTCTCCTGTGGGAGTCAGGAGTGTGGGACTTAGATCGGGGGGCAGCAGGTAAGAAACGACGTCATCAGAGCATTCAATTCTTTGAGTACAAAGTGCAATGGAGAGAAAATGGGGGGGTGCTGCAGGAGCAGGAGGAGGAAGGCGGCCGAGGCCCCAGGCTGCTGAGGGAGAGAGTGGCCGCCAGGCTCGCATCTGTCTGCCACGTGTGAGTGTGTGTGTGCGTGGGGGGGGGGAACACCCCCAGAGTACCTTTGCGTCCCCAGGGGCGCTTGGTAGGTATTCGTGGAGTTAAATATGATGCTTAGGAAGAGTGAGGAGACAGGGGAGGATGTGTCCGTTTGCCCAAAGGAAGGTCACCTGTGACCTAGGAGAGCTCTTTGAACAAAGGGGGAGGAGCGTCAGAGCCTTGGTGATGAGGCAGCGAAGCAGCAACTTCATCTGCAACTGAAGAATAAGAAGGATGGGGGGCGGTTCAGACATTATCGGGGCGTGAGGAGGAGGCAGATACATGGGGGAACTCCCTTGGAGTGTCCTCGTGGCGTATGTGGGGTCGGGGTGAGAGATGGGGAGCTTAGGAGGAGGCAGGCTGGCCTGGCCGACACACGCTGGTCGGGTCACGGGAAGGGACAGAAAGGAGTCCTGAGCAGCCGTGAGACTGAGTGATGCTGGCCCAGTCTCTCGTCTTCCAACTTAAGTTCGAATCCCGAGCCTGCTGTCCCTGCCGCCTTCTAGCTCCCCCCGCCAGTGTCCCATCCCGAAAGGCCCCTTTCTGCCCTCAGGCCTTGCACTTGGCCTGTCCTCCGCCAGGCTCCCCTAATCCTGCCGGCTCTTCAGGGCCAGGTCCACAGGCTTTGTCAGCCAGGGGCTAGATACTGAGTATTTTAGGTTTTGTGGGCGATGGGGTCTCTGTGGCAACTACCCAGCCCTGTCTTTGTGGCACACAAGCGGCCGTGGCAGCACAAAATGAGTGTGTGTGGCTGTGTTCCCCAGAACAGGCAGGACAGGTGGCCTGCCTGCGGGCCACAGTTGGCCACTCTTATGACTTATATGGAGTTTCCCTCGCCCCTGTGGCCGACTGTCCTGTGTTGTCACTCTTGTGCACCCGTCCATCCACCCTTAAGTTCCTAAACCTGGTGAGGGCGAGGGCAGGGTGTCCTGCGCGGCACCCTCCTTGTAAGAGGCACCCGGGAATCCCCCGTGATCTGTGTGGATGGATCCGGGTTGAGGTGCGGGAGGCTCCAAGCTGCGAGGGCCACGTTTGACCTGAGGATGTGGTCCAGGGTCAAAGACAGGAAGGGACTTAGTGAAAGAAAAGTGGTTTTCATATCAGGACCTGAGGACCAAAGGTTATTATCTTTATTTTCCAGAGTTGCAGTAATATATGTGAAGTTTATACATGTAGTCAGATACATGTGCATTTATAAATTAGCTGGGGGAGTTCCCTTGTGGTGCAGCGGGTTAAGATCTGGCATTGTCAGCTTGGGTCGCTGCTGTGGCATGGGTTTGATCCCTGCCCAGGAACTTCCACATGTTGCGGATACAGCCAAAAAAATAAAGTGAAAATAAGAACTTTATATATGTGTGTGTGTATATATATATATACACATATATATGTATATATACACACACACATACAGACGTGTATATATGTATGTATATATATACACACAGGTGAGTGTATATTTTATATATATATGTAAAATATGCATGTAAATTTACCTGTAAGGCAGCCTTGCTGAATGCGTTGCATGTAGATCTGGACCAGACTAAAGGGCTGGGAGACACAATTGGGTGGGAGAGATCCAGGTCCCAGGAAGAAGAGACCCAGGTCCCAGGAAGGACAAAGTGCAGGTTAGATGAGGCCGGCGGAAGGGTGCCTGGGAGGACCCATGTCCCCTGGGAGGTGTGAAGTCTCTGCCCTTCCCCTGAGCCTTGTGCCGTCACGGCCAAACCTTATTTCCCGGCCCAGCAGTCAGCCAGGAGCAGATCTTTGGCTCCAGGTCTGCCTCTGAGAACTCTGACCCAGGCACCGGGGCGCAGTAATTTTCACTGCGGTGTTTATTTAGAGACCAGAGAAAGGAAGGGCCTCAGGTTTGGGTTGGCAAGGGGAGCACCGTGCGCTCCAGGGCTTCTGTTTGGATTGGCCGGTGCCTTCTAGACGGGCCCGCGAGCCTTCCCAGCTGTGGGAGGTTTGCTTACGCTGGAGGATGTCTCAAATTTGCGAGCCTCAGATCCGAGAACCCACCTGGGGTTTGGGACCCGAGCCCCAGGTCCCAGCAGTTTCTCCCTTGAGAAACTGGAGAAATAAGACCTTGAACATCAGCTCAGGCTCCGTGACATGCCCTGGGTGGACTCTCCTGGGAATCCTCAGAGGCCAGGTCTCCATGGAAACAGGGGTGCAGGGGGCAGGCAAAGCGCAGGTTTGAGTTCCCTGGGGAGCTGCTTTTAGGCCTGCCTTTTAGAATTTGAAGGTTAGCTCCCTGTTTCCTGAGTTGGAGGAAACTTTCATCCTAGCTGAACAGGAATTGTGGGTGGGGAGCCTTTCTTATTAACCTCTAACCTGTCTGTACCCGGCTTTCTGATCCAGCCTCATAATGTGGACAGCATGAGAAGAAGAAACTAGACTTGGAGTAATTTGTTTCCCCCAGCCTGTCCTCTGCTGGGTAATTTAGGGGAGACTCGGGGTGGGCAGAGGTCCCACGGAGTGTCTGTAGGAACATTGGTAAGGAACAAAAAAGCATGATCTGTGGTTATCTTTAAAATTACTTGTGGTTTTCTTTCTCCGCGTTTGTCCGCGTTTTCTGTGTTTTGCTCTACCATCAGCACACCACTGGTACAGTTTTTCTTGCTTTTCTTTGAAAAATCTTCATAGCAGTCGTACGCCCTCGTTGTAACCTAAACATCCCTACGGCATATAAAGGGATGGTGACGATGCCCTGTGCCTCACTCCTGCCCACGCGCCCTGTCCCGAGGAGGCCATAGGCACAGCCTGATGAGGATCTGAGCATCCTTTCCCCTTGTGCGTGTGAAGTGGAGAGTTGGGTTGGGTTTTTAAAGGCAAAAGATTTATACAGGCTGAAGAGCATCCAGGGCATGGGTGAGGTTTTCAGTGGCCTCATCCTGTCACCTTAGATGGCGCTTGGATTGGCTATCTTTTCCTGGAGTGCATTATAGTCATCACTTCCAGACTGGCGTGGATTTCAGTCGTCCTTTTTCATCAATATATAACATTCCACACTCCTTACCACGATTTATCCACCCATCCCCCTCCTGCGGGGCAGCCAGGTTTTTCCCAGTTGTGGGGGTTTTTTGGCCACAGCCACGACGTCTAGAACTGTCTGGGCCAGCGATGGAATCTGAGCCGCAGGTGCCCCCAATGCCATAGTTGCGGCAACGCCAGATTCTTCAGCCACTGCTTTGGGCTGAGGATCGAATCTTCACCACCGCAGAGACAACCCTGGATCTTGGACCCACCTTGTCACAGCGAGCAATCGGGTTTTTCCACTGTAAACACTGCTGCATAAACATCCATGGTCTTATAACGTTGGGTTGGCACGTTTTTGATCCTGCGAGGCCAAAAGGAAATGAGTTTTAAGTGTTCTGAGATCTCTTGTGAAATTGCTTTCCCAAAAGAGAGTGACAGTTTAAACTTCTTAGTTTTTAAGTGCAGTAAAACATTTTCAGAGAGCCCTGGACTGGGAATCCAGAGCCCGGTGTTTCAGTCCTGGCTCTGCCAAGCGAGAGTGGGCAAGCGTCTCTAGGACGTGGAATTCACATTGAGAATAACCTTCTCACGAGGGACCGCTGGGGGATTCTAGAGTTTAGCCAAGTCCTTCTGAACCTAGGAGTTTTACGGTCACGTGTAGATGGGCCGTCTTCAGATGTGTCCATTTCTTTCTTCAGATTAATTCTCAGAGGAATTCCAGGCTCTGGAAAGTCCAGGCACCTCTGAAGAAGACAGAGATTACTGGACGGAGCCTGGAGCCTCATTTGATTACACCTCTGAGCCCAGAGCCAGGGGCTGTGCTGGGCTAGCAGCAGTTTCTCAGAGCACCGAAGGGGCTTTTAGTAAGCTCTCAAAGATTTCTAGGGTTTCACTCCAGACTGAAAGGATTTTTTTGGCCGCTCACATGGCATGCGGAAATTCCCGGGCCGGGGATCGAACCCATGCCACAGCAATGGCAATGCTGACTCCTTAACTGCTAGTTCACCGGGAAACTCAAAAGTTCTCCTTTGGCTTAGCTGAATAGAACATGAGATGGGCAGAGGCTGCGCCCGGCCCGGGCCGAGGTAGCGATGATGCCGAAGTTGCCGTCGCTCACCTCCCGCGCCCACTCTGCCCCCAGGTGTGCCGGCACGTGAAGAATGGAGACATCCTCCTCCTGAACCGGCAGCCCACCCTGCACCGGCCCTCCATCCAGGCTCATCGCGCCCGCATCCTGCCCGAGGAGAAGGTCCTGCGGCTCCACTATGCCAACTGCAAGGCCTACAACGCTGACTTTGATGGAGATGAGATGAACGCCCACTTCCCCCAGAGTGAACTGGGCCGGGCCGAGGCCTACGTCCTGGCCTGCACGGACCAGCAGTACCTTGTCCCCAAGGTAGGTCTGACCTTGAGGCCGTTCCGTGTGATCGCCAGCGCGGCTTGGCAGTTCAGGTCTGGGAGTCAGTGGGTGGCTCCAGGGCAGGGGCGCGGGGAGCAGAGGGTCTGGGCCTCTTCCAGGCGGGGTCTTCAGCCATCTGGTTGCTTAGAGGCAGGGAACGTTTCTCTCTTGCAGCTTCTTAAGATGCCAGGAGCAAGGTTGTAACAGTCCCCCCAGAAAGCTGACTTTAGCAGCTGCATCGTAGGTCTTGTCTTCCAGGCTGTGTGGATTCTATAACTTTGAGCCTCTGGCAAGCATTAGCGTCCCAACTGTGATGGTCCCCCAGGTCCAGAGATGACCTTGATCCTTGAGTTTGGACAAGCAGAGGTTTTAAGAGGCAGTTTACCCCCAAGAATGCAGATAAAATTCCCCTCCCGCCCGCAAGAGACCCCCTCTGGAGCCCCTTCCCTTGTAAGCCGTTTGTGTCTCACAGATCCCCTGACCCATCACTCACTTGAGTTGCAGCGCGGCGTATACGGGCCTGAATAGTGATAACAATAAAGAACTGCGGCTATGGAGTTCTCGTCGTGGCTCAGTGGTTAATGAATCTGACTAAGAACCATGAGGCTGCGAGTTCGATCCCTGGCCTTGCTCAGTGGGTTAAGGATCTGGCGTTGCCGTGAGCTGTGGTGTAGGTTGCAGACGCAGCTCAGATCCCACGTTGCTGTGGCTGTGGTGAAGGCCGGCAGCTACAGCTCCTGTTAGACCCCTAGCCTGGGAACCTCCATATGCCGCGGGTGCGGCCCTAGAAAAGGCAAAAAGACCAAAAAAAATAAAAAAACTACGGCTGCCGTTTGCTGAGCACTTTCTCAGTGCCAGGAGCTGTCCGAGGCACCTTGAAGGCCTCTCCTTTCATGTTCCCCACAGTCCTGGGCGTAGGTGTTGCCAGTGTCCACATTTACTCGTGAAGAAATGGGCTAACTTGCCCAAGGGCCCAGAGCCGAGGAGGAAGGGCCAGCAGCACCCAGTCCTTGTGGCTTTTGTTCTTTCCCCCGTGCGGGGCCTGCCACCCTTCTGCAGAAGAGATGGAGACCTCTGCACGAGATACACAGCATCTGTCAGCAGCATCTCCTCCTGGGAACGTCTGTTCCCCTGTCAGCCCCACCTGGGGGATCAGGCAGGGGCCCAGAGTGCTAGCACCCCAGTCTCTTTTCCTACCAGACTCACCACTGTGGCTTTGTACTGGATCCTGTTTTTTATCTTATTTTATTTATTTGCTTTTTAGGGCCGCACCCACGGTGTTTGAAAGTTCCCAGGCTAGGGGTTGAACTGGGGCTACAGCTGCCAGCCTACGCCACAGCCACTGCAATGCCAGATCCTTAACCCACTGAGCGAGGCCAGGGGTCAAACCTGCAACCTCATGGTTCCTAGTCAGATTCGTTTCCACTGCACCACAATGGAAACTCCAATGAACTAGTTTCTTTAAAAAAAAAAAAATGAAAACAAACCCCTATCTTTTGGGGGAATACAGGAAGGTTCGCTTTATTTTCAGTTTCTTTTGTCAGAGGTAAGGAGCTCTTGATTCTTAACAAAGTCTGTTGAGTCCTCAGTGTGAATACCAAGAGGTAAAATCCTTGTTTTTGCTAATGGTTATAAAAATGAAACATGGGCTTTGGTGGCAAAGTCTGAAGAGGACGAGCTGGTTTTCTTAAACTAGGAAAAAGCCGTTTTCTGGTCATTTTTCTTGGTGTATCTTTGTTTCTCTTTGTTTCCATTTCTCTTGGTTCACTATTCCACTTCTCTGGTGCCAGCTTCTCTTCCTTGACTAATCATAGTACCCAATTTAAGATCATTTTATTGCTGGTCTTATGGATTTAATAGTGTTGTGGGTTGTTAAAGTAAAAGATGAATGGAACTTTAAGCTGTTTCTTTTCCAAGAAAACAGTTCCACTTTTCATTTACATGTTGCTTTGTGGGTTCATTTTCTTCCTTCTGTTTGTTGTATTTATGGAGGGTCAAAGCTTTGTGAAAGTTGCTTTTTTTTTTTTTCTAAGTCTTGAGATGCAGTTTCCTGACTTCGACATAGTCAGCTAGAAAATGCAAGTCACAGAATACTCTAAATTCTCTAAGTATCCTGACCAAAAACATCGATTATAATGTCATTTTACTGTGATATTAAGTGGAATAGGATAGCTGACAGTTATCTGGGTTTTTGGTTCAGAGCTGGTCTTTCTGATCCCAGGCAGATTTGGGGAATTCAGAATTATAAGTAGACCCTTTGTAAATTGCTTTAATCAGCATCCCTTCCTAGAATTCATGATTATTGCATTGAAAGCAATTTAGCCGTTGAAGTAATTTTCTAGTCATGGAAAAAATCTGGATGGAGGGAGGAGGCACTGGCTAGATCCCGTAACTTGTAATTATGTTCTTTATGGGAGGAAAACAAAAGGGAAAATCTGTATAATCTATATCACAGTCCCCAAAGACTGTGGGATAAAGTCAGATCCCCAATACTGTTTTGGATTTTTTCCCTAAGCAAAATAAAACCTTGCCTTTGGAACAGGATGCAGAGCATCATTTTTTTTTTTAAATTTACGTTCCTAATTCAGTCTTCAAAGAGGGCCACGTGCGCCACCTGGACTTGCCTTCCGTCTGCAGCGTTCATTCAGCTCACCTGTAATAACTTACCTTTGCGTTTACATGAAGCCCATTGCTACGGTGTTTAGACTGTTTGGCAAGCATCTTTTTTTAGCCTTTGACGTAGTGCATGCGGGGATTAACTTCCTGGCACTCCTCCAGGGCTGCAATTGTGAGTTCCTTAGTTAGGAAACACAGCCGTAATATTGGATAGTATTTAACTGATAAGCAAAGGATGATAATCTGTAGACCCAAGGCACAAATTTTTCTCAAGTTCCCGTAAACATTGAAAGGTTTGCAAAAACGAGTTCTTAACGACTGTCAGCGAGCGCAGCTGTTTTTACTTCAGTGTGCCTTATGTTGCCTTGAATGCAGACCTACAGATTGAGTTCCAGAGACTAGGGATCAGAAAGGCTGTGCAGAGTGGCAGATGAGATGAATGTACCCACGCAAACGGGGGCTTTTATAATAAAAGACTTTGTTTTGGGGCATCTGAGAACAGCCTGCCATGAGTTTGCACTAGGACCACATTCTTGCATTCCTTCCCCCTTCAGTCATGCACATCAAAGCCCTCTCAGGACCCTCTTGAGGAACCTCTGCCTGAACCCCTCCCGCCCTGCACCGGCCAACTCTGAGTCACTCCTCAGGCCTGGCTGCAATACTGCCCCTCCGAGAGACCGTTCCTGCCCGTGTCCACACCCCGCATCTCTGTGATGACCCATCCTTTTCCTTTCCTCCAATGGCGCTTAAATGTCAAGGGATTTATCCAGTCATTTGTTTACTGCCTAGCTCTTCCTACTGGAGTAAACTGAAGATCGCATCCAGTGCCTTGGCATGCAGGAGGCTCTCAATAAATATTTGTTGAAAGGATGACTGATTTAGAGAAGAACCAGGCCAGAAATGTGTGAAAAATACCAAAGCATAAAACCAAAATATAAAAACAGGAACACAGCTAACGGCAGCCAGACCAAATTGATGCAGAAATGCCAGAAATATGCCAGAGTAACTAGAAGCAGATGGGATTGTGGAGAGAAGGCTAGCAGGCCTGGATACTTTTGAAGCAGCTTTGATACAGACCAGTGGGCAGAAGGCAAAGGTGGAAGCAGGTCAGGAAGCCCTGGTCACGTGCTCTGGGAGGCAGGCACTTTGCTGTCAAGACAGGAGACGCAGGGCTGGGATGTGAGGGGGGAGGGGCGTGTCGAGATTAGGAATTAGAATATGACTTAGATTTTTTTTCTTCGTTCTTCTCTTTTCTGTTTTGGTTTGTAGGATGGCCAACCACTGGCGGGACTGATTCAAGATCACATGGTTTCAGGCGCAAACATGACCATTCGAGGCTGCTTTTTCACCCGGGAGCAGTACATGGAGCTGGTGTACCGGGGACTCACAGACAAAGTGGGGCGCGTGGAGCTCTTTCCTCCCGCCATCCTGAAGCCCTTTCCACTGTGGACAGGGAAGCAGGTAATTGGGGGAACACGAATGGTGGCTATAAAAAAAGAAACTGGGCCACTCAGTGAAAAGGTCTCGTTCCTGGGAGAGCCCAGGCCAGAAGGAGAGAAATGGCAAGTCATAAACAATGGTCTGACTTTCTCTTCGGTGGGGTTTTTGGATGTGGATGGTTTCAAGCAGGTTATCTACTAATTATGGGCTGGCTGCTTCGCTTCTCACTTACACTTGATGGCCCTAAAATCCAGATGACGGTAGTAACTGGCAGTGGTACTGGTGGTAGCAGTAGTCTTATTTGTTGGCAGTGCTTCAAATATGATATCTCACTTGGGAGTTCCCATTGTGGCTCAGCGGGTTAAGAGCCTGACACAGTGTCCTGTGAGGATGCGGGTTCGATTCCTGGCCTCGCTCAGTGTGTTAAGGATTTGGCGTTGCCATGAGCTGTGGTGTAGGTCGCAGACGCGGCTTGGATCCCACGTTGCTGTGTCTGTGGCGTAGACCGGCGGCTACAGCTCCTATTCAGCCTCTAGCCTGGGAACCTCCACATGCCCCAGGTGAAGCCATGAAAAGCAGAAGACAAAACAAAACCAAATACAGCTATTATGAACATTCTTGTGTATGTCTTTTGTTGAACATATGTGTGCATTTTAAGGGGTGAATACCAAGAAATCAAATTGCTGAGTCTTTTTTTTTTTTTTTATTTTTTTTTCTTATTAACAGTGAATTTTATTTCAGTTATAGGTGTACAAAGATCATAAGTCAATTCGATAGATTTTGTGTCCCAAACCCACATTGCATCCCCCCACCCCCCAGATTGTTTTATTTGAAAAACCAAGGTTTTCCAAAATCTGTGAGTCATTGTCTGTTCTTCAAAGAAGTTCATTGTGTCTCTTTAGTTTCCACATGTAAGCAGTAGCATTGGGTGTTGCTGTCTAATTGTCTGACTGGTTTCACTTCGTATGATAATTTCTAGGTTCATCCATGTTGCTATAAATGTTGTTATTCCGTTCCTTGTAATGGCTGAGTAATAGTCCATTGTGTGTATGTACCATATCTTCCCTATCCACTCCTCTGTCGATGGGCATTTAGGTTGTTTCCATGACCTGGCTTCTTCCCTCTTTAGCTGCTTTAGATGTAAAGGTAGGTTGTTCATTTGAGCTTTTTCTTGTGTCCTGAGGTAGGCTTGTATTGTTATATACTTTCCTCTTAGAACTGCTTTTGCTGCATCCCATAGGTTTTGGAGTGTCGTGTCTTTGTTGTCATTTGCTTCTAGGTATTTTTTAATTTCCTCTTTGATTTCTTCAGTGATCCATTGGTTGTTTTCTAGTTTTTGTATCCATTCAGCTAGTCTATGTCTTTTGGTTGGGGCATTCAGTCCATTAACATTTAAGGTAATTACTGATATATATGTTCTAATTGCCATTGTATTAACTGTTTGGGGTTTTTTTTTGCTCTTTTTTTTTTTTTACCCTGAAGTTTTGATATAGGAGTCTATATACAAATGAGATTGTTTTAAGTTGTTGGTTTCTTAATTGCACATGCGTCTCCAGTGACCTGCACTTGTGCTCTCTTCTCACGATTTCTGATTTGGGTAGCATAGTTGTGCATGGATGATTTAGTATCTTTATTGTATATATGCCTTTACTGGTGAGCTTTGTCATTTGTGGCCTTTTCTTTTCTGACTAGAGAAGTTCCTTTAAGATTTGTTGTAAAGCTGGTTTAGTGTCGCAGAAATCTCTTAGCTTTTGCTTATCTGGAAAGGTTTTGATCTCTCCTTCAAATCTGAATGTGAGCTTTGCAGGGTAAAGCAATCTTGGTTGGAAGTTTTTCCCTTTCATCACATTAAGTATATCATGCCACTCCCTTCCAGCCTGTAGAGTTTCAGCTGAAAAATCTGCTGATAACCTTATTGGGGTTCCCTTGTATGTCATTTGTTTCTTTTCCCTAGCTGCTTTCAAAATTTTCTCTGTCTTTAATTTTGGTCATTTTGATTAATATCTGTCTCGGGTTGTTCCTCCTTGGGTTTATTTTATATGGTACTCGTTGCGCTTCCTGAATTTGACTGAGTGGTTCCTTTCCCATATTAGGGAAGTTTTCGGCTATTATCTCTTCAAATATTTTTTCTGTCCCCTTCTCTCTCTCTTCTCCCTCTGGCACCCCTATAATACGGATATTGGTGCGTTTAACATTATCCCAGAGTTCTCTGAGACTCTGATCATTTCCTTTCAATCTTTTATCTCTTTCCTCTTCCGCATTAGTGATTTCCACTAATCTGTCCTCCACCTCACTGATTCGTTTTTCTGCCTCCTGTATTCTACTGTTGGCTGCTTCTAATGAATTTTTTATTTCAGTTATTGTATTTTGCATCTCTTCTTGTTCAATTTTTACAGCTTGTATTTCTCTGCTCAGTGTTTCCTATAAATTATCAATCTTTGCCTCCAGTTTATTTCCAGTGTCTTGCATCATCTTCAGCATCAACAGTCTAAAGTCTCTTTCTGAGAGGCTGATAATCTCCTCATCACTGAGCTGTTTTTCTGGGCTTTTCTCTTTCTCCCTTATCTGGGTTAGAGTTTTCTGTCTTTTCATTTTTATAGGTTTTTGGTGTGGTGATCTTTTTGCCAACAATAGAGTTGTAGCCTCTCTTAGTTCTGGCGTTTGCCTCCCCTGTGACTAAAGCTGGTATGGGCGGGGCTTGCTGTAGGCTTCCCGATGGGAGGGACTGATGCCTGCCCACTGGTAGGTGGGGTTGATTCCTCTCCCTCTGATGGGTGGGGCTTTGCCTCTGGATGAGATTAGAGGCTGGCTGTGTGCCTGAGGGGTCTTTAGGCAGCCTGTTTAGTGATGGGTGGTGCAGTGATCCCACCTGGATTATTGTTTGGCCTGGGGCTTCTCAGCCCTGATGGAAGGGACCAGATTTTCCCAGAAATGGCCCCCTCCAGAGAAATGCAGGCTGATGAATGTTCCCGAGAGCTTCGCCTCCAATGTCCTTCCCTCACAACAAGTCACAGTCACCCCTATTTTCCCAGGAGATCCTCCAAGAATTGCAGTCAGGTTCCACCCGGATTCCTATGGAGACTGCTTTGCCCTGGGACCCAGTGCACGTGAAAGTCTGTGTGTGCCTTTCAAGGATGGGGTCTCTGTTTCCCCCAATCCTGTGGAGCTCCTGCACACAAGCCCCGCTGGCCTTCAATGCCAGATGCTCCGGGGGCTCTTTCTCCCTGTGCCCGATCCCCAGGCGTAGGGATTTGACGTGGGGCTCAGAACTCTCAGTCCTATAGCTGAGTCTCTGTGATGCAGTTACTTTCCAGTCTGTGTGGCTTCCCACCCGGGAGGTATGGGGTTGCTTCTATCGTGTAATCGCCCCTCCTACCTCTTGATGTGGTCTCCTCTTTGTCTTCTGGAGTAGAATACCTTTTTTGGAAGTTTAGAGTCCATTTGGTTGAAGGCTGCTCGGCATTTAGTTGTAGTTTTGCTGTTTTTCGGGAGAGAAGTTGAACTCCAGTCCTTCTGTTCCACCATCTTAATCCAATCTCCCCTCAAATTGCTGAGTCTTAAGATCCCCCTTCAACTGTAATTGTTCAGTGCAGTTTTCCAGCAGCAGCTTTACATCTCCACCTGCAGGACGCGAGACTTCAGGTTGCTCCTAGTCAGTGGCAGAACTTTGTATTATCGTCCCATTTTGTTTGGGTGTTTTTGGTTTTCCCCATCGGTGTCATTTTAGCCTTTGAAATGGGTATGTAGTGGCGTCTCATTGTGATTTTAATTTGCCTTCCCTTAATGACAAGTGAGGTCCTTCGAATCCTTAGGGTCACTGAGATCTCATCTTTTGGGAAGCGCCTGTTCAAGTCTTTGGGCTTGTTTCTATTCTATGCCATTTTCTTATCAATAGGGGTAAGAGTTTTAGAAACAAATTCTAGTGCTAAGTCCATTGCCAGATTATAGTACTACAAATACCTTCTACTTGATGGCCAGTCTTTTCTCCCTTAATGCTGTTTTCTAATGATCAGAAATTCTATTAATTTATGTAAAATAATTCACCAGGCTTTGCCTTTTATGGCTAGTCCTGTATAAAAATTATTTGCCTGCCCCAAAGTCATTAAGGTATCTCCCTACGTTATTGTTAAGCTGCCTTATTGTTTTACTTTTCATACTTAGGTCTGCCATCTGCCTGGAATTGATTTTTGTGGGTATTGTTGATGTCAGGATTCATTTTTTTTCCTATATGACTATCCAGCTGATATGTCATCATTTGTTGAAAAGATTGTCCTTTTTCTATTGCTCTTTAGTACCTATTGTGTTATAAATCAACTAATTGTATATGTGTGGGTCTTCTCCTGGACTCAGTTCAGTTCCATTAACCTGTTTGATTCTATTGTATCAATACCACACTTTCTTAATTATTGTAGCTTGATAATAAATTTTTATTTATTTATTTATTTTGGTGTGTTCGGGGCATATATAAGTTCCTGGGCCAGGAATCAAACCTGTGTCACAGCAGTGCCAATGCCAAGTCCTTAACTACTGGCTCACCAGGAAACTCTTAAATTTTGTGGGGGTTTTGTGGTTTTGTTTGATCTTTTTTTTTCTGTTTTTTTTAATTTTTTTATTCTAGTTGATTTACAGTGTTATTTCAATTTCTGCTGTACAGCAAAGTGACCCAGTTATACAAGTATATACATTCTTCTTTTCATATTATCTTCTATCACGTTCTATCACAAGTGATGGGATATTGTTCCCTGTGCTGTGCAACAGGACCTAATTGCTTATCCACTCCAGATGCAATAGTTTGCATCTACTAACCCCAAACTCCCAGGCCATCCCACTCCCTCCCTCCACCCCATGGCAACAACAAGCCTGTTCTCTCTATCCATGAGTTTGTTCTGTAGATAAGCTCCCTTGTGTCCTATATATCACTTCTTCTTAATCCATTCATCTGTCAGTGGACATTTAGGTTGTTTCCATGTCTTGGCTATTTACTGTGAATAGTGCTGCAATGAACATAGGGGTGCATGTACCCTTTTGAATGAAAGCTTTGTCCAGATAGATGCCCAGGAGTGGGATTTGCTGGGTCATAAGGTAGTTCTTTTTTTTTTTTTTTGTCTTTTTGCCT
>PVHT021183520.1:5599773-5647338 GCA_004024745.2 Catagonus wagneri | reverse complement strand
TAACGATCCGGCGTTGCCGTGAGCTGTGGTGTAGGTTGCAGACGCGGCTCGGATCCTGCGTTGCTGTGGCTGCGGCGCAGGCCAGTGGCCACAGCTCCGATTAGACCCCTAGCCTGGGAACCTCCACATGCCGCGGGTGCGGCCATAAACCCGCGGCCATAAAATGACAAAAAAGGCAAAAAAAAAAAAAAAAAAAAGACTATTCTTTTCCCATTGAATGTTCTTAGCACCCTTGTTAAAAGTCAATTAAACCACAAATGTATGGATTCAGCTTTAGACTCTCATGTCTATGCCATTGATCAGTATGTCTGTCTTTATGCCGATATCATATCCTGATTACTGTAGCCTTTTTTTTTTTGTCTTTTTTGCCTTTTCTAGGGCCACACCCACTGCATATGGAGGTTCCCAGGCTAGGGGTCTAACAGGAGCTGTAGCCGCCAGCCAACGCCACAGCCACAGCAACGCGGGATCTGAGCCATGTCTTCAACCTACACCACAGCTCACGGCAATGCCGGATCCTTAACCCACTGAGCAAGGCCAGGGATCAAACCTGCAACATCATGGTTCCTAGTCAGATTCGTTAACCACTGAGCCACGATGGGAGCTCCATAATTACTGTACTTTGTAGTAAGTTTTAAAATCTGGACATGTAAGTCCTCTGCATTGGGAGGACTCCAGCTTTGTTCTTTTTCAAGATTGTTTTGGCTATTTGGGGTCCCTTGCATTATTCCCAGATGAATTTTCAGGTCAGCTTGTCACTTAGGCAAAACTGGCAGTTGGAATTTTAATAGACTGAATCTGTAGATCGATGCGGGAGGTTATTGCCATCTTAACAGTGTCAAGTCTTCCAATCCATGATGTCCTTCCATTTACTTAGATCTTCTTTAATTTCTTTCAATAGTGTGTTATTGTTTGCTCGTTTACAGGTTTTATATTTCTTTGTTTAAATTTATTCCTGAATATTTTATTCTTTGTGATGCTATTGTACATGGAGTTTTCCTACTTTCATTTTCAGGTTTTTCATTGTATGAACATACAGCTGAATTTTGAATGTTGATCTCATCCTTCATCCTCTCTGAAGCCTAATACTAGCTCTTATAATTTTTCGTGGATTCCTTGAGGTTCTCTCTGCTTGAAGTTGTGTCATCTGCAGTTAGAGGTCGTTTTCCTTCTTACTCTCCAGTCTGGAAGCCATTTATTCTTTCCATGCCCGATTTGCCGGCTGGAGCCTCCAGAACGTTGTTGAATGGAAGTGAAGAGAGCACGCGTTCTTTTCTTGTTCCTGACCTTAGGCAGAGAGCGTCGTATTTGATGGTAGCCATAGGTTCTCCATCAACGCCTCCCCGTTATTAGCTTGATGATGTTCCCTTCTATTAACAGTCAGTTCAGTGTTTTTATCTTGTTTTATCTTTTTGAGATTGTCAGATGCTTTTTCTGCCCCCTTGATTTTACAGATGAGAACCTCTGTCCTTAGATGGTTGGATATGTATGTTTTTGTTACCTTTCTCTCAGGGTTTCCATCCTGACTGCCCAGCTGGCGGTCCCCGCTGTGCATGTGTCCCTGCGGTTGAAGTGCAGCTGGCGGTCAGCATCCCAGCAAAGCCACCCGCTCTCCTGGCATTGCCGACCTTGTGAAGAACGAGGGTCATCACCTCCCTGGTCGTTTTCGGCTGAGATAACAAAGAGTATTGTCTGCATCCTTTAAAGATGCTGTTGCCAGTTGTCCCCCGGCTCCTGATGCACATGCATGAAAAGACAGCTGCTCTCCTAACTGCCCTGACCCCATTGTGCACATACAGACGCTACTTTGTGGGGCCTTCAGCAGCCACACAAGGAGCTGCTGAAGCCTGCTGATGGCTCCCCACCCTCCTGTGCCTGTTAGAGCAGGCTGCCCGCCCAGCCCGCTGTGTCTCTGGGAGTGCGTGCTCTCTGGGGCTGACGCATGGTTTTCCCAACCCCGCCTACCGAAGGGTGCTCTGTGGAGCAGCTGCTTGTGGAATTGCCTCCTGTGGCCTCCTGTTAGCAGCTGCGCGTGGAGTGGGCAGCCACGCTGATGGGTGCAGCCAGGCAAGGGAGGGACTCCCTAGCCTTTCAGTAGCCATAATTAATCCCAGTCAAAAAAATTGATTTCTGGAGTTCCTGTTGTGGCCCAGCGAGTTAAATAGCAGCGGCATAGTGTCTGCGAGGATGCAGGTTCAATCCCTGGCCTCGCTCAATGGGTTAAGGATCCAGCAGCTGCATGAGCTGTGGTGTAAGTTGCAGACACGGCTCAGATCCCGAGTGGCTATGGCTGTGCCGTAGGCCGGCAGCTGCAATTCCAATTTGACCTCTAGCCTGGGAACTTCCATATGCCATGGGTATAGCCGTAAAAAGGAAAAAATAAAAAAAGATGATTTCTGGTACTAGCTCTGTAAAAGTGAACTGTGTGGGAGGCGTGGGCAGCCAGGCAGTCACATCACTGGGGTACCCTGTGCTACGCCCCCGTGGAGACTCTGTCTCCCTGCTCGGGTGGACTTAATAACTACTTCTAAACTACCAGTCCTTTTGTCATTGTCAGGAGGCTTATTCCCTGCAGAATTGTTCTGTGTATGTATGTATATATGTATTTTTGGCCTCAAGTGTGGCATGCGGACACTCCTTGCACCACAGCAATGACTCGAGCCACAGCAGTGGCAATGCCAGATCTTTGCTACGTCACCAGGACACTCTCTCTGCGGCATTTATTTAGTCTCAAAGTCCAGACTAGGAAGGTATCTAGAACAAGTGATCCTGTTAAAACTTAAATAGAGTGTGTCATTCCTGTGATCATAACTTTCCAGATAACTTTTCTTCTCACCAACTGAAAGCCTCTGCCTGAACCATGCCCCCACCCCACCCCCCGCGGCATGTGGAAGTTCCCAGGCTAGGGGTCAGATTGGAGCTGCAGGTTCTGGCCTACACTGTAGCCACAGCAATGCCAGATCCAAATCGCGTCTGCGACTTAGACCACAGCTCACAGCAACGCCAGATCCTTAACCGACTGAGTGAGGCCAGGGATCAAACCCATATCATCGTCATGGTTGCTGGTCAGGTTCTTAACCTGCTGAGCCACAATGGGAGCTCCCCCGAACCACGTGCTCTAATCTCTGCAGGGCTCTCTCCGCCTCTGGCAAGGCCTTTCCTGCCTGTCATATAAAATCCCAGAGACTCGCTCCCCTTGCTCTACTCTGGGTCTTCCTTCCCCGATTTATTTTCCTCCAAAGTGTGGCTCCCCTCGAGACGGAGGCTCCACCCAGGGAAGGGCCTGTTGGGTCACGTCTCCACCGGCGCCTGCCTGGCTCGTGCTGAGCGCTCGACTGGTAATTGCTGAGTCAACGAATGCATCTTTTCTGTTTCCTACAAAAGAGCAACGCTAAGGCCTAGACAGCGTTGCCCGCAGTCCACAGACACTGGAACACTCCCTGTTCCCACAGCTTCGCTGCGGCCCAAGTCTCAGTCAGTTGCCTCGGGCCTCCTCTGTGCAGCTCTTCAGAGGGAAGACTCTGGGTTCTTCGTCTTTGCGTCCTTTCCTCCCTGGCGCCCACTGGAAAGTCAGAGCTGTTCTGTGGGAGGTCGTTCCTGGCTCTGGGTGATCACTGTCACCTGCTTTGCGGTGGCCTGACAAGGAAGGAGGCCTTGGGCTTCCTCAGCCAGGGCCTGACGTGGCGGCTGCCTTTCCCCGGCAGAGGGCCGCGTCTGCAGCCCTGCCGCCTCTGTCCGCCTTTCTACCACGCACCAATGTAAATCCTTCCTCGCTATGAGCCCTCAGCAGTTTCTTTTCCTTTCCTTCCTTTGGTCTATTCAGGAACTTAATTTTCTACCCCTGAGCTCCCTCCCGAATCATGTAAACAGAAGAAGAAAAACTGCCATCCACTTGTCCCACAGAGGTGAAACTGTCCCCCTCTTTTTTTGTTTTGTTCTTTGCTTTTTTCTGCTTTACCCACGGCTCATCGGAATGGAGTTGTCCCCTTTCAGGATGAAGAGGGACTGGCAGTCCTGAAAGGAAACAGCTCAGCTTTTCTTCCCACCATCAGCTTTGTCTTCTTTTTCCTCTCTAGGTCGTGTCCACGCTGCTCATCAACATAATCCCGGAGGACCAGATCCCCCTGAACTTATCGGGAAAGGCAAAGATCGGTGGCAAAGCGTGGGTGAAGGAGGCTCCTCGGCCCGTTCCTGGCTTGAACCCCGACCTGATGTGCGAGTCCCAGGTGTGGCTGGCTGCCCGGCTGCGTGGGCTACAGACTTCTAGTCCCAGGTTTAGGCAAATTGATTTAAAACCATGCAGGGAAACAGCGGCCCGAGCACATATAGAGGAGTCGTGCCTCAAGGGGGTGGAATCAAACCCAAGCTGTGCTGACTTGGATCAACCACCAGCATTTGGCTCTCAGTATAAAACTCATAACCTGGAGTTCCCATTGTGGCTCAGCGACAACAGACCCGACTAGTATCCATGAGGATGTGGGTTTGATCCCTGGCCTCACTCGGTAGGTTAAGGATCTGGTGTTGCCATAGCTGTGGTGTAGGTCACAGACGTGGCTCGGATCTGGCGTTGCTGTGGCTGTGGTGTAGGCTGGCAGCTGCAGGGCTGGTTTGACCTCTAGCCTGGGAACCTCCATATGCCACGGGCGCAGCCCTAAAATAAATAAATAACGCATAACCGTTTGGGAAAGCTTCTCCAGCAGAAGAGCCTCTGACCTTGGTTCTGCCAAGCTTGGAAGTGCAGACCCTGTGTTTGACACCTCCCAGCTCCAGGCCTCAGGGGAGCCCCAAGGCAGAGCGGGGGACTGTGGCCCCACACTAAAGGTTTCCAAGGCCTCTGTGTGTGCTTCGTGGGCCGTACCCCCCAGGCCCCAGCTCACAAGTGCCGTGTCCCAGGGTCTAACCCGCATTCCATTCAGCACCGAAGCTGCCCGTTTCCTTTCCCTTCGTAGATCATATTCTTACCGTGTGCAGCATTATATACTGGAAAGCCTTCTTTTAATTGGTTTTCGACCTTGAACCCAACTTTATGGAAGTACAAATTCAGGCCCTAAAGGATATTAGAAAGGTTATTTTTTCTTACTCCCAGGGTACCAGGGAGGGCGTACCTAGGCCAAGGTCGTGGTGATGAAGTTTGGGTTCTAGGTGTTCTTCTTTCCGATCACAAGGTGTTTGTCAAGGATATCTGGCCTCAAGTCAGTACATACGGCTGGAGGGAGCAGAGGGGTATAACACACTGAAACGTGGGGAAGGGTGTGCGTGTGTGAGAGAGAGACGTAGTCCCTGAAAAAAAATTTTTTGAGTGCTGCTCTTTATACGCTCACCTCCTTTATTTAAAAAAAAAAAAAAAAAAAAAAATTGATTCCGTTTATACCCCACCTCTTGCCATCAGGGACTTGAGGCAGGTTACAGTGAGGTTATTAAGACACGGGGCGGGCGCGGCGGGGGCTCACCCAGG
Source organism: Catagonus wagneri (assembly GCA_004024745.2). Classification (NCBI taxonomy): domain Eukaryota; kingdom Metazoa; phylum Chordata; class Mammalia; order Artiodactyla; family Tayassuidae; genus Catagonus; species Catagonus wagneri. The sequence continues at coordinate 5,641,883 of PVHT021183520.1, read as the reverse complement.
AGGCGTTGCCTGCAGCGCGGCGTTGGTGGCTGTCCCACCACAGGTGGTCATCAGGAATGGGGAGCTGCTGTGCGGGGTGCTGGACAAGGCGCACTACGGGAGCTCTGCCTATGGCCTGGTGCACTGCTGCTACGAGATCTACGGCGGGGAGACCAGCGGCAAGGTTCTCACCTGCCTGGCCCGCCTCTTCACCGCCTACCTGCAGCTCTACAGAGGCTTCACCTTGGGTGAGTGCCGGGCGGGTGGCCCCCTGGGCCCCTTCGCCAGCCAGTGCACCTGCCAGCGCGATCCCTGGGAACGCCCAGGCCCCTTCTATGAGGGCGTCCTCACTTGGCCGCCAGCGACGTGTCACCGTCTTGCTTCTTCTTGTTTTCTTCACCTAGCGCAGCGTCTGTCTCTCTCACACACACACCCACTTCCGTTCTGTCCTTTTCTCGACCCTCACCCTCTGTGGTTTTAGTCCCTGAGACTGATACTTTCACATTCGCCTTCATCCTCTCTGGCAAGTGCTCCTCCAGAATCCTGCGGGCACTTGCAGGAGAGAATAGGGGTCCAGCCGCGGGGGCATTGGCACTGTTGGAAGCACCACGTTGGGGCAGGCCTGTCGGGTGATGCTAAGATGGAAAGAGGGACCCTCCGCTGGTCTCCTCCCTGGAGATGAGAGCCCACTGTTCTGCGAAGTTGGCTTTGAGAAAGAAAACAAGTGTGGAGCTCCCTGGTGGCACAGGGCTTAAGGATCCAGCGTTGTCACTGCTGTGGCTCTGGTTCGCTCTCCGGCCTGGGAACTTTTGCATGCGGCGGGGGAGGCCAAAAACACCAAAAACAAAATAAGTGTGCCGTTACTTTCTATGCTTTGAGCTCCTTCGTGGCAGTGCATCTCCAGGTACACAGAGCAGAGTCAGGCCCTTCTGCGGTTTCCTGAGAGGAGTAAGCGCCCCAGTGAGCGTGGGAGTCATCCAGCCGGCAAGACTGCTGGTGTTGGGAGGGAGACTGTGCGCGGGGCCGGTGGTCTGCCACAGCCAGAGTTTGCTGGTCGGCCTGCAGCGGAGCGTGCGTAACTGCATAATACGTATTAATTGTTGAAAAGTCTAAATAAATACGTGAGAGTAATTTCACTTTACCCAGCATTCAGTCGCCAGAGATAACTACCAATATTGCTTCGATGTGTGTCTTTTTAGACTTTCTAAGTACAAATACATTCAGAAGAAATAGGATCCTATGCTATGCAGTGTTTTGGGATCTGCTTTTCCTCCGCCCTTCCCAGCCTCATTTCCAAATGTATTTGATAAATGTCCTTTTGGGTGAGCTCACATAAACTGACCTCCTCAGGTCTCTGGCTGCAGTTCTCGTTGTAGAGGCGTGCTGTGGCGTATGTAACCATTTCCTGCTGTTAGATGTTTAAGCCCTTTCCTGGTGTTCACTGTATTGCTGGGATGAGCACCCTTGAACGAATTCCTTTAAAAACAACTAGAGGGAGTTCTGTTGTGGCTCAGCGGTAGCAAATCCAACTAGTATTCTTAAGGACGTGCGTTCGATCCCTGGCCTCACTCAGTGGGTTAAGGATCCGGCGTTGCCATGAGCTGCAGTGTAGATTGCAGATGTGGCTCGAATCTGGCATTGCTATGGCTCCAATCTGACCCCTAGCCTGGGAACTTCCATATGCCGCAGGTGTGGCCCTAAAAAAGCAAATAAATAAATACGTAAAAATAGAAACAAAAAGTAGAGAAAAGTCCCACACCCAGACCATGGTGAGAGCCAGGCTCACAACTCGGCTTAGCAGATGGTATAAGGAGAAACTGGTCCCCCGAGTACAGAGACCATCTGGTGCCGCGGGACTGAGAGGGCGCGGGGCCAAGCTGGGCGTCGAGCTCAGAGAGGAGGCAGGGCTATGATGGTGCCGTCCAGCCTCAGGGCTGAGGTCACTGAAGGGACGGCAAGGCGGCCTGGACTGGAAGGACCCACTCTCATGGTTGTGGCTTCCCCGCAGAGGGACGGTTTCTTTCCCTTGTCACTCACACAGGCTCTTAGGGGCCTTCCAGCTTCAGGACCCCGCATACAGAAGTTCCAGGTGTCTCCGCCTTGCTCTTGAGCCTTGTAGCCTGTTTTGCCTTTCCCACTCAGGTCTTGGCTGAGGGACTTTGGAGCCCAGTATCTCTCGGACGCAGACAGAAAATGGTTGATGAAAGACATCCTGCCCCAGTGCTTTGAAGCTGGAAGGACAGGCTTGGCTGGAAGTGACTCCTTTGAAGCCAGGTCACTTAGCTGAAATGCCCCGGGCTTTCCTCCTCTCGGAGCACCAGAGAGGACTCTCTGGTGGTGGTCACTGTCCCCAGGCTTGAGGGGGACTCTGCGGTGGTGGTCTCTGTCCCCAGGCTCGAGCGTGTCTGTACAGCTGCACGCACGTGTTCCCTCATCTCTAGAGGGCGGTCACTGCCACGTGTGACCTCTAGGGGTCAAAACCAGGATGTCTGCTCCCTGCCTCTCTTCTTTCCTCAAACTCAAACCTCTTCTTCACCTCTGGCCTTTTCATCTAACATGTGTTTATTCAGTGGCAGGGGTGTAGCTGGTGACTAAGAGCACAGTTGGGGGTCTTGAGCCTGGCTTTACTGTCGGCCTCTGCAACCTTGGCCTCAAGTTTGAGCCTTAGCTTTGTCCTTTGTAAAGGGCTTAACAGTTGGGAGTTCTCTTGTGGCACAGCAGATGAAGAATCCAGCGTTGTCACTGTAGTGGCACAGGTTCGACCCCTGGCCGGGGAACTTTTGTGTGCTGTGGGCCTGCCCCCACCCCACCCCCAAAAATAAGAGGTGGTGGCAGTCCCTTGATGATGTGACCGTCGTTGTCATTATTCAGGGGTTTCCTAGGTGCGTGGCTCCGTGCTCCACATCCTGGCCTCACCGCGGTTACAGCCTGGTGAGAGGTCGGGCCCCGTCCCAGCCAGGCTTGTCTGTTTCACTTCACAGGCGTGGAGGACATTTTAGTCAAGCCGAAGGCAGATGTCAGGAGACACAGGATCATCGAAGAGTCCACCCGCTGTGGGCCCCGGGTGAGGAGGGCCAGGGAGTCCGCCACCTGCGCAGAGGGTGGGTTCCCACAGGGCGGAGCCGCCGCCCCCCTCACTTGGCTGCAGCCCCCCAGCGTGTTCCTTCTCATTCCAGGCTGTCAGGGCCGCGTTAAACCTGCCAGAAGCTGCGTCGTGTGATGAAGTCCGGGGCAAATGGCAGGATGCCCATCTGAGCAAAGACCAGAGGGATTGTAACATGATTGATCTGAAGTTCAAGGAGGAGGTGAACCATCACAGCAATGAAATTAACAAGGTTAGCCCAGCCGCATGTTTACTTAGCACCAGCACTCTGCATGCTGGTTTTTACAGAAATTACATTTTGACTCTCAGCCTGGGCCCTTTGGAGCCATTTGGCCATTTAATAGCTGAAATAGCTGACTAGGTGAGATTCGAGGTGGGGCGGGTGGCACTGATCGTTTTAAAAAGCCAAAGGCTTCGTTCCCTCACCCAGTTAGGGTCTGGAAAGGCCTTGGATGACGGCCGAGAGAGAAGGCGTGGCACCGTTTTCCATTTTAAATGTTTGTATTTTGGGATGACTGCGTTGCAGGGGCCTGCGGGGTGCAGCGGCAGCGTGAAGGATCAGAGACGCCAGCGCTGCTTGTGTAGGGAGCCGGGGTGAAGGCCTGGATCGGGATCCCGGCCCTGCCTGCCGCGCACTTGCTGTGCAGTGTCCGGCCTTTTGTGATGCACACAGGCCTCCCCGAGGTGGGGTTGGAAGAGCGCCTGCCTCCTGAGGGCGGCACTGAGGGGGTGCAGGAGCCCGAACCCACCATGGTCTGGGCGAGGTGTGAGCAAGGCCTCTAAAGCCCATCCCGCAGCCCAGAACAAGAGGGGCGTCTCCGCACGAGGCAGCCCGCTTCTCTCCGCCTTCCCGCCGCAGAGCTGGGGCTCGCGGTCCCACGGCTTGAAGGAGCCCGCCTGGGCTGCACCCTGCTTCCTGGGCCCTGAGGGCCCCGCCCGAGGAGGAGAAGGGGAGACGAGGCCGGCACCCAGCAGGATCAGTGTTTGCTTCTGCAGTGGTCTGGCTGGCAGCGTCTCTTAGGCTGCCAAGAACGCAGACCCCGTTGGCACAGTTCCGCGCTTAGAGGTGTGGTCAGAGGAGCCTTCCAGCACGCCACGAACCAGGAGGCTCAGTTCCAGGGCTGCTGGGGATGCTGCGGGTGGGGCGCTGTCTCAGAAGCATGTCGGGATCGCTTCTTCCTCCATCTCTTCCCACCCGTCTGCCTCCCCTGAGTGGGGCTGGGTCTCCGCCAGCCTAGGCAGAGGCTTGGACAGCCTTGGATCCACCCCCCCACCCCAGCATCTCCTCAGTCCACCCGGGGCTTTTCCCACTTCCGCTGGCCCCGGAGCCGAGGCAAGGCTCCAGCTTGGTGCTTGGGCAGCATGTTGGGAATCGTGAGTGTGGCACAGACACACCATCGCGGGCCCAGGCCGGGCTCTGCTGGGCAGGTTCCCAATGGCATTGCCTTAGGTTTTATTTTTAACCAGCTGCTTTTCAGAACCACAAACTGGATATGCTGGCCCCTCTGCATCTCGTTCCCGGCTCCCTGGCAGAGGCATCAAGGAAGCGCGGTGCCCGGGGCCATCCGTTAGACGTCTCCCTAGGGCTTCTCGTAAAAGGGCTGATGCCGGATGAGACTTCTTACCCGGAGTGGGATCCGGCTGGCGCTCCTTTGAGTTGGCCTGTGCCGCCTGGACCTCGCCTGTCAACCTGGGATTCCCCGAGGAAGTGAGTCACTGACCGGTGTGTGTTTTCAATCCGCAGGCGTGCATGCCTTTGGGCCTGCACAGACAGTTCCCGGAGAACAACTTGCAGATGATGGTCCAGTCCGGAGCCAAGGGTTCAACTGTGAACACCATGCAGGTGTGTCCGGGCGGGCTGGCCGGCCTGCAGAAGGGCGGGCGGACTCGGCAGGAGGCACTCTTCAGACTTGTGTCTGTTTTTAAAAGGAACCACATTCCGTATAAAGTGGGACAAGTCCTGAAAGACACAACAGTGTGTAGAAATCAGTACAGGAGCTTAACCACTGTTAACATGCCAGTGTTACATACAGACAGTGTGGATGTAGACATCCAGGTGTTAATGTTTGTCACACAGATAGATACTGTAAGTGTACATACTGTATCATCATAGGTATTCCTATTGCGTGTAGTCATAGTGTGTGTATATATATTATATATACTCTTCGCTGAGATCCTGAAATTTTGCGTGATTTGCTTTTTCCATTTAGTCTTACATTATAGGTGTTGTCCTTACAGGTTTCTTAACCTTTAATTTTTGGCTCATTACCTCCTCAGATTAGTGCAGTGCTGTCACAGCAGGTCACAAATTTTAACTTTTTTTAATCTTGACCTTGAGAGGGTCTTAAGTACCATTTCATTGTTTCCTGAATAGAGAGCAATAGCAGCGGGCCAAAAAGGACTGGAGGGGAGTTTCTGGTGTGGTTCAGCAGGTTGCGAACCCAGCTAGTACCCGTGAGGGTGCAGGTTCGATCCCTGGCCCCACTCAGTGGGTCAGGGATCTGGCATTGCCCTGAGCTGTGGTGTAGGTCACAGACGTGGCTCAGATCTGGCGTTGCTGTGGCTGTGACGTAGGCCGGCAGCTGTAGCTCTGATTTGACCCCTAGCCTGGGAACCTCCATTTGCTGGGGGTGCAGCCCTAACGAGAAGGAAAAAAAAGGGGGGGGGCGCTGGAGGCCGTCAGGAAGCCCTTTGGATGAAGTAAAATCCAGACATACTGCTCTCCCCAACCCACACCCCGGAGCATTAGTAGGCAGTTTTAGTCTTTTTTGGCCTTAATGTTATTTTTGTTTTAGATGTTTTTGGGCCGTCCCTGTGGCATACAGAAGTTCCCAGGCCAGGGATCGAACCCTCACTACCGCAGTAACTAGAGCCACAGCAGTGACAACACCAGGTCCTTAACCCCCTGAGCCACCAGGGAACTCCTGGGCTTAGAATGTTAAGGATCACAATCAACCGTTTTTCCTGTTAGTCTCAGTGTCCCCATTAGGACCGGGTGTGACCCATGATCCTTCTGAACCGTGGCTGCTTTTTACAAACACCACCCATCTTCAGCTAACCCCACATGTGAAAATTCCAATCGGTCAGCTGGTGGAAGACACTTATTTTCTGGAAGCCCAAGCTTTCCTGATTCATTTAGAGATCTAGGCTGGCCTTCAGGAACTCAGCACCTGTGCCGGGGGACAGTGCACTGTGTAATGCCTGGTGGGTCCTCAGTTCTCTGTGGGCTGCCTCTCCCGCAGATCTCGTGCTTGCTGGGCCAGATCGAACTGGAAGGCCGGAGACCCCCGCTGATGGCATCCGGCAAGTCCCTGCCCTGCTTCGAGCCTTACGAGTTCACCCCCAGGGCTGGCGGCTTCGTCACTGGCAGATTCCTTACGGGCATCAAGCCTCCCGTACGTATTCTGGTTTGTCCTGGCTTTTCTCCTCGTTTCCAGGCTCAGTTGTGGGAGGCCTATGACCTTCACCAATAGCTAAAAGCAAGGACAGTGAGGGAGTGAGGGCCAGGCCACCCCTGCTTACCCACCAGACCCCGGCGCCCGGGAGGCCCCTAAGGACATGACCACTTGTAACGCCGAGCCCTGCACGGGGCCTGGCACGTCGTGGGCTGAGGAGGCGGTGCTGGTACATGGAAAAATGAATACGCTCCGTCCCAGCTCCCCTTCCTACAGGGTGTCCGCTCCCAGCCGGTTCTTCCCTGCGTCCGAAGGCAGCTGGGCGAGGGGGGCCTTCAGCAGGTGCTCTCCGTTGCCAAAAGGAGCTCCGCGCTCCGCAGGGATTTATTTCACAAGGCCGTCCTAGGAGGACCTCCCGTGGCTCCTCCTTGACTCGGGGAAGACGAACCAGCTGTAGCAAAAGTCTGGTTCTTCCTCATCAACAACAAAACTCTCCCCTAAGAGAAAGGTTTTCTCCTCGCACGGGTCAGAAATGGCTTTTTGAGTGTTGGTACCTTCCGCTGCCTGGTCCAGTGCGTCCCTGCAAGGACACCTCTCGTGGGCAGACAACCAAGTCCAGGTTGCGAACGGGACTGACCCTTTGTGTCCAGGCGCCCGCTGTGCCCGGGGCTCCTCCCTCATCCCACACGGACTTGCCAGGGGTCGTCTGTGGCCTCTGGCAGAGGCTGGTGGAGAACTGACGCAGACCGGAGGTTTGTAAACTCTGGTTGTGACCCCTTAATGAGTCATGAAGTCGTTGTGACGGGTAGTGACGGGCGTTTCTTTATGTAAGGAAAGGGGATAGACTGGTAAAGAAGGCATCAGAGTGAGGGGTGGGTCCTTTTATAAGTTTTCATTTGAGTCACGTGTGTTTGTGTGTGTGTGTGTACACACGTGTGTATTTCTCATTGTGGAAGACTTTGGAAAATACTCTGTCCCTCTCTTAACACTGTCGGGAGCAGAATTCAGTCACGTAGCCGGGACTGAACAGCGACGGGGCGCCAGTGCCGTTTCTGTCCGGAAAGTGGGCTGTGGTGCTGAGAACAGGTTGCACGAGTGCAGGCAGAGCCCCAGCTCCTGGGACGGCAGCTGGCACTGCTCCTGCGCGTGTCCCTCTGCTGGCGGGCAGGATAAGACAGAGGTCAGCCCCGGGGAGGCCGCAAGTCCTGGGGGCCTGGGAGCCGGCAGAGCCAAGGGCCCCGGGAGATCAGGCACGGGTGCTGGGGGCATGGGCCCGAGCCGCCCTTCAGGAAGCGTGCTGTCCTCACTGCCGCCGCGGGGCCTGGTCCCGCTTCTCCCACAGGAGTTCTTCTTCCACTGCATGGCCGGGCGAGAGGGGCTGGTGGACACGGCGGTGAAGACCAGCCGCTCCGGTTACCTCCAAAGGTAAAGGGCACCTGCTCCGCTGCCTTTGGGTCCATCCGTTCACCTCTGTCATCTTTCACGTTTTCGTTGACAGTTCACTTAAGAGCCTTTTGGATGAAAACAACTTTTAAGGAATTCCCTCTGTGATGCAGTGGGTTAAGAATCCAGTTGCAGCTATTTGGGTTACCGTGGAGGCAGTGGGTTCGATTCCTGGCAGTGTTGCCAAAACTGTGGTTTGGATTTGATCCCTGGCATGGGAACTTAATATGCCATGGGTACAGCCAAAAGAAAAAAACTTTAAAAAAATGTCCATGGGTGGCCCAAGACAGAAAGTAATGGGTATTCTTCCCCTTTTAAAGGGTTGGTAGTGCAGTTCCTGTCGTGGCACAGTGGAAATGAACCCGACTGGTACCATGAGGTTGTGGGTTCAATCCCTGACCTAACTCAATGGGTTAAGGATATGGTGTTGCCGTGAGCTGTGGTGTAGGTAGCAGATGTGGCTTGGATCTGGCCTGGCTGTGGCTGTGGTGTAGGCCTGCAGCTGTAGCTCCAGTTTGACACCTAGCCTGGGAACTTCCATATGCTGGGGGTGCGGCCCTAAAAAGCAAAAAAATAACTAAAGGATTGGTAGCATGTGAGCTCAGAGGTTCATACTCAGGGCGTCTGCATCTGCAGGTGTGCCATTCCCTGGGGGAAAGGTCCTGAGCTGGCGCTCTGCCCTGGGAAGTTTCAGCAGCACAGTTGTGGAGGTGGGGGGCACTCCATGCACTGGTGCAGGGGGGCCGGATTCCAGGGCCAGATCCTCCCATGGGCGGGGGTGACATCACACCTCCAAACTCTTAAATTATTCATGAATACCTGTGGAGTAGTAGAATAAAGCGCTAGGAAACAAATGATCAAATAAGCATGGGGGTGGGAGTCCCCCAGGCCATTTGAAGGCAGGGCAGGCGGGAGGCAGGTTCCAGGGATCCTGGCTGGAAGGAGGAGCAGCAGGTAAAGGGCACAGACGTCTGTGGGCTCCGACTGCGGATGGAGGTTCATGGGGGAGAGGGTGAGTGCACTTGAGACGAGCAGGGCTGGAAGAGGCCAGCGCTATCACCCAGGCCACCTCCTAAGGTTGGTGATGGAAGGGAAGAAGCTGACGTGGCAAAGACCCAGGGCAGGACACGTCGGACCCAGCTGACTTTTCAGGCCCGGCTGGCACCACAGTGACATGGGGTCCAGAAAACCGGATGCTGCAGAGGGGGAGAGAAGGCGTGGCTGGCGTGCGGGGCAGTGGCAGGACACGCTGGCGGACACGTTCCGGGGCGGGGGCCTGAGGCTCGGGAGGGGTCTGGAGGTGCCGCCTTCGGGGCTGATGCTGGTGCCGAGAGCTGCAGCCCCGGGAGTGACTGGCGCCTCAGCATCTTCAGCAGAAGGGGATGTCGGTGCCCAACACCAGCCTTGCCCGGCCCAGGCTGGGTACCAGCAGGACAGCGTGGCTGACGCTGAGCTCTGTCCTTGGAGCTCAGGGGAACAGTAGCTCCCGGAAACCTTCTCTTAAGGTGTTAGGAGGAGAAACCAAGGCAAGGTGGCCAGAGAAGTAGGCTGATGAGGCCACCCCAGGGCCGCAGAGGGAGAGGCTGAGGGAGGCAGCTGACTGCTGGGAGCGCCAAGGGGGGAAGGCACCGGTGGGGGTATCGTGTCAGCATTCGGTTCCTAGTGTCCCCTTTGTCCTGACCAGCTCTGGGTTGATGGCATTGGATGGGGAGGCTGCCCCGCTGCTTCGCCTGCCTCGTGGACCTAAGGACGTGGGTCCCTGGGGAGCTCTGCTGCCCAGGTGGAGCAGAGGCGGCCAACCCCTCAGGCGGTGGCCCCTGGCGGGGGCACAGGAGCCAGCCTGGCCCTGAGGCTTGCTCGGCTGCAGGACCGTCCCCTTCGGGGCCCGGCGGGCGCTGAGCCGCCCTGTCTGCACAGGTGCATCATCAAGCACCTGGAGGGGCTGGTCGTCCAGTACGACCTGACGGTGCGGGACAGCGACGGCAGCGTGGTGCAGTTCCTGTACGGGGAGGACGGCCTGGATATCCCCAAGACTCAGTTCCTGCAGCCCAAGCAGTTCCCTTTCCTCGCCAGCAACTACGAGGTAGGAGCGCGGGCCCCCGGCACCCGCGCGGGGGGCCTCCCGCCCTGAGCTTTGCCACCCAGTCAGAGTGGCCGCTACAATCTAGAGTGAGAAGAGCTTACCAACGCCAGGCGATGCCTTGGCACACCTGACGTCTTCAGAGCCCCCCGTTCTCTGTGAGGTAGCGGAGAGGCACCCACTCTTCTAGAACAACAGCACCGGGTGGGGGCCTTTGCCGTGCGCAGGGCCCTCAGCCAGAGCGTGCTGTGCTGCCAGCTCCTCCCCCTCCCTGCAGCCTGGGGCCGCAGCTGCTTCTCTCCCCGTCTTGCAGCTGAGGCAACCGAGTAGGTGCTTAAGCCACTGGCTGGTGGGTGCTGGGGCTTGTGTCTGCACCTGGGCCCTCTGACACATGGGCTCGTGGTTTTCATACCTCACCTCACTGCCCGAAGAGTGACTGTCACCATTAGTGAGCAGTCACCCTGTTCTGCAGATTGGGTAACTGAGGCTGACGTGACCTGCAGCAGACGGTCAAATTGAAGGTTATGACCCGGGGCTGGCTCCTCTCCATCCTGGCTCCTGTCTCCTCCTCCTTTCTTCCCAGAAATTCCATGTTCTAGAAGGGCTCTGACCGCGCTGGTCTCTCCCCGTGAGCTCAGCTCCCGAGTCTGCTTGGCGCAGAGCGAGCCTTGGTTAGGCCCCACCGAGAGGCAGCGTGAAGGCTCCATCCAGGCCACCTCCGTCCTCTGAAGTTGTGTGAGGTGGCCCGTGTGTCACACCCACCCTCATCTCTTTTTTGTCCTCGTGTGTGTGGTTCATTTAGGTGATAATGAAATCGAAGCATCTCCATGAGGTGTTATCCAGAGCAGAGCCCCAGAAAGCTCTCCGCCACTTCAGAGCCATCAAGAAATGGCAAAGGAGACATTCTGACCCCCTGCTGAGAAAAGGTGCCTTCTTGAATTATTCCCAGAAGATTCAGGCAGCTGTGAAGGCTTTGAATCTTGAGGGCGCAATCCAGAACGGCCGCAACCCCGAGACTCACCAGGTGACACTGAGGGCGATGCCAGGGGCCACAGCTTGAGGGGATGAGGGTCGTTTTCTCCGTGGAAGGTACCAGTAACGAAGTATGGCGTCCTTCGCTGTACGTCAGGGAACAGATGGCACTCAAATAAGAATTTTAGAGGGAAATCTTTACAAAGGTGTGAGCAGGGTTTCAGGACTCTAACCGGGACTGGAAAGGTGAGTTCCCCACCTGCTGCAGGCAGGAACAGCCACCAGGAGCGGGGAGGGTGGCAGTGAGCAGAGGCCCTCAGCAGAGGCCTGGACTCTGCAGAGACCCCCTTAGAGGGGCTGAGGGAAAGATGCCCAACCTGCCTCTTCTCCCACCCGCCCCTCTGCCCCTGGAACCTCCGTCAGCCAAATGCAGCTGGGTGCTCTGGAACAGCTTTGGGGCATGGAGAGTGTGAAAGCCTGGATGGGGGACAAACGGGGCTCCAGCACAGTCACCTGGCTTGTGGTGACTGTGTCCTGTTTGCCCTGGGCCAGCCTGGTCTTTGCCTCTTAGCCCGGTATCATTAGTAGCGGTGCCCCACGTTCCTCGACAAGGATCTGTTTGGACAGGAATTCACTCGATCACCATGCCTGTTTCTGAACGGGCCAGGACCAGTTGCTCGTAGAGTCATGGTCACGCAGTGCCTCCGGGGTCGTTCAGTTTCTCCGAGTTTTAAATGCCGAGGTGCCTTTCTCATCACAGTCAGGTTTCTGTCTCTTTACCCCACTCTCCACTGAAGCCACTGCCTTTGATCCTCCTTATCCTGCTGGGCGTCCCAGCAAGGGAAGCCGCGTCCTGGTGTCCTCCATCCCGGCTGAGGCCCACCCTGCCTTTCAGATGCTGAGGATGTGGGGTGAGTTGGACGAGCAAAGCCGAAGGAAATACCAGAAGAAGGCGGCTCCTTGTCCCGACCCCAGTCTGTCTGTGTGGCGCCCGGACATCTACTTTGCATCGGTGTCAGAAACGTTTGAGAAGAAGGTGGATGACTACAGCCTTGAGTGGGCAGCCCAGGCAGAGAAGAGTTACGAGAAGTCGGAGCTCTCTCTCGACAGGTAATGACGTTTCCTCACCGCACAGCGCGCGCAGAGGGAGAATCTGCTTCTCAGACCCTTCCCCACCTCCACTGGCGACCTCCTGGGTTCAAGACTCCAGCAGGAGGGAGGGGAGTGAGTCAGGGGGCACCTTGCAAGCCCGGAGGGCTTCCAGATGGAGGAGAGCAGGTAGGCAGGTGTGCAGCCCCCACCTGGGCCAAGATGGAGAAGAGTGCACCTTGGGGACACAGGCCTGCACAGGTGGCCCCACTCTTGAGTTTGGTGTGGTGGGCGTCTCTAAGTGAGAGGGCCTCTGCTCGGCAGCGCCAGCCCTGTGACCCGGGACACACCATCCTCTGCTCCGTGACTCCATGTCCCAGCCTTTCATAAGGGATTGGGACTGGTTATTCCAGTCATGCTTTGAGCTTCGGGTTCCAAAACCTCAAGGAAGAAGGACCTCATGGAGTTGGCATCTTAGACTTGTTTACAAAAAAATAAAACGTGAAAAAAGGTATCTCAGTATAGGCAAGTGGGAAAGCCAAGCATGGACGGGCACTGAGCAGCAATGGATTAAAACATCACAAATACGGACTTCCCGTTGCGGCTCAGCGGGCACAAATTCCATTAGTATCCATGATGATGTGGGTTCGATCCCTGGCCTCACTCAGTGGGTTAAGGATCCGGCGTTGCCGTGAGCTGTGGTGTAGGTCGCAGACGTGGCTCGGATCCTGTGTTGCTGGTGTAGGCAGTGGCTGTAGCTCCGATTTGACCCCTAGCCTGGGAACTTCCATATGCCGCAGGCGCGGCCCTAAAAAGCAAAAAAAATTTAAAAAATCACAAATGCCCAGGGTGCGTTCTTGGGGTGGGGCGCTGGGCTCTGAGCGGCTGGGTTGGGTCATTCAGGGGGTCCCGCCTGCTCAACTCTCTAAGCCTGGCCTGCCGGGCAAGAAGCCCCAGGTCATCCACTGTAGCCTGGCTGCTCCGTCCCCACCCCTCCCCCACAGCACCCCACAATTGCTTAGCAAACCTCTTCCTAGTTTGTACAGAGGGAGGTTAAGCCCTGTCCAGGCCGTCACAGCTAGTGGGGGAAAAAGGAATCAACAAAGGAAAATGGACAAGCTCCGTTACATTCTCTGGGCGAATGTGAACGGTCTGAGCTTGGCCATTTAGAGCTTCAGCCACCGAGCTGGGCGCCGTGTTGTGTCATTTAGGTCATTTCAGGGTCACGGGCAGGACTTGAAGCTCAGAAGGACAACTTGCTTAGGAAGTACAAGAGCGAGGGAGAGGTGACGGGTCCACGCACCCTGATTTCATGGTGGCGGCATCGGCTCCCGAGGAGCGGGCGATGACTGTGCTTCTGCCCCCTGCTGTCTCCGCCCCATCTCCAGGTTGAGGACTCTGCTGCAGCTGAAGTGGCAGCGCTCGCTGTGCGACCCGGGTGAGGCCGTGGGCCTGCTGGCCGCCCAGAGCATCGGGGAGCCCTCCACACAGATGACCCTGAACACCTTCCACTTTGCCGGCAGAGGCGAGATGAACGTCACCCTGGGCATCCCGAGGTGCGGGGCTGCACGGGCTGGGGTCTGCCCTAGCCCACCCTGGGGAAGGAAGCCGTTCGATGAGAGCACGTGTGAGCATGTGTGCGCATGCATGTGAGCGAGACAGGGTCTCATCAAAGAGGGCGTCAGGGTTGGAGTTTCTAGAGCCGGAGTGGTGTCTGTGGTTCCATCCACGCCCAGGCCTCTAAGAATCTGCGTTTCTCTCTCTGCCGACTCCGCTATGTAAGTTAGCTGGCATGCTTGCGAAACCCCACACGCCTCGGGTTGGGCCATCTGGTTGCCCAACTTCCAGGGGCACCGTTCACCTTGAATGAGACCTGAAGTGGCCCTGGCCCTTCATGCAGAAGCGCGCACCCTGCTGGGTGATGGCTGCCGGGCCGGAGGAAAGAATGGGAGTCACGCTCACCTGTCTGGCCCGGTCGCTTTCTCCCTGAGCGACCCAGGCTCCCCGGGTTCCTCAACCTCGGGGATGCTGGTTCCCTTCCCCGCCACTCTTGCTCGTCCAATAAGCCCTTCGTGAGCCCTCACAGGGGACAGGGAACAAGGAGACGCAGCCCTGTCCTCGAGGAGCCCTCGCTCTGACAGAGGAAGCTGACAGGAGAGTCGCTTGCTGTCACACGGGGCTGGAGCTGGGACTTCCCGATCAGCACGTTGCCTCTCGAGATCCCAGGGTCTCCCCCAGATCCCCAGAGACCTCGCGGAGACGGCGAGTCCGAGTGCCCTCAGGATCGAGCCTGCCCCATTCCCCGACAGGTTGAGGGAGATTCTCATGGTGGCCAGCGCCAACATCAAGACGCCCATGATGAGCGTGCCTGTGTTCAACACCAAGAGAGCACTGAAAAAAGTGAAAAGCCTGAAGAAGCAGCTCACTAGGGTGTGCCTCGGGGAGGTAACGTCTCCCAGCGCCGGCTGCAGGCGCCTCCCCCCGCGCCCCCCGCCCCGGGAAGCACAGCCTTTGCTAACCGCTCAGACCCTGGGCTCAGACTCCACCAACGAGAGGGAGGCCTTCTCTGCCAGGTGCTGGCCAGGGATGGATGGGGCAGCATTCGAAGTAATCACTGGTTCTGCAGCGTTCCTCTGTGCCCTGAAAATAAAGACACTCTTGGGTTGGCTCACCCGCCCTACTGAAGCCTGCGCCCCCTGCCTCGGGCCCTTCTCTGGAAGTGAGACCTGCAGGGTGAGGGTCCCACCCAGTCCCCCGAAGGATCTGTCTGCACCAGCAGAGCTCATTGGAGTGTGTTCTTCAGGGTTTTGGCTTGTAGTCCCAGCCCCTGTCCCCCTCAACTCATGTTTCCCGTAACCTGCTTATAATGTGCAGCCCCAGGGGTTGGGCACATTGGGTTCTCTTTGTCTTTCTGGTTCTAGGTGTTAGAGAAAATTGACGTCCAGGAGTCCTTCTCCATGGGAGAGAAACAGGCCAAGTTCCGGGTGTACCAGCTGCGGTTTCAGTTCCTGCCGTACGCCTACTATCAACAGGAGAAGTGCCTGAGACCCGAGGACATCCTGCACTTCATGGAAACAAGGTCAGGACTCGGGCCATGTTTGTTGTTCGACTTAGTAGTTAACCAGGATAGTGAGGCAGGGCGGGAGCCCCCGGCAGGCTGCAGAGCGCACCACCTGCCTCAGCAGCAGGGCCTTCTGATGCAAAATAGTAATAATAAGGGCGTTCCTCGGTGGCCTAGTGACCGAGGACCCAGCCTTGTTACCGCTGTGGCTCCGGGTGCTGTTGTGGTGCGGGTCCATCCCTGGCCCGGGAACTTCTGTACACCCTGGGCAGAGCCAGAAAAAAAGAAAAAACTCATCTTCCTCCCCCCACAACCTCCCAGCTTTGGTTGTTGGATTGTTAGCTTCTGCTTGAAAATTTTGTAAGCATCGGCAACTAATTCATATCTGTTTTAAAAGCCTGGTAAGGCCCAAATCAATCCTGTATTATCGGTAGGATTTGGCCACGGACCACCGACCGCTGCCTCAACCTAGACCAGCCCTCGGGTCCTCCGGAGGTGCTCGGAAGTAGAGAGCTGACGGCAGAGGAGAGGCAGGCCATCGGCACTCTCAGCCCACAGACGCCTACTGAGCAATGCCCGCTCGCGGTCCAGTCCGGGGCGGTGCAGCCAGGAGGGGTGACTGTTTGGCCTCGGGGGCCCCTTCTCCCCTCTCACCCGATGGTGTGAGCTGGCTGCTGGCCAGCGGGTTTTGTGGGAGATGGATGGGCTTGGAGGTGAACCCAGCCCTTGGGACACGGGGAGCTGGCCAGGCCTCGGGGCACGGGCATCGCCCTTCACCTGAGCCGAGGGGCCTCACATGATCAGAGAGGCCAGTGCGCTCGTGGCGCTGGGCCGTGTCGCAGGAGACGTGTCTGCCCCCGCCTGCCGGCGCATTAATGAACCGGGAAGAGCGTCACTCCCAAGTGTGCCACGCGGGTGTCCTGGCCAGGCAGCCCTTTCTGAGAGGTGGGAATTAGGATCACGTGGCTCTTGAGAGTCAGCAAGAGCGGGCGGAGCTGACCCGGCTGCCCCAGTGCTGCTCGTCTCAGGAGGAGGCCTGCCGAGCAGTAGGTCACACGAGGCGTCCACCAGGCTGTTCTTGGAGTTCCCTTCATTTACATGAATTTGGGGAATTGAATAGCCGTCCCTTTTTAGAACTTTCTTCTTGGTGAGGGAGCCCTGGCCTCTCCCCAGTGGTGAAGTGCTTAGCTCCTACTTTGTGTCTGACTCGTGCGCTTGAAAGGCTGTGAGAAGCAAGGCCCCGTGCAGTCGCCCTGGGGGAGGCAGCTCTGCGACCTGGCTGAGTGGGCCGGTGTGTGCAGGGGGTAGCTGGGTGACCTTTGCCGGGTCCGGGCAGCCAACAGCCACTTGGAGGCCCCTTACAGACCCCATGGGACAGGGCAGTGGGGTGCCTTCAGAAGAGGGGCTCCCCCCAAGAAGCTTTTTCTTTTTTCTTTCTCTCTCCCCTCCCCCCCTTCCTCCTTGCTCTCTCATCTCTCTTCCCCTTTTCTCTCCCCTTCTTCCCTTTTGTCCAAACCTGCAGGGTCACGAGACTTTTTTTTTTTAAGGACACACCCACAGCATACGCAAGTTCCCAGGCTAGAGGCTGCAGCAGCCTGTCACAGCCACAGCCAGAGCCACAGCCACAGCCACAACCACGTAGGATCTGAGCCACGTCTGCGACCTATACCACAGCTCACGGCAACGCCGGATCCTTAACTCACTGAGCTAGGCCGGGGTTCAAACCTGTGTCCTCTTGGATACTAGTCAGGCTCTTGACCCACTGAGCCACAACAGGCACTTGTCACGGGACTCTTTTGACATCGTTTGGAGGAAAAAAAGTAACGACACACAAGGACTTCCCTAGATGGAGACGTACAAGCCCTGAGTGTTTGTACGGCGCGCACCCCTTTGGGTGTTTGTATGTGATAAATGATCTGGAAGGCGGGCTGGGGCGGGAGCGGGAAGAGTTGGGGTGTGCGTTCCAGCCTCCGGGCACCGACCGTGAATTGCAAGTTGACAGCCTGCAGCAGGCGGGAGCTTCTGTGAGTCTGACTCTGCAAACCGCAGGTGGTGGAGCTGTTGGCAGGCCCTTTGGGAAGCAGCCACGGGTCACCGTCCCCGTGGGTAGTTACTGATGGGGGGGGGAGTCGCTCAGCTGCCCCTCCAGTTCCCCCTCGGCTGCCGCATTCTGACGCACAGCACAGCCTTCACCGAGCAGTCACCATGGGCCTCCACTTGCCTGGCCCTGGGCAGAATCACAGAAGGGCCAGCCCTCGGCGCCGCTGGGAGAACCCTGGCATGTTTGCCCTGCCGCTGACCCGGCAGGGGCCTGCTCTGCTCTCTCGCTTCCCGTCGTGTTCTGCACAGTCCTGTTCACCACGCCCCGCATGACGGGAAGCGGCAGGCAGGGCAGAGGGAGCTCGCACGGGGGGTATTGGGGAAGGTCTCTTGGGGTTATTACATCTGTGCGTGTGGGCGTCCCCTTCGTGGCTCAGTGGTTAACAAATCCGACTAGGAACCATGAGGTTGCGGGTTCGATCCCTGGCCTTGCTCAGTGGGCTAAGGATCCAGCGTTGCTGTGAGCTGTGGTGTAGGTCGCAGATGTGGCTCGGATCCCACATTTCTATGGCTGTGGTGCAGGCTGGCAGCTGTAGCTCTGATTAGACCCCTAGACTGGGAACCTCCATATGCCGCGGGTGAAGCCCTAGATAAGGGGCAAAAAGACAAAAAAAAGAAAATACGTCTGTGCGTGGACCCCGCCGTGGAGGTGGGTGCAGTTCTAGCAGCTCAAGGGCAAGCTGTAGGGGGGCTGCCTGGCAGAGGCCAAGGCCTGAGCACAAGCCCCAGTGGTGGGAGCCAAGGGGCGGTGGCGGAGGCCAGCTGTGGGACTGGGGAGGACCCTCAGAGGGGACAGCCCTCGGCAGAGGGAGGCGACGAGCAGCCTCTGCGTGTGGCCCTGGGCCAGCTGCCACCCCGTCGGGCTCGTCGCATCCCGCCAGTCTGCGGTCCCACTGCACAGACGAGGTCAGGGCTCTCGTCCACCTCATCTCCAGACTCGTTCCGAACAGGGCTTGTCCTCTCAGCCGCCCCCTCTTCCCAGGTTCACTGCGTCTTTCTAAAGACAAACCAGGCTTCCCCCTGCCCCACACCAACCTGGCCTTCTCGTCCTAGTCCCCAGCACCTGGTGACCAGCTTCCCTTGGCCTGTGCAGGAGGAGCCTTTTTTTCTGCCAAGGGTGGAGACCTCGGCAACGCCACATACGGTTTTCAAAAAATACTAAGGAGGGAGAGCAGCAATCTTTTGCTTTTAATGAACAAAACAGTAAACGTGACCTGCCTGCTTCTCCAAATTAAGGCTCTAAGTGCCTGCCTTTTCATCCTTGCTTTACCCCCCAGGCTGACGCATGGCGGGCACATCCTAGGTGCTTGGAGGACACAGGCTGGCTGGCCAGGCAGAGGAGGAAGTGATCCTTTATGTACTTAAAAGCGTTCTGTTTGGGTGTGCCGTCACAGTCTGATGAAAAAGACGGGCAAGAGGTTATGTGTAGAAAGGGGCAGGGGGTCCGGGTGAGGCCCCAAGGGAGCGAAAAACAGGAAACCCCGGACGGAAGGGGCCAGGAAAGGTTCTGCCTCAAGTTGGTCCTTTTATTTTATTCGTTTATCTATTTACTTATTGTTTTTTTAGGGCTACACCTGGCACATATGGAGGTTCCTAAGCTAGGGGTTGAATCCTGAGTTCCCAGGAGCTATAGCTGCCGTCCTTCGCCACAGCCACAGCAACGCAGGATCCAAACCGCGTCTGCAGCCTACACCACAGCTCACGGCAACGCCGGATCCTTAACCTACTGAGTGGGGCCAAGGATCGAACCCCCTTCCTCATGGATACTAACTAGTCTGGTTCATTACTGCCGAGCCACAGCAGGAACTCCTCAAATTGGTCCTTTTAAATCAGTTTCCTTCTAACCTGCTGCAACGGTCTCCTGCCACAGAGGAAGTCATCACCGTCTTGGAGGTTCTGATGGACTCACCCCCCACCTAAATTCTCATCCGGTTGTGGCGGCTCCCGCGCCAAGGAGACAGGAGTCGTCAGGCCCGGGCAGCGCTACCTTCTTGGATGCGGTGGGCAGAGGGCGGTGCTCACCCGGCCGGGACTCCCCTCTCCTGCAGCAGGTTCTGCCGCCTTAGTTAGACGGCCAGCATGCAGCACCAACGGCTGTCGCTCACCGAGCAGCCCCCTTGCCGGGTGTGGCCACAGGTCTCAGACGTGGGGTTGTTTCTGATCCCTAGAGTAAGACTGCATGGTGTGTATTAATAGCCACGTTTCACAGACCAGAGGGGTTAAGCTCAAGGAGACCGCCTGGGCTGACGGTGGCCGCGCAGCCTGGAGGCAGGGCACGCGTTCCGTCCAGGCCTCGGGGGTGTGGAGCGGTGTTCCTTGTGGTGCCGTGTGCCTTTCAGAAACGGCGAGGGGAGAACAAGTCAGCTGGCGGCAGAGGTGGGGTCTCCGTCTCCTGCGTGCACCCCCAGCGTCACCTCCAGCGCGGCGCGATCCTTGGACAGCACATCCTTCCTCTGCCACGAGGGGAGAGTGAAGGTGCTGGCACAGAACGGGGCGACGTGGCTTTCTTCTCGTTTCAGATTCTTTAGAATTCTAATGGAATCCATCAGAAAGAAGAATAATAAAGCATCAGCTTTCAGAAACGTGAACACACGGAGAGCCACCCAGCGGGATCTAGACGACTCTGGGGAATCGGAGAGGACTCGGGTGAGCGAGTGACCCCCGGGGACTGGCCCAGGGAGGGTCCAGGGCTGGGAAGCCCGTGGGGTGGCGACTCCCCGAGTCTGTTCTCCTGGGAAGGCTCCGTGACTGCCCTCAGTGCTCCCCCAGCCCCTTCCCCATGGTGGGTCATCCCTCTGCTTCCGCTGGAAGTCCTTTTCCTGGTTTTGTTTGCTCTGCCTTTGACCCACCCCGGCCTGATGAACTGAGGCGCACAGGGTACCAGGCAGGGACCAGAGAGGCAATTTGAAGCAGGGAAGTTGGGCTATAGGGACCAGAAAGGAAGGAGCCAGGGAAAAGCCACTGGAGGCAAAATGGTCCCGGAACGATGACACCTCATCTGCTGAGAGACCCGGGGGCAGTGTGGGGCAGGTCCCTGGGTGTCATCTGAGCCCGCGGTTGGCAGGGGCGCAGTGAAGACTGGTCCTGCCCTTCCCCAACTTGGTGATCTCAGCTGTGTCACCTCCCTGGGCCTAAAATGAAGGTCTGGCCCAGACAGAGTAGTACCAGGTCCCCTGCCCCGGGGTCTGCCAGTTGACGCACTCAGGCACAGATGGGCATAGAATGTCTTTGAAAGGCTGCCCAGTCTTAAGTCGTCCAGAAGGAGACTGTCAGGAGTTAGGAGCCAAGGACAGGAGAGAGGTGTAACTAATTTCGTTTTTAAAATGCTAAAGACAATGGAGTTTCCGTCGTGGCTCAGTGGTTAACAAATCCGACTAGAAACCATGAAGTTGCAGGTTCGATCCCTGGCCTCACTCAGTGGGTTAAGGATCCTGTGTTGCCGTGAGCTGTGGTGTAGGTCGCAGACGTGGCTCGGATCCCACGTTGCTGTGTCTGTGGCTGTGGCGTAGGCCGGCGGCTACCGCTCCGATTTGACCCCTAGCCTGGGAACCTCCATATGCCGCAAGTGCAGCCCTAGAAAACGCAAAAAGACAAAAAAAATAAAATACTAAAGACAAGAGTTCCCATTGTGGCTCAGCAGGTTAAGAACCCAACGTGGTGTCCGTGAGGATGTAGGTTCAATTCCTGGCCTTGCTCAGTGGATTGAGGATCAGCCATTGCCACAAGCTGCGGCAAAGGTCCCAGACGCGTGTCAGATCTGGTGTGGCTGTGGTGTAGGGGGGCAGCTGCAGCTCCAATTCAACCCATAGCCCGGCAGCTTCCATAGGCTGCAGGCGTGGCTGTAAAAAAAAATAAAAATCCTTTCTCTTCATCTCCACCCATAGCAAAAAGATTTGGAACAATATTAACACCATCTTCTTTGAATGATTTGGAAAGCTTTGGCACTTTTTTCTTCTTTTGATTTTTAAAATGCAAGATTTTGCAGGCAGTACTTGGAGAGCTTCAGACTTTAGAAAAGAGTCACGAGGTCCAGGGGAGGTGGGCGGAAGGTGGAGGGTGCTGTGTGGTGAGTGGACGGGCCAGGAGGCAGGTGGGTGGCCAGGTGGGTGATAGAGAAGGACAGGTGGGTGGGTCAGTGGGTAGACGGATTCAGCGGGCGCTGGGTGTTAGCGCTCACCTGTCTCTTCCTTATCCCCAAACCGCAGGGAGAGCGGGAAGGCGACGATGAAGAGGAGGGGCACATCGTGGACGCCGAAGCAGAGGAGGGAGACGCCGACGCCTCGGACGCCAAACGCAAGGAGAAACAGGAGGAGGAGGTGAGGGGACCCTGGCTGAGGTGAGAGGCCAAGGTCACATCCTTTCTCCGTCCCACCTGAGCGATCACCCCCTGGTGCCTAAGGCCTCACCTTTGTGTCATGCTGGAACCATCAGGAAGCTTGAAGCAAGACCAGCCTGCCCAGTGCACCACTGGGTCGAGAAGGTGGTGTTCGCAAGGCAGTAGGTGGGCAGGGCCGGCCCGGGGCTGCCCTCCGGGGCTGGTTATCCCTGTGTCCGAATCCGATTCGAGGACCCAGAGGCCTCTGGCAGGGAGAGGAAGTCAGGGACACGTAATACCTTCCCCCCCACACACACCCGTCCTGTACCGTGAGCGCTGACGGCCCGGGGCGGGGGCGGGGGCTGGGAGCTGGGCGGGGGGGCTTGGCCCCGAGGCGGGGGCACTGGGATCGAGGGGCTGGCGTCCCCAGGGGGAGAGGGGAGGGGGGCGGCCCCAGCAGGTGGGGCTGAGGTCGGCCGGTCAGATGAGGCCGCGTCCGAGCAGACGGAAGGGCTCGATCCCCTGCGCTCCGTCCCCGGCAGGTCGATTACGAGAGTGAGGAGGACGAGGAGAAGGAGGAGGACGAGGAGAAGGATGACGAGGACACCCAGGAGGAAGGGAACATCCAAGGGGAAGGTGTCCACCAGGAGGAGGAGGGAGGCTCGGGCCCCGAGGAGGTCTCGCTCCCCGCAGCCTCCCAGACGCAGCCGCGGGAGCCCCCGCGCAGCCGGGAGCCCCAGGACGCCGAGGCGGTGGAGCGCCGGGTGCGGGCCGTGCGCGAGTGCCACCCGCTCATCGACGACTACCAGTACGACACCGAGGCCAGCCTGTGGTGCCAGGTCAGTGCCGGGCGGGCGCTGGTCGCTCCTTCTTCATCCCCGATCCCTTCAAGACCCCGAGGACGGCTGCAGACCCTCTGCCCGATCGCGGCCCCACACATCCGGCTTCCTAACCGCTCGCGGGCCGGTCCTCACGGCGCCTGGGGTCTGTGTCCCCACGTGGGCCACCTCCTCCAGGCCTCGGTACAACACGTGTGTTAACGTACATGGAAGTTGTCATGGAGACCAGCAGGGGCCCTCCGCTCCCCACACCTTTGCTCCCGGTCACCTGCCGCGGGACGGCCTGGTCGCCCGAAGAGCTCGGCGGTTTGGATGCCTAGGTGCCTACACAGACTGGCTCTTTCTCTCGTCTTTTCCTTTGATCCTGTTCGGTGCTCCCCAGATGGTCGTGTAGATACGATCACTGACCAGAATTCAACACGTGAAATAGCGTGTGTTATGCTCTGTGGTGATTGAAAGGTCATCAGGGGCCATGTTGAGTGGGCGTGACTTTCACCTTCTCGCCAGTATCTGTGGAAGCCGTCGCTCTGCTCTTTTCACCTCAGTCTGGGGGACTGGAGGTGGCTGCTCGGTGATGGTCATGTGCCAGCCCCACGCCAGGCTCACCCCAGCAGGCCGCTGCCCCTGCCAGGGTGTTTGCTGTCGGGTGGGGGAGGGGGGTTCTGGGGGGTCCCCCGGGCAGCTGGGGCGCTGGGGCTGGGGCGGCCCTGTCACAGCCCGGCTCCCTCCTGCTGCAGGTGACGGTGAAGCTCCCGCTCATGAAGGTCAGCTTTGACATGAGTTCCCTGGTAGTGTCCTTGGCGCAAGGCGCTGTCGTCTATGCGACCAAGGGCATCACGCGGTGCCTTCTGAATGAAAGCACCAACAAGAAGAACGAGAAGGAGCTGGTCCTAAACACGGAAGGCATCAACCTCCCGGAGCTGTTCAAGTACGCCGAGGTGTGTGTCTCCATCTGCTGACCCCAGGACAGGTCTTCACGCCATCTCAAGCTCGGGCCACCCCGAGCCCAGGCTCCAGCCGCTCTGTCCAGGCCCTACAAGCTTCTAGCCCAGTGTCCCCAAACCAAGTTCGAGTGTCCTGGCCCACCTCTTGGGGTCCCCGATAGACGTGAGCCTGGTCAGGGCTTGCAATATGGAAACCTTTGTTTTACTGAACCCAGTTTCCCCAGATAATTTGAGTACAATTTCTTTTTTTTCTGTTCCTTTTTTTTTTGTTATTAGGGCCACACCCATGGCATATGGAGGTTCCCGGGCTAAGGGTCGAATCGGAGCTGTAGTTGCCAGCCTACACCACAGCCACAGCAATGCAGAATCCAGTCTGTGCCTGCAACCTACATCACAGCTCACGGCAACCAGATCCTTAACCCACTGAGCGGGGCCAGGGGTCGAACCTGTGTCCTCATGGATGCTAGTCAGATTCGTTTCCGATGAGCCATGACAGGAACCCCTTAAGTACTGTTTCTTTTCCTTAAACCTTCGCCAAGTAGACTTGTGGGAAGTAGTCTTCCAAGCCTGGAACCCATTCACTTTCTCTGGTGGAGGAGGCGGCCCTGGGTGCAGAGGTGGCCCAGCCCCGGCACCCCATGCCCAGCACTCCTGTCCTGCCGCCTCTGCGGCTCATCCATCTTTCCCCTGAGCTCTCCCCCTGCTTCTCTGCATCTCCCAGAACCTTCTGAGATGCTCTCAGCCCCTGGGCACAGGTGTCCCTCACGGAATTCTGAGTTGCCGGGACCCCTCCAGCCCACTCCCCGCTGGTCTGCAACAAACTGGCAAAGGCTCCCCAACCTCACATGCACCCCCACACACAGCACTGCCCCCTCCGCCCCCAAGCCCTTCACTGACTGCTTCCTCCTGAGAGTCAGGCACTGACAGGGCAAGCTCAGATCGCACTCATGGGATTTGCTCAGACGAGGCCAGGCAGGTCGTCAGGGTCTCTGCTGCCTCCCGTGGGGGTGACCTGACATCGCAGGCAACTGCCCCGACCCCCCTGCACACCTGAGCCAGGCTGAGCTGGAGGCCGGGCTCACCCCATGGAGCTGGCCCGTTTCTGGTCCCCGCATCCGGTACGGGCTGGGGAGCCTCCTTGCCAACCACGGACGCCTCCGTCCTAGCAAACGGGACTCTCTCAAACCAACACACGCCTTTCTTCCTGCTGACTCTAAAGCGGTACCGAGTCATCTCCCAGCTCAGGTGACGACGAGACAGACCTCGCAGCCTGGCCATCCTGCTGTCGGCAGCTCTGCCCACACCATTTCCTTTCACTACTCCTGAGGCACCTCGCGGCCACTTTGTCATCAGCCACGCTCGAGTGCCAGGCGAGGGCAGAGTGTGGCCAGGGTGGGACATGCCCGCGGGAGGGAGCGGAAGGCACAGCCCTCGGAACCAAGGCCCCCCGCCTCCCCCAGGTGCTGGATTTGCGCCGCCTCTATTCCAACGACATCCATGCGATGGCCAACACGTACGGCATCGAGGCGGCGCTGCGGGTGATCGAGAGGGAGATCAAGGACGTCTTCGCCGTGTATGGTAGGAGGGGGTCTCCCTGTCCGTCCGGCTCCGTGGGGAACTGAAATTCGGGTGCAGCGAGCGTGGTGCCCACAGGGACCCCCCGGGCAGCCCCGGGGAGGGGGTCACTTGCGGGGCAGTCTCATGCCATGGGTGCCGGTCCCTGAGGCCCCACCCCCAGCGTTTCTCACCCACTGGCCTCTGAGGGAGTTTCACCTTCCCCGTCCAGCTCTCCGGGTTTCAGTTCCCTGGTGCAGACAGCGCCGTTAGGTTCTTGTGTCCCGCGAGGCTGCCTCCTGCACTGCTGGATGGAAGCGCAGGGAAAGCCTTGGTGACAGCAAGGGGGCAAAGGGGGGCTGAGTGAGTGGGTGACAGAGCCAGGAGGGGACACGCTCGAGTGCTGCCCTGTGTCAGGCGACGCCGCCCCGCATGTCCCCTCATCACTGCTGAGCCCCTCCCGCTGTCGCCGCCCATGTGACAGGCATCGCCGTGGACCCCCGCCACCTCTCCCTGGTTGCCGACTATATGTGCTTCGAGGGCGTTTACAAGCCACTGAACCGCTTTGGGATCCGGTCCAGCTCCTCCCCACTGCAGCAGATGACGTTTGAGACCAGCTTCCAGTTTCTGAAGCAGGCCACCATGATGGGTCAGTGGCGGGCGGGCGCCCTGGGCCCCCTCTCCCGAGCCAGCTCTGGGCACCCTTCCTCACACCTCCCATGCTGGGGAGGTCTGGGAGTCGGGGGAGCAGACGGAAAGCTGCCTCTGTCGTTTGGCAGAAAGGGTGAGGGGCTTCCTCTCTCTGAAGGGCGGAAGCAGTGCTGCCGGGTCCCCGTCAGCCTCGGCGCTCAGGGCCACTCCTCGCGGCCTCGGGTGCCCGTCTGCCTGGCCTCACTTGAGCCCCCCAGGCCCCTTACCTCACCCCCAACTTCTCCCCCAGTCACCACCCCACCGCCTAATAAGCACTCCTGTGTCCCTCGCAGGGTCCCACGACGAGCTGAGGTCCCCGTCGGCCTGCCTCGTGGTCGGGAAGGTCGTCAGGGGCGGGACGGGCCTGTTCGAGCTCAAGCAGCCCCTGAGATAGCAGCCTCCATGCACCCTCTGCCTGGCCTGCTGAGAACCGGGGACTGATGACAGCGCGGAGCCCGGCAGTGACCTTGGGAGTCCAAGGAGGAGCTGGCCTCTGGGCTGGACCAGCTTCCCCTGGGAAGTGGCTGCGTTGCTCATCCTTGCCCCCCACACCTCATATCAGGATGCGATCGTCTCCCTCCAAGGCACCCATCAAGGTGGCCGGAGGACTTCCCCCCTCCCCCCGTGCCGCAGGAGGCCCCAGAGGGGAATCCTGCCCCCGCCGCCCTCCCCTAGGGTAGTGAGGTCAGGTCTCGCTGCTGTGAACAGGCAGCGAGTCGCAGCCAGGATTCCTGGGACTCCGGCGAGCAGGAACTCTGCAGCCCCGGGCCCAGTCCTCCCAGCTGCACCAGCCCCTGGGGACGGACTTCGCAAGGAGGCTTCCGCTCTGGCTTTTTCCCTGGACAAGCGCAGCTCGGCAGAGACCTCCACCCACGCAGCTTCTGTGCCTGAGGCACAGCCCTGGCCCTGCTGGCTTGTGGCTTCGTGTCCTTCTAGACCGGATCAGCCCCGAGTTTGGGGCTGGTCCCTCTGGGGCCGCAGCTGCTCACCCCACACATAAAACCCTGAATTGTCGGTCGGGCCGCCCCTTTTGAGTTAGTTGCCTGGCTCTCTGCCTCGCTCCGCTCTCAGTCTAGCACCGAGCCCGCATCCCTCTCTGCAGGCTGTGCCCCGTCCGGGGCCGTCCGGCCTCCCCTGACCTCTGGCATCAGCAGCAGGGGGCCGTGGCGTGAACAGGAAAGTCAGAGGACTTGTACCGAGGCTTTGTAAAACCAGGGGCTGGCTCTGTTTTTGTCTAATGTTATTCCACCTCAGGCTGAGTAATAAACATCCATGCAACTAACCACTGGGAGGAAAATTTTTTTCAAAGATTTGGGGCTTTTTGGTTGTGCTCTCGGTTTGCAGTTTAGCATTTGTGATTTGAGGACCCAGGACTGGGATTTCTCAGCAGTCCCGTCTCAGGTTCCTCTTCCTGTTTTTTTCCTTTCTCTTGGCAGAGGATGTGGGAGAGAGCTCAGCCTGGCAGCCTCCCGCCCTGACACCAGCCTGCCCCTGCCGTGTCCCCTGCCACAGCCGCTTCTGGCTCTGAGTCTGGGAGAGCAGGGCCAGCGGGTGGGAGCTATGTGTGTCTGGGTAGGGAAGGGAGAGTGACCACGCTGCTCCTTCCAACCCGTGTTGGGACCCAGCCTGTGCATCCTGGACCCAAACCGGGGAAAACAGCTTCTGAGGGACG
Source organism: Catagonus wagneri (assembly GCA_004024745.2). Lineage (NCBI taxonomy): Eukaryota > Metazoa > Chordata > Mammalia > Artiodactyla > Tayassuidae > Catagonus > Catagonus wagneri. The sequence continues at coordinate 5,614,647 of PVHT021183520.1, read as the reverse complement.
CAGGGAAAAGGGTCAGGATGAGACCCCATAGCACATGCTAAGATGTGTGTTCTCGGAGTTAAAGGGCCAGTTCACTACTTAATGGTTTCCGCTCATACTAGAATCGTAGGGGAGGTCCTTAGAGAAGGTTTCAGGTACCCATTGGACAAAGGAGCTTGGGGTTATCTGGCCTTAGGGCTCAGCTTAAGCACGTGCCATGGCTCAACCCTACCTGGGCACTGAGCTGGAGGAGCGAGTCCCAAATGTGGGCAGGGCCTGGGCCGTGCACGCTGAAGTCGTACCCCTGACCTGCACTGGAAGGGGAGGTGACGGCCGCTGCCCTTCCTGCCCAACCCTCCGCGCACGTTCCTGGCAGCTCCGCTTGAAGTGGGTTTCTCACCGGGATATCCCCAGGTTGCAGGCAGACACCCAAGAGCTTGCACGTCTTGATGGACCGGGGATCTCCCCTGCTCCTCTGGGGCATTCCACGCTCCCTTCAGCGGCTCTCTGTTCAGAAGCCTCTGCGGTGGCCGCCTTTGCCGATTAGACGACTCGGTCTTAGGGTTATTCTCAGTATTGTAAATGCTCTTAGCTGAGGGCACAGTTGGTTTTTAGAAAGAGTCCACATCCAATTTAAAGGAGAGAATAGATCAAGCTGCATAGTCATTTATTTTTTTAAGGGCCGTACCCGCAGCCTATGGAAGTTCCCAGGCTAGGGGTCAAATTGGCGCTGCAGCTGCCAGCCTACACCACAGCCACAGCAACATCAGATCCAAGCCGCGTCTGTGACCTACACCACATCTCATAGCAACGCTGGATCCTTAACCCACTGAGCAAGGCCAGGGATCGAACCCACATCCTCATGGATACTAGCTGGGTTCTTAACCCGCTGAGCCACAATGGGAACTCCCCAGAGATCCTGATTTAATAGGCCTGGGGCATGAGTAAGCCCTAAGCTGTGCTGACTCACAGCTGCCGTCCTCTTCTGCTGGCATGATAACTCCTCAACGTGGGAGTTGTGGACGTCGAGTTTCCCCATGAAGATCTTAAGGCCTGATCCCTGCACTCAAAAAGCAGGACTGCACATGTGTGATAAAGCTCTCACGGTGCCAAGTACGCAGTGGGGGGTCAAAGGATGCCTTGATCAGCTTCACGTGAAGGATGCGCAAAGAAAGTGGTGGTGTTGCTTCTGGCCAGCCCAGCATATTAGGGAGACTGCGTCTTCAACTTACAAGTTCCTGCCAAATGGGCACCTGTGGGGGCAGGAGGAGGGGACACTCGACCAGCAAGAGTTTCTAGAAGCAGCTCTGAGAAATTCCCGTTTAAGAAGCTAAGCTCGAGCTACTGAATGAGAACCGTGCCTCGGGTTCTTGAAGCAGCTCCTCCCTCTAACCGGGACAGGTAATCAGGTGCTCTGTTCTGTCTGGGACTCAGCTTAGGAAAGGCCAGAACCTGGTCCCAGGGGACAGGGCTGAGCACCTCAGCTCTCCTGGGCTGCGCTGGGGTGTCTTTGGAGCTGTTCAGCCTTTGGTTGGTGTTGTTTTGTTTGTCTTGGCCTGGGCATGCTGCGGCTTGACGTAGGCTCTCAGTTGCCAGACCAGGGATTGAACTCCAGGCCACAGCGGTGAAAGCGATGATTCCTAACAACTAGACCACCAGGGAGCTCCCAGAGCTGCTCAGCCTTTGAGTAAATCGAGGAACCCAGGAGTTCGGGCTTAGGGGTCTGGAAGGCACATTCCAAACTGAAACACCCCGCCCGTGGCCCTCCTCCCCTCTTTCTGCACCCACCCAACCTTGCTGCCCGCTGCGCCAGGTCCCCAGAGATGCCAGCCCTGCCTACACGATCTCGTGGCCTGGGGCCCCAAACCGACAAGCAACAGGAAATTCAGCTCCCTATGATCTGGCCAGAGGTTGAGGAGCCCACCAGGCATCATGCCCACCTGTACCCCCAACCCCTGCCACTCCGGGTAGGGCCATCCCGCCCCCGCTGGCTCTAGGGGCCTTTGGGGAGAGGGCCGGATGGGGAGAGAAGTGAGTCCAATCAGAAGTCCAGTCCTCACCACGCTCCTCGGGCCCGCTTCCACCCTGGTCGCTCCACCTACCCTCCTGAGCACAGGAGAGGCCGCGCTGTGGTCCAGCCTCTAGGCTTTTCTTTGCAAACAGTGGTCAGCCCCGCTCAGAGGTCAGGTGACCCTGCTGGCTGCTGCTTTCTGGACTGGCTGCCCAACACTGTTATCTCAAGAAACCAAGCCAGCCCTGGGGTTGTGGCCTCACATGTGACAGTTTCAGGAACCGTAGGTCTCGGCTCCTCTTCCTTGACCCATGGTTCTTTCTGGAAGCATGAACCTGAAGTCCCCGTACATTCAACCCGTCAAACCTCAAGAATGTCCTTGAGCAGCGTGGCTGCCTTTCAGGCAAGAAACTGAGCTGTAATGAGTTCCTGCTGTGGCGCAGTAGGTTAAGGACCCAGCATTGTTTCTATGCCGGCTCAGGTTCGATTCCCGGCCAGCACAGTGGGTTAAGGATCTGGTGTTGCCGGCATAAATCGAAGCTGTGGCTCAGATTCAATCCCTGGCCCAGGAACCTACCAAAAAAAAAAGAAAGAATGAAAGAAAGAAACTAAGCTGTGAAATCAGGTTCCTCTTAGATTCCTGGGTCCTCAGCTGACAGTTACTTGTTCTTTCTGTGCCTCCATTTCCTTATCTGTAAAATAAGATTGTGGCTCAGCAGGTTACAAACCTGACTAGTAACCATGAGGATGCAGGTTCAACCCCGGGCCTTGCTCAGTGGGTTAAGGATCCAGCCTTGCCATGAGCTGTGGTGTAGGTTGCAGACGTGGCTCAGATCCCGCGTTGCTGTGGCTGTGGGGTAGGCCGGCAGCTGCAGCTCAGATTCAACCCCTAGCCTGGGAACCTCCATATGCCTGCTGAATCTGTCACCAATACCAGCTCCTCCTCCCTGCCTGATGTAGGAAACAGCCGTGCAGTTTCAGGTAGCCAGATGACGCTTTGCTGTGACTTCTTTCCCTCTGCTCTGGTCACCTGGCTCCAGGACCCAAGCCCCTGCAACTCAATCAGCAGCTTCTTGAATAAGGAACAGTCCTTTGTCAATGAAGCCTCTGAAGTCTGGGGGTTGCTTGTTTCCTCAGTGTAACCCAGCTCAGAGCCACTCAAACCGTGGTTTTGCTTCAGCAGCCGGGACATCCTCAGGGCACTTGTCTGAGATGCAAATTCTCGGGCCCCGCCCTAGACCCACTGAACTAGATTCAGTGTAAAGCGCTAAGCATGGTTGCTCTCCCCTAAGGTGCTTGGTGGCCATAAATACTTCCTCTGAGGCTTCAACCAAAGACTCTGCTAGTGAGTGGCCTGATCGAGAGCTTTCTCTCCTTCTCTCTACAGAGCATTCAGATTTGTCAGGAGATGGCGACACGCTCAAGTGAAAACATGCCGTTTCCCAGACTTCCTCGCAGCTAAGCGCCTCTTTCCCTGGCCCAGAACACCTTACTGAGTGGGGCTTCAGGGAGCTTATCAGAGGCCATAGGCCCTGGTGGCAGGCGCCTCTGACTTTGGCCTTGTGCTTCTACTTCCTGTTCCTTGGACTTGGTGGTGGATTTTTACCCGGTAGCCCCCAGGACTTGCCCCCTCCCCGTATTCACACCCCCAGGCAGTCCCCACCCGCCCTGAACCTGGGCTGGCCGTGCCTAACCCTGACAAGTAATGGAATGTGGCTGCAGCGAGGTTGGGGGACTTCTGCTCTCAGCTGCCCAGGCTGAGAAACTGACCTCCCTGCAGATTATATTCCTGTCAAAGGGAGGGCATCCGTCCAACCCATTATCCAGGCCTGAAACCCGGGACTCACCTCACCTCCTCCTCTGCATCTGCAGCCAAATGGTCACTAGGCCCAGCCGCTTGCATGGCCAGGCGCCATCACGGGCTTGATCCACAGGCTTGATCCGTGGGGCAGCCACCGACCTGCTCACCTGCCTCGCCTCCCCCTCCTGCCCCCCAGCAAGCCTGCAGGTAGATGGATATCAGACTGATCTTTCTTTTCCTTTTCTTGTTTTTTGGGTTGTTTTGTTTTGTTTTGTTTTGTTTTTAGGGCTGCACCTGCGCTGCGGCATGTGGAGGTCCCCAGGTTAGGGGTCGAATCAGAGTTGCAGGAGCCAGCCTACACCACAGCCACAGCAGCTCAGGATCCGAGCTGCATCTGTGACTGATTCACTTTGCTGTACACCTGAAATGAATACAACATTGTAAGTCAGCTCTAAGCCAATAGTATCAAAAAGGAAAAAAAAGAATGTTGTAAGTCAGCTCTAAGCCAATAGTATCAAAAAGGAAAAAAGAAGGAGATCTCCTGTGGGTTAAGGTTCTGGTGTTGTCACGGCAGCACCTTGGGTGACTCCTGTGCCTCGGGTTCGATCCCTGGTCTGGGAATTTTCACATCCTGTGAGCATGGCCAAAAAAAAAAAAAGACGCAGCGACTACATTCTGTGGTCTCCAAGCCTGGTAGAGCAACGGAGGGGCTGATTTGCCTTCTGACGGGAGACAGAGGGCATGTGTTAACCCTTTGCCATGATAGGAAATGGAGAGCAGCTGAGGGCGTATGGGATGGGAGAGGGTGCTGTGGTTAAAGGGGAAATGTTTTCAAGTCTCCCGTGTACCTGTTAGAACGCCGCTTGTGTAGTGGTGAGAATATGTCTGAGCGTGTGGGGGCTGCCTCTCCCCTGTCACCCCTGGTCCCACGCTCATCGCTGCTGCCTCTGCCAGCCTGGCCTCGAGCCGCATGCCTGAGCCCCTTGAGACTTGCTGCCGACGGACATCCTGCCCTGGCCGCTCTGCCCGGGCACTAGCTCTCAGCCAGCACTGTGCTCAGCCCTGTGAGACGCGCTCCTGCCTGGGAGGAGCTCATGGCCAGGGTCAGGTGTGCTGGGAAGACCAGAGGCTTTGCCCTCCTTGTCCGTGGGGTGGGAGGGCAGGTGAGCAGGTGCAAGGCTGTGTGGGCGTATTTAGTGCGCGCATCCCCTGTGTGTCTGCAGACGGGGGGGGGGAGCTCCCGCTGCAGTGCAATGGGATAGGTAGCATCTCTGCAGCCCTAGGACATGGGTTCTATCCCCAGCCTGGCACAGTGGGTTAGAGGATTCGGTGTGGCTGCAGCTGCAGCTTAGGTCAACTGTGGCTCAGATCTGATCTCTGGCCTGGGAACTCCGTATGCCTCTGGCGGCCAAAAAAAGAAAAAGAGAGAGAGAAGAGACCAGCCCCGGAGGGGCTGGGGCTGTAACTGAGCAGGACCCGTTGAGGTCCTCCCAGAGCGGACCCCCCACTCCTGTCCTCCACCTGCCTTTTTATCTATGGAAAAGCTTTAGTCAAAGAACCAATTTAGTCAGAAAACACAGAGAATACAGAGAAAAAAAGAAAACAGTAATAATAATTTTGCCATTCAACAAAGCCAAGGACCTTCCGTTCTTCAAAGATTGTGGATGATATTCTGAGCCATGTCCTTGGAGCTGTTTAGCAGGTGCTGAAGCCCCCACCAGGTCGGAAGAAGTCAACTGTACGCTGCCTGCAAGCGCACAGACCCCAGACCGGTTGGAACCAGAAGGCTGATGACGCTGACTCCCAATGACCTCACTACCCACCAATCAGGAAAATGTTCACGAGCTGATCATGCCCTGCCCCTCAAACACTGCAAGGCTCCTCACTGCCCCCTCCAAGGGGGGGTGGGGCACCGTCCTTGAGGCACTAGCCTGTTGTGTTTGTTCCCCTCTTTGCCTGGCAACGAAAGCTACTTTTTCTGTTTCCTCCAACTCTGTCTCTGCCTTTCTATTTGGCATCGGTGTACAGAGGCAGCCGAGATTTCGACAACAGGTCTACACTGGCCGGCGAAGAGACAGCCCCAATGCCGGCTCTCTAGGCCTTGCAGCCTCGAGAACACAGACAGGACTTCCTGCGGCCGGTTCACTCTGGGTTCTGTCTCCTCACTGTGGCCACTGTCTCATGCAGTTACTGCTGCGAGAAAAGGAAGCCCAGCCCACCTCTGAACAGGGCCCGAGGTGGGGGTCCAGCCTCCAGAGAGCTTCTCAAAGCCAGATAAAGCCCGTGATCATTTCCCAGGCCCCTCACAGGCCGTCCCAGGAGAGCGCCCGCTCCCAGGGCGCGTGCCTTTCCACTCCCTCAGCATCTTTCTGGAGTTGCCCCTGGTCCAGCCGAGAAAGCCAAGGAGCCCTGGGGGTGGAGTTGCGGCGACGAGGGGGAGGCACCTGTGCTCTGGGGGTGCGGCCTCCCCACCGAGCGCCCTGGGCCTGTGAGAAGTGGCCAGGTCTTCGTCCAAAGCCTGCCCGTGGACAAGCCCAAATCCTGTAAGAATCCTAGCTGGTTCACTTTTTACCAGGTTCCTTAACTCCCCAACAAAGTTGTTTAATGTTTATTGCCTTGTAAAACCCAACCCATTGCACACCCGTTTTCTGTCCGTTATGTGTCTCCGACTGTGGCCTCCCAGAAGGGGCCCAGGGCAATGAGCCCCACCCACCCCCAGGACAGCAGCCTTCGGGTCCCTAACTTTCTTAGCAATGGAGCCCCAGTTTCAACCCGACTGCCATACACTCAGCCTCTGACTAGTCTAAGTCATCAGTAACCCCACAGCCTTTGCCCTTGACCCTGACCAATGACAATTAAGTGGTTTCTAGGAAAACACGCTTTTTACATATAGGGAGAAAGACCAGCCTCATCCTTCCCTTCTTTGCAGGGTCCTGTGAGGGTGTGGCCCTGAGGCCACCGTGCTGCTGCCCCTGGAAAGGCCAGGGAACTGTGGAGGGCCACCTCCAGTTGACCACGTGGTGGAGTTGTTGCTATTACTGAGCAGGACCCTATGGGGCCTTCCCGAAACAGACCCCTCCCCCATATCCTCTGCTGTAGCTCCTTGCTGAAGTACCTAGATGATAGCATCTGAGGTACATTTGCAAAGTTGTTTTACAGATGCTAAAACCACCACCAAATGGGAAATTAACTGCTTGATGACCGTGAGCCAGCAGCCACCGGACTTACTGGCCCCTGAGGATTGATGATGTTAACCCCCGTGACGTCACCCTGCTGCTCACCGTCGACCAATCAGAGCCTGCTGCTCACCGTCGACCAATCAGAGCATCGTGCACAAGCTGATCACTTACCCCGCGACGCCCCTCCCTCACCTGGCCTTCAAAAATGCTTCATTAAAACCCTTTAGGGTGTTCAGGGTTTTTGAGCCACCCGTTCTCCTTACTTGGCACCTTACAAGAAATGCTGCAATTTCCTTCACCGCAACCTAGTGCCAGTAGATTGGCTTACTGTGCGCTGGTGAGCAAATCCGTGTTCGGTTCCGTAACATGATGATGAATTTCAATTCTGCATTGTATTTGAAAGTTCATCTGTTGGAGTTCCCGTTGTGGCGCAGCGAAAACGAATCCTACTAGGAACCATGAGATTGCGGGTTCGATCCCTGGCCTCGCTTAGGAGGTTAAGGACCCGGCGTTGCCGTGAGCTGTGGTGTAGGTCACAGACGTGGCTCGGATCTGGCGTGGCTGTGGTTGTGGCGTAGGCCAGCAAGCTGTAGCTCTGATTAGACCCCTAGCCTGGGAATCTCCATACGCCCCGTGGGTGTGGCCCTAAAAAGACAAAAGACTCAAATAAAATAATAACATAAAATAAAATAAAATTCATCTATCTTAGGTTTTACAAAGAGGACCACAAGTTTGAAAATCTGCACAGTCCTTATATGTAAGTTGAGTAAGTGAGAATGAGATCAGTGAGGTCAAGGGAAGTGATTTATAATTTTGCAAGAACAAACTCAGTTTTCTACAGCAAACATCCTGGCAAATGTTGCTGGAACAGATATATCCTGGTCTCAAGGTTTTGTAAGTCAATGATTCCTAGAACTATTACAGCAAACATTCACTATTTCAGGAAAACTTTGTCCTTCTTCATTAAGAGGCGAACAAAGTGAATTTTACGATGAAACTACCAAAAAAAAAAGCATGGTTTTAACTTACTTTGTATGGTAACAGGCATGTAAATGTTTGCTTTTTCGTTATCTAACAAGGTATAATGCCATGCTCAGGGCCTGTCTTCCTAAGGTATCAGTGTTATTGACTCTCATTCTGTCAAAGTTCTTCATTAACTTTAAACTTGCAGCCTTGAACTTGGTTAAACGTTTCTAACCAGGGCTGAATTAAAGACCATGTGCTCAGTTTCCTGTTTCCACAAACTGCTGAACCAACCCTGGAACTCCTATCTCCAGGCTTTTGTTATGTGATATGATTAAGATTTTTATCATTTAAGCCGAGCCACTTGGGTTTTCTATCACTCGCAGTCAAATGCATTCCTGACTACCTCAGAGAATTTCCAGGAAGTGTTCCAAAGATACATTTCCTGTAGATAAGTTTTTCTTTCTTGGGTTCCTCCGTCACAGCTGCTCACACCCAAAGGCTGGAAGGTGCTGTTGACCGTTCCTTCGTTGCCCTCCACCCTCCCAGTCTGTCAGCTACCTCCCAAGTATATTTTCAGTCAGCTCATCTCTTTCTATTCTTTGCCACTAGTGGAGTCCCGGCAACTATGTCACCTCTTGCCTCTGATGTTCTGTAGCCTGCCCAGTGGTGTCTCTGCTCCCACACCCTCCTTGAAGTAGCCAGAGTGACCTTTAAAAGACACGGGAGTTCCCTCATGGCTCAGTGAGTTAAGGATCTGGTGTTCTTGCTGCTGTGGATGGGGTTACAGCTGTGGCATGGGTTTGATCCCTGGCCCAGGAACTTCTGCATGCCATAAGCATAGTAAAAAAAAAAAAAAAAGAGGAGATAGAAAATGAAGTCCTCCTGTATAGCCCAGGGAACTATATCTGATGTCCTGGGATAAACCATAATGGAAAGGAATATTTTAGAAAAGAGGATACACACACACACACACACACACACACACACACACACATACATGTAAAAATCATACATATATAATATTTTAGAAAAGAGGATATATATATATGTATATGTACCACTTTGGTGTAAAGTGGACATTAGCAACAACACTGTAAATCAACTATACTTTAATTTAAAATATTAAAATTTAAAAATATAACTAGGAATTCCCTGGTAGCTCAATGGGTTAAGGATCTGGCATTGTCACTGCCATGGTGCAAGTTTGATCCATGGCAAGGGAACTTCTGTATGCTGTCGACGCAGCCAAAAAAAAAAATAAATATATATATATATATATATATATATATATATATATATATATATATATTTGTTATAATGCACAATTAATATATATACGCACATATATATAATTTTTTAAAAAGCTAATGCATGTTTTCACCAGGATGGGGACCTAGGAGGCTCCCAAATTTCCCTATTCTCATGGACACACCATATATACAGCTATACATGGAGCCATTCCCTGTAAGGGAAATCCAGAAACTGTTAAATTGTTTCCAAAGTGTTGTACATTTTGCTTTCCCACCAGCAACGAATGAGAGCTTCTTGTTGCTCCACAGCTTCACCAGCATTTGGTATTATTGTCTTGTTCTGTGTTTCAGCCATTCTAATAGGTAAGTAGTGGTGATTTTAAAACTCTTTTTATTTCCAATTTATGTTCTAAGCGATCACAATCTAATGGGTAGCTAATTGTTCTGGCATTCTCTCAGGGATACAAAATAAAACAAAACAAAACCCTTACAAATCTATCATTTCTTAAGGCATGCATAATCAATTGCCAAAAAATTAATTGCATGATATTCATTGTTAACAGTGTTGTCAAGACAATTGCAAAGTCTAGAATGAAAGATCAAAAATATTATGAAGACTCAAAGCTCTGTAGGTGTGGAACAAAGATGGTTGAAACCAACAGTAGCTTAACCTCAAAAGCAGCAGAAGACTGGGTTTTCTAAGGAGGCGTGGGGTGTTCCAGCATTCAGGCCAGGCTGGGCGTCCCCAGCTAAAAGTAAGCAGATGATGCCATGAAGGCACCTCCTGGGGGAAGGTCTTTCTGGTACTTGCTTAAGATTCTGAGTGGACTAAGCTCAGCCCAGTTTCTAGGAATCCACATGTCTCCGACTTAACCTTTGACCAAGCATTAGGAGGAGAAGAGGTGGGCCCAGTTTTGTCTCTGAAGAGGAGAAAATCGGCACCACCATGTGATGGAACCAGAGGATGGAGTGGCCTGTAGAGATGACACCAAAGGCTCTGCCCGCATCTCCTCTGGGATGGAGTTAGCTGCACACGGGGCCCTCCGAGTGACCGTGAGTGATAAACAACTGGACTGCTTTTTATTTAATTAATTAATTTATTTGTGGCCGCAACTGCGGCTTGCAGAAGGATTAAGCCCATCCCACAGCAGGTGGCAAGGCCGGATCCTTAACCCACTGTGCCACCAGGAACTCCTAGACACTTTAATTGGTGTGAACTCAACTATCCTTCAGTTCCCCCCTTGGACTCGGAGCTGTCCTCTTTGGAATAGTAGGAGTTCAATGGGAGAAGTCACTTCTGGCTGAGGGGACAGGGCAGGCTTTGCCTGGAGGTGAGGTTTGGACTGCACATTGAAGAAGGGATGGAGCAGGTGGGGAGCGAGGACTGGGAGCTCGGTGAGGAATCTGATCTGTCAGGAACGGGAAGTTCCTGGAATGGGGGGTAGACCAGAAAGTTGAGGGACCAACTGCAGAGGCTTGGCATGTCAGGCTGGAAGCTTTCAGATACTTTACTGGGAAGCCATGGGGCTTGACAGGCAGAGGCCGGCATGAAGCCAAGACGAATTTGACAGTGAACAGACAGGGCAAGAGAGACTGCGGACAGGGGGTCCCAGGCTGTGGTCATGGTCAAAGCCCAGAGTGAATTCCAGCACATGTAGTGCTAGAAACTAGAAAAAGAACTAGAAAAAGAAAGGAAAAGACAAGAGATTCCGGTGACCAGATCTATGAATTTGAGTGTGAAAAATAAAGAGAAATCGACAATTTAAAAACACCCTCTGTTCACAACCTGTATCATGCTTGCTTTTAGGCAGCTGTGTCCTAAGAGAAAGATAAAGTCCTCACTGAACTGGTTGCAGATTCATATTTCCAATTCTTTTATGTGGATCACATATTCCTTTTTGATTGTTGTTAAGTACAAGGATTATTATACTTTATTTATTTTTTGCTTATTAGGGCCACACCTATAGCATATGGAGGTTCCCAGGCTAGGGGTCTAATAGGAGCTACAGCTGCCGGCCTATACAGCTTCAGCAACGCCAGATCCGAGCCACGCCTGCGACCTACACCACAGCTCACGGCAACGCCGGATCCTTAACCCACTGAGCCAGGCCAGGGATAGAACCCGCAACCTCATGGTTCCTAATCAGATTCGTTTCTGCTGCGCCACGATGGGAACTCCTTATACTTTTATTTTTAATTGCAAACATTAGAGGATAAAAAATCCAATATTTAAAGCACAAATAAATAAAATATTACATGTTCGGATAACGGGATAATCAGCCTATCCAAATATAGTTGTTGGAATTATATACATAATATACTCTTTTTAAATTTTAAAATACTTCACAGTGTCGTTGACTATATACGCATTGTTAAATAAAGATCTCTAGAACATCTTCATCTTGCATTATGTGGATCACATATTTCCAGGGAAAAAGGAGAGTTTCTAACAAAAGAAGCAACTCCTCCCAGGGTACACGTCCTGTCTTTCCCAGCCAGCATCCTCTAGATTCTGGACGTCTTATTTACAATGTTTATCTCAAAGAGCTTCTCATTCTTTATCCACTTCCTGCAGAAGCCAGAGTGAGAGGTGGGGCAGGGAGACAAAAGCTTTGATCTTCTATTATCAGAGTCTCAGCAGGAGAGAGACGCAGCGAAGTCACAGCTTCGTTCCTGGAGAGGATGGAACAAACGGACCATTTGCAAAGACAGCGGGCAAGATGGAAGGAAACCAGCAAGGGTGGTGCAGCACCCCTGGGATGGTAACGGTGGAGAGCCGTCAGCACGGTTAGCTTGAGGGGACCAGGAGAGGAAGTGGTTACGGGGATTGCTGGAAACCCGCAGTGGCCTTCATGGTAGGGACCAGCCATGGGGCTGCCACCCATCCCCCAATGGCGAGGCGCTAGAAGCATCAACGCCCTGTGGACTCTCTCCTCCTGCCCTCCTATTTCCTCCTGGTGTCCACAATGGGCTGAAGTCAGCCAGATCCCAGAAGGGGAGGAATCTCCGCGGACAGGTCACACGGGTCAGCCCCCGGGGACAGAGCAAGGTGGAGGAGAAAGGGGAGCAGATGGGATGGAAAAATAGAATACTCAGCACATGAATATTGACGTGCAAATCAAAGCAGCACAGTAGAAACCGGCTCTCCTTTACCAAGCACGAACTGCGGACCTAGTGTAAGGAAATGACGTAAAGCTAAGGCTGATGTGTAAAGGGGTCTTTCTCCTTGAAAGCTGGCCTGCAGGAAACGAGATGCGCTGAGGTCCCCAGAAGCAGGTGCCCAAGCGCCCACAGAGGCAGAGCGAGACCGAGGACGCAGCAAATCCCTTTTCAGGCTCCTGGTTCAAGCTCTCAGAGAGGCCCGGTGGCCTCTTTTCATGCAAGTCCCCTGATTCCATAAAAAAAAATTTCCCTTACACACATGGCAGCTTGAGGAGACTTCTGTATCTCACGGGGCAAAGATCTTGGGTATACCTTTGTTTGAAACAAAAGAACTCTGGGTACTCTTGATTTCATTTAATCTGCAAAACAACCCTTGAGAGGTAGGTAGCCTTATCTCCATTTTATTTTATTTTTTAATTTAAAAATTTTTCCTTTTTGGCCACGTCACGGCTGGCATATGGAGTTCCTGGGCCAGAGATCAGATCCGAGCCACAGCTTTGACCTACGCTACAGCTGTGGCAATGCCAGATCCTTCACCTACTGTTTCTGACCAGGGATCGAACCTGCATCCTGATGCTGCAGAGACACCGCCGATCCTGTTGCACCACAGCAGGAATTCCCTTATCTCCATTTTATTCTTTTAAGGGTATTTTTTTGTCCTTTTTTTGTCTTTTTAGGGCTGCACCCATAGCATATGGAAGTTCCCAGGCTAGGGGTTCAATCGGAGCTATTGCCACCGGCCTACACCACAGCCACAGCAACGCCAGATCTGAGCCTCGTCTGTGACCTACACCACAGCTCACGGCTGGATCCCCAACCCACTGAACAAGGCCAGAGATGGAACCCTCAACCACATGGTTCCTAGTCTTATTTTTGTTTTTTGATTAATTAGTTAATTAATTAATTTTCTTTTTAAGGCTGCATCTGTTGCATATGGAAGTTCCTAGGCTAGATCGGAGCTACAGGTGCTGACTTATGCCACAGCCACAGCAACGCCAGATCCGAGTAGCATCTGTGACCAGTGCTTGCAGCAATGCTGGATCCTTAATGCACTGAGCGAGGCCCGGGTTCGAACCTGCGTCCTCACAGACACTCTATTGGGTTCTTAACCTGCTGAGCCACAACGGGAACTTCCCCTTACCTCCTTTTTAAAGGTGGAGCTGAGGAGTTCCTTAGCGGCCTAGCGGTTAAAGATTTAGCATTGTCACTGCCGTGACATGCATAGCTTTGACCCCTTGCCTGGGGACTTCCATGCAGTTGTGGGAGCAGCCAAAAAAGATAAAAAAGAAAAAAAAAAAGATGAGGCTATTCAAGGTCCAATAAGACTAGGCTATCTTCATCAAGGGAACTAGAACTCACACGCTCCAGTCTGCCTGACTCCAATACTCCAGAATTTTCTAGGACTCCACGAGCTGGCAAGGCTGGCCAAAAGTAATTCCCAAAACCAGAAGGGAACTCCACCCTTGACCAAGCCACCCCGTGGGGACCCTGGCCTCTCTGTCTCAGCTTGTCAGCTAAAGCTGCTACAGCAGGCTGGCGTTCCGGGAGGAGCCACCCAGTGCCTGAATGTTTGAAAGGGACCAACCCCAGACCTGTTAAAATGCAGCCAAGGCTTTTTCAAATACCCCTGGGCAAGCAGTGTATTTGCACACGCTGTAATTCCTCAGCTAAATGCCAAGGACTGGGTTGACCGCGCACAGAAGCATCCTTGCACCCCCCAATCCAGCACCCCCAGCCCCAGAGGTGGACTGTGTCGTTAGAGAAGGGCAGCCCGCTCACCTCCAATGTCCAGGGGCCCGGGATGGGCGCTCAGCCACACACATACACAAACACGTACACACACACACACACACACACACACACACACACACACACACGTATACTCGTTTCATCCCACCCCCAGCCCACTCCCCATCAGTGTCCCCACGTCCGAGCAGGAAGGTGAGGGTGAGGTAACGTCTCCATTGACCAGCAGCGGCCAGGAGATGAAAATAATCTCCGAAGCACTGTGTTTAATTTAAAGCAGACCCACCCGCCTTAGCCAGGCTGCAATTCTACTCAGGACAGCTTGTTTTTCTTGGACATTCCAGGAACTAACCGGCCATCCCGTGTAAAATCCCAAGGGGAATGTTGGGGGGCCCCTTGCTGGGGCCACATGCTCCCCGCAGCTCAACCTTTGCTGCCTCCTCACTCAGGCCAGGGACTCCTGCCTCTGGAGGGGAGTCACTTGAGCCCTCTCCCTTTGCTCCCGGTCGGTCCTTTGTCCCCAGGCACCTGACTCAGTGCCCAGAGTTCAGGGGTAAAAGGTCAAATGGATAAATAGTGACACCTGATCAGCTGAGCAGGCGCTGTCCCTATGCCCTGCCGTTTGCTGTCCTATCAAGTCCTTGCCACATCCCAGCAGCCTGTGCTGAAATTTTTATTGCTCTCTTTTCACAGATGGTAAAGCTGAAGCTAAGGGAGGTTACCTAACTTCTCCCAGCTCATCCCGCTGGGACTGGGTTGTTCCACCGCCCCCCCCCAAGC
>PVHT021183520.1:5531743-5596534 GCA_004024745.2 Catagonus wagneri | reverse complement strand
AAGGACACAGGGGCGGGGGTGAGGGTGGGTGGTGTAGTGGCCTTGGCAAAAGCCCATTTTACAAATGAAGAAACTAAAGCTCAGATGGGTAGCACTAGATCTGGCCTTGCCTCTGGGCGCACAGTGTCTCTGTCCTCCGGAGACCCTGAGTGCCAGGTAAGCGATTCTCCGGGAGGACAGAAGTGCAGGAGCAGGTGGGGTGGGGTGGGAGGTGGAGGTGCACCCGCGGCATATGGAGGTTCCCAGGCTAGGGGCTGAATCGGAGCTACCACTGCCGGCCTTCGCCACAGCCACAGCAACGCGGGATCCGAACTGTGTCTGCGACCTACACCACAGCTCACGGCAATGCCGGATCCTTAACCCACTGAGCGAGGCCAGGGACTGAACCCTCATCCTCATGGATACTACTCAGGTTCGTTACTGCTGAGGTACGACGGGCACTCCCAAAGATCTTGACATTTTTCTAGAAGGCCAACAGAGCCTTGGAGACACGTTGTAAGGTGTGGGGTTCCACTTTTGCTGGTTCTCTAAATTCTGCCTTTGAATCTCCTAGTGCCCCGACCATTCATATTCTGCCCCACACGCTCGGGACTATTTTTAGAGATTATTCAAGAAAAACTTCCTCTAGACTCAGCATGACTCCCACCTCGTGCCTGCAGAAGAGGGTATTGGCTGAGCGCAGGGCTTCTTGGGGTGGTCTGGGCTCGAGAAGACCTGGGCAGCCCCCAGGCCCTCTGCTACCTTTGAAAGACTTTGGTCTGGAGTTCCCGTTGGGGCTCAGCAGTTAAGGAACCTGAGTAGTATCTAGGAGGACATGGGTTCGATCCCTTGCTCAGTGGGTTAAGGATCCAGTGTTTCCCGTGTGCTGTGGTGTAGGTTGCCGACTTGACTCGGATCTGGCGTTGCTGTGGCTGTGCTGTAGGCTAGCAGCTCCAATTCGACCCCAGCCTGGGAACTCCATATGCCGCAGGTGCAGCCCTGAAAAAAAAAAAATAGAGACAACCCCACCCTGACTACTATGATGGTTGTGTATATATATATATATATATATATATATATAAAATATACTCACATATGTATGTGTATGTATTTTTATTGCAAAATATTTTAACTAGTTTTAATAATTTTGCTTTTTAGAATAACTGGATATGAACAACACATATTATTTCTTGGCAATCTCCACACACTCTACAGAGGAGGAAATGTTACTTTCAATTCATTTTTTCAAATATAATGAAATTATTATAAGTACTGTATTTACCCTTTAATGAAGTTGACATAATGGTCCACTTTGTAGGCATTTATTTAAACAGTGGTTCGTTTTGACTAAGTGGTTTCTTTTTGTATTTTTTTGGAGTAAATGAGTTTTTTCCCTAGAACTCCAACTTTTCCTGTGAGGAGAGGGGTCGGTTGATAAACTGGGTCTGCCTGGGCTCACCTTTTGGGACAGGTGGGTGGGCCTGCGCAGGCCCATGGGGATCAACAGCGGAGCCCGAAGCCGGGGCGTGCGGAGAGGTTGTGGACTGTGGGCACTGAGCGTGGGATGGTTTCCGAGAAGAGTCAGCTATTTCCCAAGAGTTGGTGAAAGTCAATATCCTGCCCTGAGCTGATGAGGAGGAGGTCAAGGTTAGCAGACATTGCCATCACAGCGCTCTATTGAGTCTGGCCAAAAATAGGAGTCTGATGAATCACTTAAAAAAGTCCCCTCAGGAGTTCCCTGGTTGGGCAGTGGGTTAAGGATCCAGCGTCATCACTGCAGTGGCTTCGGTTGCTGCTGCGGTGTGCGTTCGAACCCTGGCCCGGGAGCTTCCGTATGCCATGGACGAGGCCAAAAAAACCGAGGTCCTCTCACGTGGTGTATCTTTTTGAACTGAAGTGAAAAGATGTCCAAGGCAAGGCAAGCGGAAGAGGCAAATCTCAGGGCACAATGAGTACTAGCGCCTTGCACTGTGTTTGCACACGCGCGTGTGTGCGTGAGCACGTGTCTGCTTGTGTACATGCACACATGCATGCACGCACACAGTCACAGACAAGTCTGGAAAACTGCACCAAGGACTGGAAACACCGATTGCACCTAGAGAGCATGATTACGGGAGAACTTTCATTTGCCAAATCACCCATGCCTGTGATGTTTAAATTCTCGCTGTGAGCGTGTATACCCATCTCTTGATTTATGTGGTAAATCCTGAAACGGGTCCATTCACTCAAGATGCTTGCCTCAAAATTTCATAACAAAGTTTCTAGCAAGAAAATAAAGCAAGCGCTAATGGTATGTTCCAGGAGACTGAAAACGGCATGCCAGGAATGTCCTTTTTTGTCATCGATTAAATATGGACAGAAAATAACCCCTATAAACATACCTTCATAGATTATTCAAGAAAAAAAGAAACAAAAGACCACCTGGCAAAGAGCAGTGAGGTTGCAGATGGTGGTTTTGGCCTATAATCGTTAAATATGTGTTTCTCTTCTTTCTTTATTTTTGAAAATCTTGCTTCCAAAATGTTTGTCATAGGTGACATTTCAGTCTTTGTCCCTTTATTTATTTATTTATTTATTTATGATTTATTTAGCTTTTTAGGGCCACACCCAAGGCATATGGAAGTTCTCAGGCAGGGGTTGAATTGGAGCTGCAGCTGCCAGCCTACACCACAGCCACAGCAACGCCAGATCCAAGCCGAGTCTACAACCTACACCACAGCTCACGACAACACTGGATCCTCAACCCACTGAGCAAGGCCAGGGATTGAACGCACATCCTCATGGATACTAATTAGGTTCATTACCACTGAGCCACAAAGGGAACTCTGTTTTTTTTGTTTTGTTTTGTTTTTTTGTCTTTTTGCCTTTTTATGTGGAGCCGCACCAGCGGCATATGGAGGTTCCCAGGCTAGGGGTCTAACAGGAGCTGTAGCCGCCGGCCTTCACCACAGCCACAGCAAAGCAGGATCTGAGCCGCATCTGCAACCTTCACCACAGCTCACAGCAACACCGGATCCTTAACCCACTGAGGGTGGCCAGGGATCGAACCCGCAATCTCATGGTTCTTAGTCGGATTCGTTCACCACTGAGCCACGAAGAGAACTCCGGAACTCCGTTTTAAAAAAAAAAAAAATTAAAAATTATGGTTGATTTACAATGTTGTGCCAATTTCTGCTGTACAACAAAGTGACTCAGTCATACATATATATACGTTCCTTTTCTTATATTATCTTCCTTCATGGCCTATCCCAAGAGACTGGATATAGTTTCCTTGCTGTACACTACAGCACCTCATTGCTTATCCATTCTAAATGCAATGGCCTGCACCTACTAGCCCCAAACTCCCAGCCCATCGCACTCCGTCCCCCTCACCCCCTTGACAACCACAAGTCTATTCTCTATGTCAGTCAGTCTATTTCTATTTTTTTTTCTCTTTTTTTTTAGGGCTGCACCCACGGCATATGGAGGTTCCCAGGCTAGGGGTTGAACCAGAGCTGTTCTTTTTTCTTTGAAAGCTAAGTAGCATTCCGTTGCATATACATACCATATCTTCTTAATCCATTCATCGTTGATGGACATTTAGACTGCTTCCATGTCTTGGCATATTGTGAATATATGCTATGAACATAGGGGTGAACGTGTCTTTTTGAAAGGATTTTTATTTAGGAGTGGCCACAACCCTGGTGGCCTAGTGGTTAAATGACCAACGTTGTCACTTCTGTGGCTCAGGTTGCTGCTGTGGTGTGGGTTTGACTCCTGGCCTGGGAACTTCCACATACCACGGGCATGGAAAAAAAAGAAAAAAAAACAACGATTTTTCTTTAAAGCAAATGATTTTTTTTTCCTTCAATAAATTTGCTTCTAAGGGAGGCTATGTCTGTTATGGATGGCGTCCCTCCAAAATTCTTATGTTGAAACCTCACCCCCATATGGTTGTATGAAGAGATGGGTCCTATGGCACATAATTAGGTCATGAGGGGGGGCCTTCGTGGATGGGGTTAGTGCCCCATAAAAGGGACCCCAGGGAGCCTCCTTTCTGTTTTTTCACCCAGCGAGGATATGTTGAGAAGTTAGCCATTTGCAACTGAGAAAAGACTCTCACAGAGCTCTGGTCTCACCCTTCCAGCCTCTTGCACTATGAGAAAGAAACTGATGTTTCTGAGAAGCCACCCTGTTTGTGGTGTTTTGTTATATCAGGCCGAACTGACTCACGACAGTATCACTCTGAAATTACAGATTGAATGAGATAGTCATATTTTTTTCTAATGCATATTAAAATAAACGAAATATTAAAATGTTCTAAATACCTGCTCACCTTGTGTATCAGCCACGGTGTGGGCGGCCCCCCGGGCAAACCCCGACTTTGTAGAGGAGGGTCCGCGTACTCAATATGCATCGCTAATCATAACCTAAAACAGGACCCGACTTAAGGAAATGAGCCTGGCGCAGTCAACAGGTCCCATGGTCAGAAGGGCCCTTTGTTTGGGGTCGACTGCTCTCTGTGCCTCATCTTAAAGTTTCTAATTATTTTTCAAATTTTATCTATATGTTTTTTTTCATTTTTGGCCGCCCCACAGCATACAGAGTTCCTGGGCCAGGCATCTGATCCCAGCTGCAGTTGCAGCCTAGCCACAGCTGCAGCAACGCTGGATCCTTAACGCACCGTGCCGGATTGGGAATCAAACCCGAGTCCCAGCTCTTCCAAGACTCCGCCAATCCCATTGTACCACAGCAGGAACTCCTAATTCTTTTTTAAATTGAGATAAAATTGACATATAACATTGTATTAGTTTCGGGTGATTCATATTGGTTTCATAATGACTCTATAGCTGGATATATTGCAGAATGACCACAATAAGTCTAGCTAACATCAGTCACCATTCATTTTTACAAAATTTTTTTTTTCTGATAAGTATCTGAAGGTACTTACCTAGCAGCTTTCAAATGCGCAATGTAGTGCTATTAACTAGTCACTCTGCCATACACCGCATCCACATGACTTATCTATTTTGTAACTGGAACTTTGTACCTTTGGCCACCTTCACTCATTCTTCTCGCCTACCTTCCCACCCACCCCCCTTCCAGCCCCACCTCAGGTAATTACCAGTCTGTTCTCTGCAGGTATGAGTTTGATTTTGTGGGGGGTTTCGTTCTTGTTTTTTTTGTTTGTTTGTTTTAGATTCCACCTATAAGTGAGGTCATAGGGTGTCTTTCTCTGTCTTACTTATTTCACTTGGCATCATGACCTCAAGGTCTAACAATGCTGCTACAAATGGAAAGATTTCATTCCCTTGTTGAAGAATATTCTACTGTGATAGATAGATGCCACATTTTCTCTATCCATTCATCTGCCGATGGACATTTAGATTGTTTCTTTTTCTTTTTTTTGGGGGGGCCGCACCCATGGCGTACAGAGGTTCCCAGGCTAAGGATTGAATTGGAGCTACAGCTGCCGGCCTACACCACAGCCACAGCAGTGAGGGATCCGAGCCACAGCTGTGACCTACACCGCAGCGAACAGCAATGCTGGATCTTTAACCCACTGAGTGAGGCCAGGGATCGAACCCGTTACCTCATGGTTCCTAGTCAGATTCGTTTCCTCTGCACCACGACGGGAACTCCCAGGTTGTTTCTATATCTTGCTTTTTGTGAATAATGCTGCAGGGAACAGGAGGGTGCATGAAGCTTTTAATAATTTTGTCTCTGAGACTGTATTTTGTAGGTGAAGTCCAATGGGACAATGAAGCATGTGCTGGTGGCTGGGAGCCTCGGCTCACACAGTGGGTGGCTGTCTTCTGCCACCTCCCCAGGATGTGGTCTTGCCCACTTCCCTGGTCCCTAGGATCCCAGGCTCTCCCACCTCCGCTCCCTGCTGCTGCCTAGAAACCACTGCTCCTCTTGACCTTGGCTGGAAGGGCCTGGGCACACGGACTCTGCTGTGTCTTGGGATGAGGCGTGGTGGCGGCCATCTCTGCCCTGGGCGGGTAGCACGGGACACTCAGGAGGAGCAAACCGCTTGCCCTCCCCTAATCTAGGCACCTAGCAGATCCCCTTTGTGGATCAGGCCCCAAGGGAAGGGAGACGCCTGGCTGTACGTGCTGGTCCAGCAGCTGGGGTGGGAGGGCTGTGGGGTGGCCAGTGACGTGTGAACATCGACTTGTGGAGCTGGGGGTCGTCCGGCTGCCTGTGAGGGTCCGCCATAAACATTGCCACGCCCAAGGGACCACTACACTACATAGAAAGCAAAAACTCTATAACAGATCAAGAGAGAGCTTTCATAAGAAAAGAAACAACTTTATATTTTAGTATGCGACCTGAGTCGCAGCTACAGCAACATCCAATCCTTAACCCACCGTGCCAGGGCTGGGGATCGAACCCACATCCCAGCGCTCCCCGGATGCCACTGATCCCGTTGCACCACAGCGGGAACTCCAGGATATTTTACCGTCTTTAACGGTACCTCCTTTTCTGTATTTTTCCTTTTGTTCTGAGCCCACAAGTAATGCAGCTGCTCCTGATCCAAAGCAGCGCCTGGCGTCTTGCTGGGGCTGTGCGGGTACAGTTCCCAGGGGCACTGGAGGATGAACCGCTGCCAGCGGGAGGCCCCGAGGAAGCTTCTCGGCGGCCACTGCCTCCTCTCAGATCAGATGGCATTGGGCCTCGGAGTGAGAAGGGGTTTAGACCTGCAGGGCTGGGACAAGGCACGCCTCAAGGAAAGGAACAGAAGGGGGACCTCAAGGTCTGCCCACAGGACCGCAGAGGTGTGGTCTGGCTGGAGCACAGTTCGGGGAATAGGACCCAAGCCTGGGAGATGCCTCGGGAAGCAGGTGGGCTCAGGTCAGCTGATGCAGGAAACTGGACTTGGTCTGTGGCCACGGCCAGGAAGCCTCAGATAGTTGCTGGTTAGGGAAGCGACAGGTGTGGGATAGGGTGCTGGCGATGCCAAAAGGCCTGGGAGAGGAAATCCAAGGCTGGGGAGCGGCAGGATTGGGCCTCTTGCGGTGATTACGTGAGTGACAAGTCACACTGGTCATTATACACCCGGAGGGGCCAGGAACTGAATCGCGGCAAGATGTGATTCTATGAGGAGAGGATGAGACTGAAAGCCAGGGCAGGGCGTGGGCAAAGTCCGAAGAGGAAGGGGGCCAGATATGTGTGTTATCCGGGCCAAGAGAGGAAGGCTTATTGCATTTGTCTCCAACCTTTTTGGGTCACAGAGCCCGCACCCTAATATATGTGTATCTTATTTATGCATAAGTTAGGCACTTGCACAATTCTATTGTGGGAGTTACGAAACAGAAGCCAGGACAACTTTTAAAAGGATACATAGGCGTTCCCGTCATGGCTCAGGGGAAAACTAGTAACCATGAGGCACAGGTTTGATCCCTGGTCTCGCTCAGTGGGTTAAGCTCAGTGGGCGTTGCCGTGAGCTGTGGTGTAGGTTGCAGACGCAGCTTGGATCCCGTGTTGCTGTGGCTGTGGTGTAAACCGGCAGCTGCAACTCCAATTCGACCCCTAGCCTGGGAACCTCCATATGCCACGGGTGTGGCCCCCAAAAGCAAAAAATAAATACATAAATAAATAAAAGGGTACATAAAATGAGGCTGAAAAGAAATTCTAGCATCCTCTTCCCACCGCAGTGGGCTGCCATCTCGTTTTCCCTGGAGACCTGGAGGCTGGTACCGTGTCTGGAGGCCTCTTGTCCAGTTCGTTGCCCCCAGTGGCAGCTGAACACTGTCCTCTCAGACCTTCTCAAGTAGAAGGTGGCTGGGCTTCCGGGTGGTTTGTGTTTTACGTGTGTATGGACTGAGTTGTGTGGGTGAGTTGGTGGTAGGGCCCGCAGGTGCTGACTTAGTTGAGTGTCATGGAAAAATCCGGGCAGGGGACCCTCCAGGGGACCTCACACACCCGGTGGGCGGAGCTGTTGCCTCTGGGTTATCAGGAGGGTGCTAGGAAGTCCGGTGACTGGCCTGAAGTCACACGGCTTGGCCAGGATTCAGACCCAGGTTTGGCTGACTCAGCCCGTCCCACCGGGCAGCACTCTGCCTTCCTTGGCCAACTTTGAGCTGGGTCTGTGTTCCTGGAGGAACAGGTTGCTGGGGTTGGGCATCATTGTCAGAGCAGGGCTGGTGGCCTGGACGGGAAGGCCACCGGAGCAGCCCCTGCTGGCATCCTGCCCACCGTCGCCCAGGGCGTCCACAGCTGTGACCTCCACCCCGGGACTTTGTCCGGGGTGCACTGGAGGCTGAGGGGCATTGGATAACATCGCCCCCTCCCTCCCCTCTCAGGTGGGACAGCTCTGAGGTGAGTCCCCCTCTCTCTCCAAGAGGAGGCCCAGCCCAGCCCCGGATGCTCTTAGAGGTGGCCTGTTCAGCACGCTGCCCTGCTCTGGCTTCCTCCCCTTCTCTTCTGTCTTCTCCCCAGCTCGCTCCCTGCCCCTGGTATCATTTCTTGAACAAACTGCTTGCACAAGGAGTTCCTGTGGTGGCTCAGCAGGTTAAGAACCCGACTGGTATCCATGAGGATGAGGGTTCGATCCCTGGCCTCGCTCAGTGGGTTAAGGATCTGGCGTTGCCGTGAGCTGTGGTGTAGGTCGCAGACGTGGCTCAGACCTAGTATCTCTGTGGCTGTGGCGTAGGCTGGAAGCTGTAGCTCCAATTTGACCCCTAGCCTGGGAACTTCCGCATGACACAGGTGTGGCCCTAAAAATACACAAAAAAAAGGAAAAACCCCCAAAACCCACAACCCACCAACCAACCAAAATAAAAAAAAGCGCTTGCACAAGAGTCCTCGTCTCGGGTCGTTTCTGGGGAAGCCTGTCTCAGCAGGCCCGTTGTGGAGGGAGCCCGTCTCAGGGAATTTAACTCGCCTGGCCCATTCCCTATGCCTCGGCCTTGGCAGACATCACCAATCAATCATGGCATTCCTTTTTATAAGCCCAGAGCTCTGCACAGGGCACCTCGGGACGCTAATAACAAGTCGGTTGGAATTGACGGGGGAGTCGAAATCGGTTTGTCAGAGGCAGAACCTGAGTGGGATCCCACAGGGGAGTAAACACTCAACTTCCAGCCCTTGGTGCAAGGAAAACCCACTGCCAGATTAGCAGAAGGGGGCAGGGGAAGGAGGAAAGAGGGGGCTTCTCCCTGACGCACAGCACCCTCCCCCCCACACAGCTTTGGTGACAAGTCTCAGCTGCCGTAGGAATGGAGGAGAACGGTTAAAGGTAAAATTAGCGCCATTTACCAAGTGCCTGTGCCCTTAAAAGCATCTTTGCTGAGCCTTACCAGCACCTCGCCAGCGACCCCGCCCCCAGGTCCTCACTAGGCTGCGATGAGCTCAGGTACGAGAGGAGGGCCTGCTGCTGGCAAGGCCTGCATCCTTCCCCCCTGTACTGCCCCGTGCACACACAGAGCCTCCAAATTTAGCCCCCGATTTCCCAGACCATTATTAGTTGGCGTCACACACCCGGTGAATGTATAGCCCAGTTTGTCCGAGGTGGTCTGGCTCTCACAGCCCTTTAGTCATTTCAAGGTCACACCGCGGCATATGGAGGTTCCCAGGCGAGGGGCAGAATTGGAGCTGCAGCCGCCGGCCTGCACCTCAGCCTCAGCAACGCCAGATCTGAGCCGCGTCTGCGACCTACACCACAGCTGGTGGCAACACCAGATCCTTAACCCACTGAGCGAGGCCAGGGACTGGACCCACATCTTCATGCGTACTAGCCAGGTTCTTAACCTACTGAGCCACAACGGGAACTCTCCTTTACTCCTTTTGGTCAAGTGTCGGGCCAGGAGGTGCAGAGGCGGCCTTTGCCAGATTATCTCTACAAGACGGATCACTGATACATCCTCACAGGTACAGATATACAGTGGCGGGTCTGAATCACGTGTCCTCCAGAGGGACCGGGCTGAGAAGGGCAGTGTAAGTCACGGAGGTGTCACTCTGATATTTCTGAGCCACTAACTGTGGGACTTCGAGGCCTCTCCAAGGAGATAAAGCTTAAAACTCAAAAAGTCTCCGGCCAAGATCAAAATGACCAGAGCTTTATCGCCTTTCGGTCCCATTGCAATTGTTAAGAGAGTCCTCGAGCCCCTCCAGAGCAACCGGGCTTACTCCTTCCTGTCCTCTACTAGGAAAAGTGTCCCCACCCCTGTAGGGACCTTACACACCCCCTGCAAACCGTCGAGTGTATCCTAAGACTTCTCTTCTCTCCTTTGTCCCTGGGCTGTAAAAACAGACAGGACCGCTCACTCAAGGTCGGCTCTCCCTGATTAATGGGAAGTCGTCCTGCTGCGCTAACGGCATCTCTCATCTCAATAAACTCTTCTTTCCTTCGCCTTGCTATGCTGGAGAACTGTTTTTCCAACCCGTGCGCACAGACCACGGCACAGCCACTTGGTGAAAAGCCTTTGAATTGGGCCTCTCTCTTTGGAGGGTGGGGACACCTAGGCCTTGGGGACAGAGCACTGCTACCTTTCCGGAATGTGATATTGAAACACCCAGCACATTTGCGTGCTTTCTCTCTGCATATTCAACATTTCTGGGAAGTAGGACTTTTTTTTTTTTTCTTTTAAAGCTATTTCTTAACCTAAGGAGTCAGGCTTCTGTATTTCCATACATTTTGACTTTATTTGCATTCAGTGCAGGTTGTAAGAAGCCCTGTTTCCGTTGTAGTGTCCCGTGCTTGGGGTGTGCTCCCGGCCCAGGGAGGCTCCTGGGAGAAGCAGCTGGCACTTGCCAGAAGCCAGAAATTTACCCCGGAGGTTTTTGCTCAGTCTCTCTTCCTGCTCCCTGGCTAACCAGTCCCAACAGCCAGCTTTTGCCTTTTTAAGGACAAGAAATCTATCCCAGCATCCTCCATTTAAGACACTGACCTCAGTGCCTGCTGGAAGTGGCAGAAGGCGCAAGCTCTGTGTCCCCAAGGGTTGAGGGCCGGGAAGACAAGCCTTAGGCTCTAGGAAACCCATGTTTCCTCTTGTCTGGGCTGCATCAGGTAAGGCCCTCCTCAGAGATATTGTTTCTCTCCCAACCGGTCATTCATCCGACTCTTAGTCCAAGACGATAGTGTTTGGAGTCTTGGCTCTGTCTTAAAGGAAGTCTCAGTTTTACTTCTTCTATGAAGCCAGACTCCCACACTCTTCCTCCTTGAATTGCTGTGGGATTAAACGAAACGAGAGAGCGCAGGATAGCTCTCAGGGCCAGACCCTCCCTCAGGTGGGCAGGCTGACCCAGGAGGAGAGGCCAGTGGCCTGGGCTGACTGCTTCTGTGTCCATAGCTGGAAACGGCGATGCTTATATTTCACTTGAAGGTGTCCTTGTGAAATGCCAGTATTCTACGTAGAAACCCCCGCCCAATAAATAGTGGGAGTTTTTCCCTTGCTGACGATTGCTCAGGGGGCCTCTGCTATTCCCCCCCCCCATTCCTGGATCCATGGGATGCGGCGAGATTTCGGAGTTAACCATCCACAGGAAAACTAATGGACACCGAGCAGCAGCCCAGTGCCGGGGACCCGAGACGGAGGTGAGAGATGAGGCATCACGGCGTCTTTAAGAAGCTGGCGGACAGACCGGAGGAGACAGACTGGTCGCTGCCGTTGACAAATGCTAGGAGAATGTGCAAAGCGGAGCAAAGGTACAAGTGAGGGACTTGACTGGCCTGCTGGGAGCTGGGGAATCTGCCCAAGGGAGACGCTGGCACTGGTGTGGATGGGTTTAAGCTTGTCAAACAGAGGAAGGGGGAGCAAGGATTCCAGGTGTGGGGAAGAGAGTGATGCATATCTGAGTGTGGAGCTCCCGTGGTGGCTCAGTGGTAATGGACCTGACTAGGATCCATGAGGACCTGGGTTCGATCCCTGGCCTCGCTCAGTGGGTTAAGGACCTAGGGTTGCCGTGAGCTGTGGTGTAGGTCACAGACACGGCTCGGATCTGGCGTTGCTGTCGCTGCGGTGTAGGCCGGCGGCTACAGCTCTGATTCAACCCTTAGCCTGGGAACTTCCGTATGCTGCAGGCAAGGGCCTAAAAAGAAAAAAAATGGGATCGGAGACTTGCCCACTGGATTTGGAGACAGGAGGTCCTCAGAGGTCTTGACATGAACTGTTTCAGTAGAGTGAGGTGTCGAAGCCAACGAGAGTGAGTTCCAGCAAGAAGGGGAAGAAAGGAATTGGTGACAGCAATTGGACAATTTTTAAGCAGTTCTGTCTAAGGAGAGCAGAGCAGGGGAGCCATGCCAAAAGTGGGATGGACAGAAAGAAAGAGATATCTGTTGTTAACTCTGCTTCCTCATCTTTTTGTTTCTTTTTTCTTTTTGGCCATGGTGTGCAGCAGCTTGAAGGGGACTCCCAGTTTCCAGACCAGAGAAGGAACCTGGGCCGCGGTGGTGAAAGCCCCCAATCTTAACCGCGGGACCACCAGGGAACTCGCTGCCCCTCCATCCGGGCATCGACGAGGCCAGCTGTGCTGGGGTTCTGCCAGGCGAGTACAATGCAGGGCGTGGGTGCGGGCCAGAGGCTCTACAATGATGAGCTGTGAGCTCTAAGTTGGGCTGGGAGGGGAATGAGGTAATGAAGGGACTAATTATCAGTGAAAAGACGGTTGAGTCAGAGATCACGGGTGTCAACTAGAAGAATTACTGGAGTCTGTGTAAGGAAAGGACCTCATGGCTGGAGCATGGGATGCCAGACTCTGAGATAGTGGAGGGCCATAGTCAGCAGTGGGGATGGATTCCAGGGTATGACTGTGGGAGGGAGTGGTCCGGGTGGTGGTGTCAAGGTCATGGGTGGAGGGTAGGCCATGAACAAAGCTAGGTGCCAGAGACTGAATGTTTGTGTCCCTCCCCCAGATTCGTATGTTGAAACCTAACCCCCAATGTGAGGGCATTAGGAGGTGAAGCCTGTGGGAGGTGATGAGGTCATGAGAGCGGAGCCCCCGAGGATGAGATTAGTGCACTTATAAGAGAGACCCCAGAGTGTTCGCTTGCCCCTTCCACCCAGTGAGAACGCAGCAAAAAGACAGCCATTAGGAATCAGAAAGCAGGTTCTCCACTTTCGGGTTCTCTACTTTTCGGGCGGGTTCTCTTCACCAGAACCAATCTGTGGATGCCTTGATGATCTCGGACTTCCTCATCTCCGGAAGTGTGAGAAAAAAAATTTTTTTGTCTATCCCCCCCCCCCTTTTTTTTAGGGCTGCACCTGCAGCACATGGAAGTTCCCAGTCTAGGGGTTGAAACAGAGCTGCAGCTACCGGCCTACAGCCACAGCAATGCAGGATCTGAGCCACAGCTGTGCACAGCTTGTGGCAACACTGGATCCTTAACCCACTGAGCGAGGCCAGGGATGGAACCTGCATCCTCAAGATACTAGTCAGTTTCTTAACCTGTTGAGCCACAAAGAGAACTCCTGGACACTGGAGCTTTTAACCCAGACCACAATTACCCATTCACATAATGTTAGGACTGTTTTTCTCTCCTCTATTTTCCATAGGTATAGATATGTGTCATCTCCAGAGCTTGTATTTTAAAATGACCTTTAAAAGGCTTGTTTACGAATACATGGAACTCTTCTCCTTGTGAAGCCTTATTCCCAGGGTGACTTACTAAATTCGTGTTTAAAGTTTTTTGCCTATTTTTTTCACCAGTGTCAGATGACCTTTGTAAACATACACACTGGCACGGCTTGAGGTCATTTAAGGCTTAAGCATCTTAAGGGGACCCATCCACTCCTGGGTCCTCTTCTCGGTCCCCTGGAATAGAACTTCTCAAGCCCTGTTGTGTGGGAAGACCCACCTGCAGAACTTTTGCTGAAACAGATCGCTGGTCCTCACCTCCAGGGGTTTGCGTTTCAGGAGCTCTAGGTGGCGGTGGGGCCGAATCAAGATGGCCTGAGGGCTCCTGGAGGATGTGGTTCCTTGGGGCACTGCTCTTTCCCAGGAATATCAAACTGTCCCCCACTCTCTCTTTCTCTCAGGAAGTCGGTGGGGAGAGGCTTGAGAAGAGATGGAGGAGGCACTAAAATAAACTCAGCTGAACGGGCATTTTGCTGAGACCTTACCTGCCAAGAAATTTCCTAGAAGACAACCACTGCGTTGGATCCAGATGTGAAGACTTGAGGTTGGACACGATATCAGTTTCCTTATTTGTAAAATACAGAGAATGCTACTACCTTGGGGACTGGTTTTAAAGTCACAGCTAGTCGTGTAGCACCAACGCCAAAATCTGGTTTCTCAGAATCTCAGGACAGTGCGCTTATTGGTAACCGCAGCCTTCGTGGTTCCGTGGAGTGAACGCTTACTGGGTCCAGGCATTGTGCTATCTGCTCCACAGACAATGTTTTCTTTATTTATTTATTTATCTACTTATTTATTTTTGTCTTTTTCGGGCCACGCCCACAGCATATGGAAGTTCCCAGGCTAGGGGTCAAATCGGAACTGAAGCCACAGGCTACACCACAGCCACAGCAATGTGGGATCCGAGCCTTGTCTGCGACCTACACCACAGCTCACGGCAACGCCTGATCCTTCACCCACTGAGCAAGGCCAGGGATCGAACCCAAGTTCTCAAGGATGCTAGTCAGTTTCGCTAACCGCTGAGTCATGCCGGGAACTCCCAGTGTTCCATTTAAAGCTCACAATACCTCAAGGAAGAAGATATTACTCTTCTTACGGTACTTCTGAGCACACTCAAGCTGAGAGCTTAAGTAACTCAGTCTTGGAGTTCCCTTCGTGGCTCAGTGGTGAACGAATCTGACTAAGAACCATGAGGATGCGGGTTCGATCCCTGGCCTTGCTCAGTGGGTTAAGGATCCGGCGTTGCCGTGAGCTGTGGTATAGGTTGCAGACGCGGCTCGGATCCCGCGTTGCTGTGGCTGTGGCGAAGGCCGGCAGCTACAGCTCCTGTTGGACCCCTAGCCTGGGAACCTCCATATGCCGCGGGTGCGGCTCTACATAAAAGGCAAAAAGACAAAAAAAAAAATGTAACTCAGTCTCAGTCACAGAGCCGGGGCGGAACCCTGACCCCACTCACAGTGGGGCTGTTACCACGCATGAAACCCAGCAACGCCCCCAGCAGTACCTGTCAGTAAACTATCAGACTGGCTGCTGCCCAGATAGGGCTGGGAGCGGGGAGACTCGGGGCGCTGCACCAGCCGCTGTCACAGAGCCGCGTGGGCGGGTGTAGGGAAGACACTTCCCCTGTCTGGGCCTGTTTTCTTACCTATAAGGTAGTGTCTAAGGCCCCTTCCAGTGCTAACGTGTCAGCATTCCACTACTTTTCTTTCCGGGTTTGAGCACCAAGTTGGGTTCTGGGAGTTTCTCGCATTGCCAGGGCTCCAGCAAAACCTGGTCCCAGGAGACTACCTAGATGCCTGTAATTCTCCCCAGCTTGTAGAGAAGGGGACTTGCTGGTAATTGAGAATTTTAAAATTGAGCTTAAAATACAGAATTGTCAGAGTTCCCATGTAGCTTAGTGGGTTAAGGACCTGACATCTCTGTTAGGATGTGGATTCCATCCCTGGCCTCACTCAATGGTTAAAAATCCAGTGTTGCCGTGAGCTGCGGTATAGCAGGCAGATGCGGCTTGGATCTTGCATTGCTGTGGCTGTGGTGTAGGCCGGCAGCTGCAGCTCCAAGTCTACCCCCAGCCCAGGAACTTCCATAGGCATCAGATGTGGCCATAAAAAGAAAAAAAAAAATGGAGAATTGTCTAGGAAAACACAAATTACCAAAATTTATACAAGAGGATGTAGCAAACCTGACTAGGCCAATAAACACAGAGGAAATTAGAACTACTGTCAGAGTTCTTTCCCTTAAAAAAAAAATCCCACAGACTCAGATGGTTTTATTGATGAATTATATCTAATGTTCAAGGACCTGATCATTTCTGTGATATATAATTTCCTCCAGGGTGTAGGAAGTGAATGTACAAGGCTTCCTACCGAGCTGGAAACAGTAGCATGTGTGTCAGCCGGGTGTGGAGGGGAGGTTCTGGGAAGCAGATGCTGAGTTGGGTGTGCGGACAGTTTCCTGGGGAGTAGCAGCTGCGAGGGTGAAGGGGCAGAATCCAGATGAGATGGGCGGACGGTCAGACCAGGGTGCAGATCTGATCAAGCCTTTGCCCAGGGAGAAGCTCCAGAGCAAACACTATCAGAGGATCCTGCAGAAATGGCCAGGCATCCGTACCTTCTTTGGTCTTGCTTAGCCATTACCTGGAAGAATCCTGAGAAAAGCGTATCTTGGCTCATCCTATCCCGATACGGTAAGACAGAAGGAGAGAAGGAATTAAGGACAGAAGGGGGGGGCGGTGATAGGCTAATTACACTAAAAACTTAAAGGTGAAAATTCTAAATAGACTATTAGCAAAATGAATCCAATGGTATTTTTATTTTATTTATTTTATTTTATTTTTTTTATTTTTTTTGCCTTTTGTCATTTTAGGGCCGCACCTGCGGCATGTGGAGGTTCCCAGGCTAGGGGTCTTATCGGAGCTGTAGCCACTGGCCTACGCCGCAGCCACAGCAACGCGGGATCCGAGCCGCGTCTGCGACCTACACCACAGCTCATAGCAACGCCGGCTCGTTAACCCACTGAGCAAGGCCAGGGACCAAACCCGCAACCTCATGGTTCCTAGTCGGATTCGTTAACCACTGCGCCACGATGGGAACTCCCAATGGTATTTTTAAAGGATGATACATACAGGACCCAAAGACAGTTTGAAGCAGAGAATTTATTGTTACCTGAATAGATGAAAGGAGAGAAAAGATATTCCCCTTATAATAAATGCTTTGATAAATGGATTGGATAAAATTATGGCTATTTGTAAATATGAACCCCAAAATCCTTGGCAAGCTGAGGTAGGAGGAAACTTACTTGCCTGGATAGAGTCTACCAAAAACCCCTAGTAAATATCCCGTTCGATGGTGAAAAATCAGATATTCCAGAAAAACCAAGGAGGAGACCAGGTGGACCAGGAGCACCATCACTACTTAGCAGTCTTCTGGTGACCCTGACCGATTCAATAAAGAGAAAAAATGTTTTTTAATTACCATTCATTGCTCTAAAATTGATTGTGGTAGTGGTTACACAACTCTGTGAACCTACTAAAGAAACACTGAATTGCACCATCTAAGTGGGTAAATTATATGTGAATTATATTCCCCAAAGCTGTTAAAAACCATTATCTTCTCTATTACAGTGTATTTACTAATGAGGAGACACTTTTCTACTTAGAAAATCAAAGAGAATAAATTAATTTTATTTAAAAACTTTTTTTAGGGCTGCACCTGTGGCCTATGGAAGTTCCCAGGCCAGAGGCTGAACTGAAGCTGCAGCTGCCGGCCTACACCACAGCCACAGCAACACTGGATCTGAACCGTATCTGTGACCTGCCCTATAGCTGGTGGCAGCGTGGGATCCTTGACCCACGGAGCAAGGCCAGGGATAAAACCTGCATTCTCAAGGACACTATGCTGGGTTCTTAACCCACTGAGCTGCAAAGGGAACTCCTGAGAATAAACTTGTTTGTTTTTTCTTTCTTTTTTTAAAAAAATGTTATGGCCACGCCTGCTGCATATGGAAGCTCCCGGGCCAGGGACTGAATCCGAGTCACAGCTGTGACTGCGAATAAATTTAAAAACTAGTAAAAGCGAGAGAGCTTAGAAAGTTGGCCAGCTACAAAGTCAACATACGAAAGTCATGTTCTAATAAACAAACAGTAGCCAATTGCAAAACACCACAGAAAAAGAATCCTATTTACTATAAGCAGAAAGGTTAAACAGTTAAGAGTAGACCTAATAAGACATGTGAATGACTTAAATTTAAAACGATACAGGTTTTTTTAGTAACAGACAGAAGCTGAGGTATAAAGCACGGCTGCCAAGTGCTCCCTGTGCCCCGTTCCCATGCAGGAATGGCTGTGGCGGGAATTCTTTCCCGAAGAGCCCCTGGACATCCCAGGGACCACGACGAATGCGACTACTTTAAAGCACTTAAAGTACTACGTTTAACTACTTTAAATGCCTGGCACCAAGTCCGGTGAATAGCGGGCACGCAACAAATGGTAACTGTTCCTCCAGATTCCGTGGACGCTAGAGCTCAGGGTCACGGGAACTGAAAAATGAACTGGATCCGGTGGTGGTGGCGAATCGGCCGGGGTGGCAGAGACGCTCAGGAAGGAGCGTGACATTCCTTTGAACTAAATATGCCGCTGAGATGAGGGGATCTGACAGGATAGGAAATCTTGTGGGAAAATGAGTCATTCCAGTTCAGAGCTGGGACTCACTCCGTGTGTGTGTGTGTGTGTGTGTGTGGCTGTCTGACTTGCGGTGACCAGATCATGAGACAACAGGGGTCCCTCACGTTCCCCTCCAAACACCCCAAGTCAGGGATCTGCTGTGGTCCCTGCTGCGTGAACATTAAGCTCCAGTTCCTCTCTAGACAAAATCTGGCCCCATGTAGTGGATATTGCTGGAATTTTTTTTTTTTTTTTTTTTACCATTTTTGTCCTCCCCTCACCCTCCAAAGCCAGTCATTCTCAAAGGACTATCCTGAGGCAACAAAGATCCTGGAAATTTGCTTTCCCTTAACAACTAATAGGGCACCACGCTGACCCCCGCTCTAACAGGTGGTGGCCTGAATTAGGGTCAAGTTGAGTCGCTCTAACAAAAAACGTAGAGTGGCCTGAGGCTGAGCACAGCTTATTTTTCCGATAATGTCCTGGTTTCTAGGTGGGTCTCCTCCAGATGTGTAAATGTGATCCAGGCTCCTTCCTTTTGCCCTTTGCCCTCCGAGCACATGCCTTGCAGAGTCACTGTTCCAGGCTGGAAGAGGGAGAAAGACCATAAAGGGACATGCATGAAAGAGTTGGGGGCTGGCCTGGAAGTGGCACACATCATTTCTAAGTACAAGGGGCCTGGGAAAACTAGTCTAGCTGCTGACCCAAGGAGAAGAGGAAACTGGTTAGGTAAGCAGCTACCTGGTCAGAGGACATGGACTTGAGGCTTGGCTTAAATTGTAAATGAAAGACCTTGAACCAGATCTTCAACTTCTCTGAACTTCATCGATGATGGTGAGCAGTGATGACAATAATGGTAATAAACAAACCCTTCAGGGATATTGGGAATCATACAGAAATTTTTCTTTCTTTCTTTTTTTTTTTTTTTTTGCTTTTTAGGGCCACATCCTCGGCATATGGAGGTTCCCAGGTTAGGGGTCGAATCGGAGCTATAGCTGCTGGCCTCCGCCACAGCCACAGCAATGCAGAACCCAAGCTGCACAGCTCATAGCAACGCCAGATCCTTAACCCACTGAGCGAGGCCAGGGATCGAACTCACATCTTCATGGATAGTAGT
This sequence comes from Catagonus wagneri, assembly GCA_004024745.2. Classification (NCBI taxonomy): domain Eukaryota; kingdom Metazoa; phylum Chordata; class Mammalia; order Artiodactyla; family Tayassuidae; genus Catagonus; species Catagonus wagneri. The sequence continues at coordinate 5,577,218 of PVHT021183520.1, read as the reverse complement.
CAGGTTTGTTAACCACTGAGCCACGAAGGGAAATCCCAGAAGGTTGTTTGCTAAAGGCCATTATAAACGACCAAGCCCCTTGGAAGTGCTCTTCTTCATTTGCCCTACCTGCAATGTAATGCCTTCCCACTCTCTCCCTTTATTTAATGTCTATTCAGAGGCTGGGTCTGATTCCCTGTTAAGAGTGTCAGAGTCCCCTGTTCTAGCCACTGTGGCCCTTTGGGGTCCTAACACCACTGAATAGAAGACAAAAACCAGACTGCTTTGCAACAGTTTGGGAATTTTTATTACCCAGGAAACCTACAAGCAATTCTGGCCACCACAGCACTTAATCCTAACTCAGAAATGTTTGCTTCCTCTCCTGGTGAGCTTTTGGCAGTTTGTGACATTCCTTCCCCAAAGCACTGTGGATTCCTGGCCAACAGAAATCTGATTCCAACAACTGAGGTCAAAAACTCAGTTAAGAGACATAGAAAAGAGCCCAGAGGCTTACTGTACTACTGCTTCATATTAGAAGAGTTGTAACTTCAGGTCCCCACCCCCTCTCCACCCTCCGTGTAAGCAGGGGGAGCCCAGAGTACCTCTTTAACTCTCATTAGTGCTCCCTTAACAATCACCTCTTTTATAAAACATTCTAAAACATTTCCAGCTCGAGTAATGCTCCACTTTTCCCAAGGGTTTGCATTTCATAAATGCCATATGACGCAGATCCCACTTCAGTTCGAATCCTTCTTTTGTTAGGTTTAACTCTCACACAGATAAGTTACTGGAAATCAGGGACCGTGTCTTTTGATTCCACACCAAAGACACACAGACATCAGTAAAAAATGTATTTATCAAGGACACTCCACGGGTACTGGCATTTCCTGAAATGGGATAGTTACATCCTAATGCTGAACATCTAATATAATGGTTAGAATATCAGAATCCCACTTCTCCCCCAGCCTTGGCCTTTTTTTTTTTTTCCTGCAATGGCAGCATGTGGAAGTTCCTGGGCCAGGGATCGAACCTGGGCCACTGCAGTAACCAGAGCAACAGCAGGGACAACACAGGATCCTTAACCAGCTGAGCCACAGGGAAACTCTCAGAATCCTTGAATATCCAGAATCCTCTGATATTCTTGGGCATTTGTCTACCCGGGTTAGCACCGATCCAAATATATGGCACCACTCAGAACTAAACAGTGGATCACAGAGGGGTTTTCATTCTTTCACTCATTCATTCATCGATTCAAAATAACTATTAAGTCTGGACCATTCTGAGCACCAGCAAGGAGATTAAAGAGTAAAGGGAGACATAAGTAAGAAAAGCAAGATACAGACTCATTTTCCAGTCTAGTAAAGTGAGACCAGGATCGAGAAGACCAATAAAGTTGGACGAAGGATCAGGCAAGCAATTTAGAAGCTAGATTAGGGGCAGGTAACTATAGGGGTAGGCATATGGGAATACGACTGCAAAAGTGGCCCAGAATGGAACAGATTTCAACAGCTGTCTTCACTTTTCAGACTGGCAAGCTTTTAAAGATCGACAACACCAGGTGTTGCTGGGGTGTGCAGAGCCAAGCCTCACATGTTGCCGGGATGGTGTAAATTTGGGCCAACCTCTCAGCAGGGCAGCTGCACAAAATGTGCCCATGTTTAAAATGCACATACACATGACTTGGCAATTTCAAACCAGGCATTCATGCTATGGGAATAACTGGACAGGTGAAAAGAGATGCCAGGGAGTTCCCTTGTGGCTCAGTGGGTTGAGGAGCCAATGTTGTCGCAGCTGTGGCTCTGGTCACTGTTGTGGTACAGGTTCGATCCCCGGCCGGAACACTTCTACGTGCCTCAGTTGAGGCCAAAAAGAAAAAGAAAAAGATGTCAGTACCAGTATAACACATTCGTTGCATCATTATTTGAAGAGGAGAAAATTATAGACATTGGGTTGGGTCACATGCTCATCCTTGGACAAATCATGAGAGGTCAGGCCCTCTGACTGGCTGAAGCTCAGTCACACATCTCTCCTCTGTTGCCAGGGGATGGGAGGAGGACCTGGTTGGACAGTGGAGGATCAGGGCTAGAGGAGGGATGTTCCCAACAGAAAAAAACGAAAAGCACTGTTACCTGGAGACTGGGGATGAGAAAAATTGCTCAGTAAACAAAATCTGTAGCTACCTCCTTCCACTGTAGCAGGAGTGGCTGGGGAAGAGAGAAGGGTGTTTTGCGTAGAGAGAACAGACTATTCCTTTTTTTTTTTTTCTTTTTAGGGCTGCACCTGCAGCATATGGAAGTTCCTGGGCTAGGGGTCGAATCTGAGCTGCAGCTGCCGGCCTATATCACAGCCACAGCAACGCAAGATCTGAGCCACATCTGCAACCTGTTCTACAGCTTGCGGCATTGCTGGATCCTTAAACTACTGAGCGAGGCCACGGATCCAACCCGCATCCTCATGGATACTAGTCGGGTTCTTAACCCACTGAGCCACAGAAGGAACTCTGGAATTCCTAACAAAGCCTCAGAGATTCTTTAAAGGCTGTGATGAAGCTCCTTGTCCCGAGAGATTGAGAAGGGACGTTGAGGAAATTCAGCCCTTCAAAAGGAGAGCCAGATGGGTCAATCCAGACATGTGAATAACCGAATAACTTGAAAGATGTGGTTGAGGCCGGTGGTGGTTGGGGAGGGGGGAAGTTGTAAGAAAAACATCAAACCAGACAACTGAGAATCCTATGGGTGGGATCAGGAAAGGTTGATACTGGATGTGACCTTTGGACGAATGACTTAACCACTTGAAGCCCAGTTTCCTTATCTGTAAACTCGAGAGAAGAAACCAACCTCCTGGATCACCTGGGAGAATTTCATGAGACCGTGTAGGTGAAAACCCCTAACACAATGTGGGCTGAATTCAAGGAGAAGGGCAGGCAGGAGCCCTCAAATTTAAACGAAAGGAAAAACAGTTTACACAGAGGATATTAATTACGGGGGCCCCAGGAAGCCTGAAAGCCAGAGCTTTGTTTCAGGGCAAAGGGAGCCCAGGAATTTGACTTGGGGATGGTAATGAGGGCTACAAATGTGGCTTTGACCTGAAACTATGTTGAAAAACCAGAGCTTGCTCTTTTGCAAGTTCTTAAGTGTATGTAAATAGAACAAATGTTTAGTTTTACGTTTTGATTCTCCACGAATGCTCCTGCTGGCTGATTAAACACTTTGGAACAGGGGCGTCTTCAACTCCCCGAGGCAAGGAGGGCGCCCACACACCCACCACCCTGTTGCGCCACTTGTTCTGCGTCTCCTGCCGTTTCTCACGGTGGAGGACAGATGGTTTCCGTAGGGGCTGCCGCGAACCTCCTCGCCTCCAGCTCAAAACCGGTGAGTCTTGTGCCAACAGGGAGCCCAGAGGCTCCCATCACCCCCGACCCCCCACGTGGTCCAGTCTGTGTGCAAAAACGTTGAACCAGGAGAAGCGAGGCCACTCTGTGTGGCACTGGACAAGCTCCTGGCCTCTCTGAGCCCCTCTCTTCACTCTTAAAATGGGGGCAACGTGATTTCCGAGGGCAGCGTGGGAAACGGGAGAAACCCAGTGAGGGCACAGACTCTTACACAGAAGGGCCCTAGACAGGCGCCTGTTATTATCACTCCTCCACGTCCCCTGGGGCTTCCGGGGTGTCGTAGCTGTGGTCTGTGTCCCCGGTGAGCAGTGGGTGGTCCCTTGGTGTCAGATTATCAGGAACAAAAATGAGGCCAAGAATCAGCAGTCATTTCCATTTTTTTTTTTTTAGGGCTGCACCCACAGCACATGGAAGTTCCCAGGCTAGGGGTTCGAATCAGAGCCGCGGCTGCTGGCCTATACCACAGCCACAGCAGTGCAGAATCTGAGCCGTGTCTGCAAACTACACTGCAGCTCAGGGCAACGCTGGATCCTTAACACACTGAGCGGGCCAGGGATCTAACCCACATCCTCATGGATACTAGTTGGGTGTGTAACCCACTGAGCCATAACGGCAACTCCTCAGCCATCACTTATTAGAGGATGTCTTGGGTTTTCATCTGGAATCTAAAGCGGTGCTGTTACCGTGGACACCGGGACTTCCTTGCCTGTGTCCAGAGGAAGAACTGATGAATCGGGCGGGAAATCTCCAAGCTGTTTGTGGAGCAGGATGGAAGCCCCTCAGAAGCGTGAGCCCGTGGAGAGCAGAAGAGAACAGAACAGGAAAGAGGAAGGAAGGAGAAGGAACTTTCTTTCCCTTCCCTGGTTCCTCATCACACATCCGGGGGCTCCACCAGCCCTGGCCTCAGAGCCCAGCCCCCACCCAGCAGCCCCACCCCACCACCCAGTGGGGAGCTCTCCCCGGAGCTGAGGCAGGGGCTGCACCCAGGCAGCTGGTCACCCTCTGCGGCAAAAACCGCATTCCACCCAGCATGCTCGAGACAATCCCGCCCCGCCCAGCTCTGTGCTTGGCGCCTCGGAAGAAACCAGAGACCCGAGAGAGGATGCCTCTGCTGCCACAAGCTGCTCATCACAGCCGTCTTCGCACAGCTGGCTCTGGACAGGGACGTCCCTAGGCCTGAGCCACCAGGTGACAGAGGTGCCACTAGGCTCACCCCAGGCACATCCCTGGTCCCTGGTGCCCCATGACCAGAGGAATGGCCGAGGGGACGAGAGGGCGGGGCGAGCTGAAGTGTGGTATGGCCCCGGGGGTGCTCTGGAGGTTGGCTCGGGCTCTGTGGCTTGAGAGAAAACGCCAGATCGGGGCAGGGCAGATCCGGCCAAAGGAAGGCTGTGCCCTCAGAAGTGGCAGAGATTCTACCAGGAACACGAGCGGCCGGCAGGTGTGCTTAGGTGACTCCCCCACTCATGGCTCCTGAAGAACGAAGCCCTCTTCCTTCCTTCCACCAGCCCTTCCTCTCTCCCCCTTTTCCTTCTTTTCTTTGGTGTCGCAGCTTTTTACTCGATTATCTCCCAAACAGTAAGAGATCTGCTTTCCTGCGCCACTGCTCTTTTGGGTACTGAGAGTCTGCAAGCTACCCCAGAGGTTCCAGTATTCTCAATTGTCCAAACACATTTCTTCTGAGCGGAAAGAACCAGCAGCCCCGCCCAGGCTTACGTGGATCTGGGGTTAGTTTCTTGCCCAGGATCCGGTGAAATTTTGGGAGCCCATGTTCGGCAGCAGGAAGCCTCCGGGCTTATCAGCAGCAGCTTCTCAGGTTTCCTGGGAAGGTCACGGACTTCATCCAAATTTCTGGAGGTTTCTCTGAAGCTCAGGATTGTGTGGCTTGATCCTTCCCTCACGTAGGCCGGCCTCTGGCCTCTCCTGGCCTGCAGGCTCTGTCTTGGGCCATCACAGCCTCACAGGGTGAACTGAAGGGGATGGACCATGCCAGAAGCCGGTGCTTAGCCGCCCGAGGGTGGGGGTGGGGAACTTCCCGCTCTCGGCACAGCCAGGCATGCTCAGCCCTACCTGCAGAACACATGCCCTGGCATGTTGAAATCTGAACGGGGTCTTTCTCGATAACAGTTGCCTAACCAGCCCCATCACTCTCCCACATAGGCTGACCTATTTAAAATGCCAATCTGGGAGCTCCTGCTGTGGCTCAGCGCTAATGAACCTGACTAGTATCCATGAGGATACGGATTTGATCCCTGGCCTCACTCAGTGGGTTAAGGGTCCACTGGTGTTGTTGTGAGCTGTGGTGTAGGCCAGCAGCTGTAGCTCCAGTCTGACACGACTCGGATCCTGTGTTGCTGTGGCCGTGGTGCAGGCCAGCAGCTGTAGCTCCAGTCTGATCTCTAGCCCAGGAACTTCCATATGCCAAGGGTGTGGCCCTAAAAAAAAAAAAGCCCATCTGAGCCATCGCTCCAGTTAGAAAGCATCTCTGATCTTCATCATTACATCCTCAGACCTAATTACCCTTTATCTGCTCCAATAAACTGCTCTGAGTGACTTTACCCCCTCCTGTTAGCACCCACCTTACCCATCACCAGCTCCAGACAACACCCCGTGTGCACACCATGCCTCTTCTGGAAAATCGGTACCCACTCTCCTCAATATGGAGCAGACACGGCTGCTCTGTGCACTTTCTCCTCCCACGGGCACTGCTGTCATTCTGTGCTCAGGAGCTCGCCGCTCCGTCCACGAGGGGTCACGGTACCCCACCTGCTTGGTGTCTGTCTCCCACCCCCACAAAGAATGGTTAAGTAACTGACACAAATTTCTCATGTACTAAATATGAAAGCCAGGGTTTGAACCTAGAGTTTCCATACTTTTTTTTAAAGCTTTATTTTTCTCTTTACTGCCGCAACTGCGGCCTATGGACGTTCCCAGGCTAGGAGTGGAACCGGAGCTGTAGCTGCCGGCCTACGCCACAGCCACGGCAACACAGGATCCTCACCCACTGAGTGAGGCCCGGGATTGAACCTGCAACCTCATGGTTCCTAGTCGGATTCGTTTCCGCCGCCAGCTCCCACAATGTGAGTCCGATGTGAGTGGAGTCTTTGGTAGACGTCAGAGAAAAGGTCAGCCTCGCATCTGGGGGCCACGTGGTGTGGAAGAGGGGTACCTCCTGCGGGATCAGAGCTGTGATAAAGGAAGCCTCCAGGGAAACAGAAGGAAACTCAAGACGAGCTTTGATGCTGCCCGGGGCCTCGAGAGCTCGGCTAGCATCTGGTTTGCATCACCGATGCTGTTCCCTTCTCGGCTTTCATCATCATCAGGAAACTCAGAGTCACATTGGAGGTCCTTTCACAGAAACGTTCAGGAGCTTGTGCAGAGGGACTCCACGAGCCTTTTCCTACAACAGTGTTTCTGTTGTCTCTTTGTCGTTGAGCCCTGGGGATGTTGGGGATGGTGGTTACATTTTTTATTTATTCATTCATTTATTTGTTTATTTATTTATTTACTTTTTTAGGGCTGCCCCTGCGGCGTATGGAAGTTCCCAGGCTAGGGGTCGCATCGGAGTTGCTGCTGCCGGCCTACACCACGGCTCACGGCAACGCTGGACGCTTAACCCACTGAGCCAGGCCAGGGATCCAAACTACATCCTTATGGACACTAGTCGCGTTAGTAACCCGCTGAGCCACAAAGGGAACTCCGGTTACATTTATCTTTCAGCTGCGGGCTGCCGAATCCATGAAAGTCTGCCTCGGAACCGGATGGAGGAGGAGACCTCATCACCGCCCGGAAATTCTGGGCTTGGGACTGAATGTGGCGACTACACGTGATTTGGGGTTTTTAGTTTTTGTTTAAAGGGGGGGTATTTATAGGATTGTATTTATGGGAAGAAGGATGATTTTGTTTGTCAAGCTTCTTTCCCAGGAGGGACCTCTTTTCTGACGCCATGAGATTTTGGAGGGTCCAGGAGTCAAGACACTCCGACTCCTATTTCCGTTTCTACAAAGACAGAACCTCGCCCAGACTGGCCAGAGAGGGCCCCCCCCCATCGTGACTAGCTCATTTAGGGACATATGACCTAAGCAAGGCCAATTATGATTGAGGGATGATCATTAGGTAATAGAGGTCCTTTTTATCCAGAAAATGCTGGAGAAGTAAAAGTGGCTTCAATGAGTTCCCACTATGGCACAGAGGGTTAGTGATCTGGCTTCTCTGTGGCATTGCGGGTTTGATGCCCAGTGCAGTGGGTTAGGATCCTGTTACCACATGTTGCAGATGTGGCTCGGATTTGATCCAAGGCCTGGGAACTTCCTTATGTTTCAGGTGTGGCAAAAAAGGGGAGGGGCGTGGCTTCCAGTTCAGCACTAGATCCTCTCTTCTCAAAAGTTTGCCAATAATTCTGTCATCAGATATTTTTCCCCCGGCTGTTTCACCTTGTGAAATTTGGAGCCTCAGACCGTCAGTTTTCCTTTGACCTGTGACATGAATTATTTAGATAATATGCTTTAATTGACAAATCTATAGTTTTTTAAATCCTACTAACTTCACTGTTTTTTGTTAGAGAGTGCAATCTGTATGAATCTGTATGTGATATGTATGTTCAGTTCTTTGAACTTTATTTGTATACCAGTATGTGGCTCAGTTTTGTAAAACATATCTGGGTGCTTGAGAAAACCTTTTTTAAAAATTGATTAGTGCAGAGTTCCATGTAAGTCAAGCATTTTGGGGTTGTTCAAATCATCTATATTCCTACTGATTTTTCTTTCTTTTTTTTTAATTGACTTGGTCTGTAAACTGCAAAGAAGTGTATTCAAATCTCCTGTTTTTTTTTTTTTTTTTAGGGCCGTACCCGCGGCATATGGAGGTTCCCAGGCTAGAGGTCGAATCAGAGCTGTAACCCCCTGCCTATGCCACAACCACAGCAACACAGGATCTGAGCCGTGTCTGTGACCTACACCACAGCTCAGGGCAATGCTGGATCCTTAATCCACTGAGTGAGGCCAGGGATCAAACTCCCGTCCTCATTGCTGCTAGTCTGGTTCGTTAACAGCCAAGCCACGAAGGGAACTCCTATTCAAATCTCCTATTATGATGACATAATTTCTCCTTGCAGTTCTTTTTTTTTTTTTGCTTTTTAGGGCCACACCCGCAGCATATGGAGGTTCCCAGGCTAGGGGTCTAATCGGAGCTGTAGCCGCCGGTCTTTACCACAGCCACAGCAACGCAGGATCTGAGCCGCATCTGCAACCTACACCGCAGCTCACAGCAACGCTGGATCCTTAACCCACTGAGCGAGGCCAGGGATTGAACGTGCAACCTCATAGTTCTTAGTTGGATTCGTTAACCACTGGGCCACGACGGGAACTCCTCTCCTTGCAGTTCTAATGGTTGCTTTCCATTTTGAAAAAGCAACCGTTTTGGAGGAGCAGTTTGAAGCTAAAGGGAGCAGAAGGTATCTGTATACCCACTGTCCCCACACACGGGGTGCCGCCCCCACAGTCGATACCCTCCACCAGAGAAGTACGCTTGTTACAACTGATGAATTTACATGGACACATCGTCACCTAAAGTCCATAGTTTACATTAGTGCTCTTTTGGTATTGTATGTTCTATGATTTTGGACAAATGTGTAATGACATGTATTCACCATTATGGTACCGTAGAGAGAAAATCCTCTGTCGTCTATTTGTTTACACCTCCATCAACCCCAATCCCTGGCAACCACTGATCTTTTTACTGTCTCCATAGTTTTGACTTTTCTAGAGTGTCATACAGTTGAAGTCATACAGTATGTAGCCTTTTCAGATTGGCTTCTTTTGCTTAGAAATATGCATTTAAGTTTCCTCCATATGTGGACATAAGTTTTCACTTCTTTGGGTAAATAATCAAGGAGCACAACTGCTGGATCCCATGGTTACATTACGCATACATCTTATAAGAAACCACCTAACTGTCTGCCAAAGTGGCTCTATTATTCTCACCAGCAGTGTAGGAAGAGTTTCTGTTGTCCAATATCCTTGCCAGCGTTTAGGGTTGTCAGTGTTGTGGATTTTGAACATTCCAATATGTGTGCAGAAGTATCTCGTTGTTTTAATTTGCATTTCCCTGATTGCTTATGAGGTGAAGCATCTTTTTTTTTTTTTTTGGCTGCACCCAAGGCATGCAGAAGTTCCTGGACCAGGGATCAACCCCACACCATAGCAGTGATCCTGAGCCACGGCAGTGACAATGCCAGATCCTTAACCGCTAGTCCACCAGGGGACTCCAGTGAAGCATCTTTTCATATTCATAGTTTTCTTTTGTCATTTTGGGGCCGCACCCACGGCATGTGGAGGTTTCCAGGCTAGGGGTCTAATCGGAGCTGTAGCCAGCTATGCTACACACAGCAACGCGTGATCCGAGCCGCATCTGCAAGCTACACCACAGCTCACGGCAATGCTGGATCGTCAACCCACAGAGCAAGTTCAGGGATCGAACCCGCAACCTCATGGTTCCTAGTCGGATTCGTTAACCACTGAGCCACGATGGGAACTCCCCCATAGTTTTCTTTTCTTTTTACAGCCACCCCTGTAGTATATGAAAATTCCCAGGCTAGGGGTCCAATCAGAGCTTCAGCTCTTGGGCATTTCATCCATTTACATTTAAAGTAATTATTGATAGGAGTGTACTCATTGCTATTTTGTTCATTGTTTGGGGATTGTTTTCATCATTTCTTTTTAGTTCCTTTCTTCTTTTTCTCTCTTCACTTGTGATTTGATGACTACCTTTAGTGTTATGTTTGGATTCTTTTCTCATTCTTGTGTATGGATTTACTATAGGTTTTTGGTTTGGGGTTATGATGGGGTTTACAAATAAAAACATATCTATTTAATAATTGTATATATATAATTATTTTAAGTTAAAGATTCAAGTTTAAATGTGTCAAACCACCTTACATTTATTTTTACTGCCCTACCACATTTAATTTTTTGACATCATATTTTACGTTTTTGTTTTGTGCATCCCTTAACTACTTATTGTGAATATAGATGATTTGACTACTTTTGACTTTTAATCTTCCTATCACCTTTATAAGTGGCTTACCATATATTTACCTTTACCAGTGAGCTTCTAATCTTTCATAATTTTCATATTTCTAGTTGTGGCATTTTTCTTTTCCACATAGAGAAGACTTTTTAACACTTTTTTTTTTTCTTTTTAGGGCCGCACCCACAGCATGTGGTGGTTCCCAGGCTAGGGGTCAAATCGGAGCTACAGCTGCCAGCCTACAACACAGCTCACGGCAACACGGGATCCGAACCACCTCTGTGACCTACACCACAGCCCATGGCAATGCTGGATCCTTAACCCACTGAGCGAGGCCAGGGATCGAACCTGCATTCTCATGGATGTTAGTCAGATTTGTGTCCGCTGAGCCATGACGGGAACTCCTGGAATTGCCTTTTATATCTCTCTCTACACAGCTGTTAGCACTTGTTTCCCCCCCTTCCCTGCCCAGGATGCATGAATGACTAATTGCTCAGCACCGCCTACCTTGCTGTCAGTCCCCCTGCCCTGTCTCCACTTTGTGTCACGTGTGCTCTCTGGGTTCCCGTGTTCCTGTGAGCACTTCTCACTATGCGTGGAAGTGGCCCCCTCCACCGCATACCCCTGTGGTGCCCACTGCTGGCCTAGAGCCCACCTGCTGCTGCTGTTCCCCCCACCCCCACTGCCGCCAGACCCATTGCTTTTTTCTGGACCGGATGCCCTCCCTGTGCCCCATGTCTGCCCCACCTGGAGAGCAGGTCTGGCTGGTTTAAGGCCCCCCGGGACTCTCCTTCCACTGCCACCCCCTGAGCCATATCCTGCTGAGTGTCTACCTGCAGCCCCATCCACAGAGAAGGGCTTAATACATATTTAGACACCTATGTTTGACATCATAAAAGATCTCAATGCAGGTAAAGCCACCTGTTACCCATTCCCTGAGGACAGGAATGACCGGTAAAAGAAAAATAACAGATGCATCATGAATCCCAACTGAGGACCAGAGTCTGGGGCTTGCTCGATATGCAAAGCAGTAATCTTTATTTATTTATTTAGTCTTTTTAGGGACACACCCGAGGCATATGGAAGTTCCCAGGCTAGGGGTCTAACAGGAGCTGTAGCTGCCGGCCTACACCACAGCCACAGCAAGAGAGGATCCAGTCTGCATCTGTGACCTACACCACAGCTCATGGCAACGCTGGATCCTTAACCCACTGAGTGAGGCCAGGGATCGAACACACATCCTCATGGTTACTAGTCGGGCTTGTTACTGCTGAGCCATGATAGGAACTCCAAGAAAGCAGTAACCTTTTAGTTGCTGAATCCAGGGAGACTCCCTGACCCAAGGTGTGGGGAGTGTGGGGGGCTCCGGGGGGCTTAGGCGGGCTCCGGACAGCAGGTGGGTACCAGTGCAGACAGAATTATTTCAACACTTCAGTAACCAATAATACCACCTTGGTATGTCCTAGCTGTGCACATTGTTTATTCTACCAGTGACTTCCCTGAAATGACCAGTGACCGTGGCCCCGGCAGAATGGTATGGAACTGGAGGGATTAGGCTGAATGATTGAAAAGACAGCTTGTCTGCCATTGCTTAACACAGAGTCATTGGTGCATATCAGCAAATTATTCACGGCCCAGATGGGGAGATGGATAATCAGTGCCTGGCGACATTTCCCTGTGACCCGGGGTTTGGGAAGCACTGGAGGCTGTGGGTGGCTAAAAACTGGTACCGAGATCATTCCTGTCCAGAGCAATAGTTGATAAGAATTGAGTTGAGTGTGTGTGTGTGTGATCTAGATACGCACTGTACACGTGTGATATATTTTTATGTGTGGTCTGTGTGTGTGTGTGTGTGCGTCTATGTATGTACGTCTGTGTGTGGTGTGGAGGGTAGTATAAGAGTGGTGTGTGGTGTGTGTGTTTCTGCACTCTGTGCCACGGATGTGGTGTGGAGCTGTGGTTGTGTGTCCATGCCTCTGCGCACACATGTGCTATGGAGGTGCCGAAGCAAGCTTTCTGGATGAGACGGAAAAGATGGTGGCTGGGATGGAGTTCCCTGGTGGTTCAGCGGGTTAAGGATCCAGCCTTGTCACTGCTGTGGCTCGGGTTTGATCCCTGGCCCGAGAACTTTCATATACTGCAGGGGCAGCCCAAAAAACAAAAACAAAAAACCAACTGTGGAGGCTGGGAGCAAAAGGAATGCAGGGGACCCTCCCTTAGCCAAGTCCCTGCAGCGCACTGTATGCCGCCCTTCCAGGAGGCCGGATGAACAGGAGACTGGCTGGGACCACCCAGCCACCAACGGCGCCGGTGCCAAGTTGCCCTGATCGGGAGGTTCTCCCACCTCTGCAGGCTGGGGAGGGAAGCACATTCCAAAGACAACTGGACAGAAAAGGAGAGAAAGGGCTTTCCAGTTCCTTTGTGGTTTACAGACTTTTTTTTTTGGTTAGTATGTTGTTTTTTTCAGAACAGCTCTGTGCCAGAGAACTGGCCCTCCTGAGCACATCGGGGAGAATTCATGGCCTGAGTCAGTCTCCGGCCACATCAAACAAAGCAAGGCCTTCAGCCCAAGGGAGGTTTTCGCCTCTCTTGGCAGTGACCGTAACATGGGGATTATCAAGGATTTTGGTCAAGGGAATGTCAAAATGAACATCGTGTTCAAGGAGCCCGAGGCTTTGGATCAATAGGAGGAGAGGTAGCAGATGCCTGGTCCAAGGTCACGGCCCTGCTTCTCCCTGGCTGAGTATCGGCACGGTCCCAGATGGCTCTACTGGTCAGAGACAAGTCTCGCTCCAGCGACCCGACCCCCCATCCAGAACTATTCCCACTACCACGTCCCATAGGATCCTCCACCTCTGTGGCAACTTCAGAATTTCACGGTTCACCTGGAGCTGTGGCCCTCAATGTCACTGTTTCTTTAGAGCCCAGGTCTGAGGGTCAGCAGAAGCCTTGCTCCTCAGCAAAGGGGCATCATGGGACCTTGACATAAAAGTCCTCAGTGATGACATTTTGAGTTTTCTGAGCAGAACCTGAGACTCACTTCTAAAATTATTTTAAGAACCTAACTGGGGAGTTCCTGTTGTGGCTCAGTGGTAACGAAACAGACTAGCACCCATGAAGATGCAAGTGGGTTTGATCCCTGGCCTTGCTCAGTGGGTTAAGGATCTGGTGTTGCCGTGAGCTGCGGTGTAGGTTGCAGACGCGGCTTGGATCCCACGTTTCTGTGGCTGTGGCGTAGGCCAGTGGCTACAGCCCCGATTAGACCCCAGCCTGGGAACTTCCATATGCCGCGGGTGCGGCCCTGGAAAAGGCAAAAAGACACACACAAAAAAATTTATGAAGATGTCCTTGTGTGTGGGGGTGATATACATTTCATTTGCCTAGGGAAGAGTATCCAGGAGTAAATTCATAGGCCATAAAACAGGTGGATGTTTAACTTTATAAGAAACTTGGGGCTTGTTTTTTAACATTACCTTCCTGAAAGGATGTTTAGAAATCACCTTGTAAAGATCAAAAGATCCCTAGTAACAGAGAGGTCACAGCTCTTATTGAAAATGCTTTTTTAGGAGTTCCCTTATGGCACAGCAGGTTGTCACAGCTGTGGTGAGGATTTGATCCCTGGCCCAGGAACGTCTGCATGCCATGGGCACGGCCCAAAAAAGAGAAAGGAAGGAAGGAAGGAAAAAGAAAGAAAGAAAGAGAAAGAAAAGAAGAAAGCAGGGAGGGAGGAAAGAAGTAGGAAGGGAGGGAGGGAGGAAGGAAAGAAAGAAGAAAGAAAAGAAAGAAAGGAAAAAAGGAAGGAAGACAGAAAGAAAGGAAAAAAAGGAAAAATGGCTGTTTTAACCAACTCCTTGAGTGGGCTTCATAACTGGTACTGACTCTGGGCCGTACTCAAGAAACCGCTGTTCATATTATTAACAGAAATGGACTGAGCAGAGTGGCAATACTGAAATACACAGAAGGTTATTTATGCCAAAAGGTTGACCAAACGTTTTGGAATTTTGCCTTAAGTTCAACCAATTGCAATTTAGCAGGTTGATTTATTGAGACTGTAAACTACGGAAAGGTCACCTTTTGAAAAGCTAATCTGAGTTCTGAATTTTCACTTCTGTAGGCTCTGTCTTCCCCCAGGAAAGATAAACAGGCTTTTCTGTGATTTTGAGGGCCTGGCTAACTGGGCCTTCACTGTCTGCAAGCTGTATTATCAAAACATACTGTGTGAGAAAGCAGCACAAGAAAGCTTTTGTGTTTGAGGGACTGAATACAAGAAAGGGATCTGACCTTGGCCGGACCCCTGGGATCTGGAGCAAAGGTAAATGGCGGCTGGTCCCACGAGGAGGGGTCCCCTGAACCGCGTGGAGACCCTGCTTCTCTCGGTAAGACCTCAGAGGAAATGGCTGCAGTGTGGCTGGCGAGGCTGGAAATGTGGCCTACAAAGCTCATCTGAGAGGCTGGACTAGCCTTGTTCTCTCACCCGGAAAGCCGGACCATCAGAAGTGGCAAGCTGGAGCGGGGACTGCAGAGGAAAAACAGCATCAGTAGGCTCCTGGGAGGTATCCCAGACCCCAGAGACAGATTCCCCCCCCCCTTTTTTTTTCCTTCCCGCAGCACATGGAGTTCCCGGGCCAGGGATCTGATCCGAGCTGTAGTTGTAATCCAAGCCGCAGCTGCAGCAGCGCTGGATCCTTAACCCACTGTGCCAGGCCGGGGATCGAAGCTGTGTCCCAACGCTCCCAAGACGCTGCTGATCCTGTTGAGCCACAGCAGGAGCTCTGAGACCGCATTTCCTGGTGATGCTGCTTGTCCTCCATCATAGGGTGACTCACTCACTGCTCACCATTTTTCAGATCCTTCCTGTGTCCGAATTTTACACGCGCCCCCTTTGACATGTGACTTTGCATTTGTGTGACTGGAGCGCACCTCCAACTTTGCGGCTGCTCTTGCCATGTGACTGGCTTTAATCAGTGGAGTGTGGGTGGGCAGGAGGGCCTCAAGAGGCAACCTGTGCCTCTGCTCAAATTCCTGGGCTCCTGCCATTTGCCATGAAAAGGACACGCCCTAGCAGGGCTGGGCCTGGGGAAATACGGAGGTAGGTAGGTGGGAGCCAAAGTGAAGCCTTAATTCTAACCCAGGAGACCTGTAGCCTCAGACAGAACTTTCCCAGCCAAACTACAGACCTGAGAGCAAGAAAAGGCAATGCCATTGAGTTTTGGTGCAGTTTGTTATGCGGTATTATTATAACATTTGCTGACCAATACGTACACTAAGACTGTTCTCTTCTTCCTTCGTAGTAATGCAAACCCAAGTGCTCACTGGCTGTCTGGAACAAGACTAAGTACCTCAACCTTGGAGTTCCCATCATGGCTCAGTAGTAATGAACCCAACTAGTATCCATGAGGTTGCAGGTTCGATCACTGGCCTTGCTCAGTGGGTTAAGGATCCAGCGTTGCCGTGAGCTGTGGTGTAGTTTGCAGACGCGCCTCGGACCTGGCGTTGCTGTGGCTGTGGTGTAGGCCAGCAACTGCAGCTCCGATTCAACCCCTAGCCTGGGAAACTCCATATGCTGCAGGTGCGCCCCCCCAATAAAAGACAACCCCCCTCAAACCTCAGCCCTCCTTGCAGCTAGGTATGGCCATATAACGGAGTTCTAGTCAATGAGATGTTAGTAGAAGTGTTGTGCGTACATTCTGAGACTTGTCCCCCTTTCTTTCTTTCTTTTTTTTTTTCCAGCTGTGACCACAGCATAAGGAAGTTTCCTGGGACAGGGGATCAAACCCGAATCACAGCTGTAACCAGAGCCACAGAAGAGACCATGCCAGATCCCTAACCCGCTGAGCCATGAGGGAACTCCTAGGATTCTTCCTTAAAGGCCAATGGCATGCGACATTTATCCCTGTTTGCATCCTGCTATCTGGAACAAGTCTGTGATGGCTGGAGCTCCAGCTGACATTATGGATCCTGAAGAGCCACATCCTAGGGAAGATGGACAGGGAGCCACGTGGAGCTACCCAGGCTATTCTACGAGACAGGAATGAACAGTGTTCTTTAATCCTTTTTATCTTTAGCATGCTGCTACTGAGCTTACTCCTGACACGGTTCTCAAGGTAGGTTTCTTTTTTTTCTCTTTGCAGGACCACACCTGCGGCCTATGGAGGTTCCCAGACTTGGGGTCTAATCGGAGCTACAGCTGCTGGCCTACACCACAGCCACAGCAACACGGGATCCGAGCCACATCTGAGACCTTATCCCGCAGCTTGCGGCAATGCAGGATCCTTAACCCACTGAACGAGGCCATGGATGGAACCCATGTCCTCTCAGACCCTATGTGGGGTTCTTCACCTACTAAGCCACAACGGGAACTCCGCAAAGCAGTTTTTCTCAGCCTGATAAATACTTGCAATATTTAGAAGTACGTAAGTACTTGGAAGCGGACTACTGAGCAGCCGCAACCAACCGTAACTACTAACCTGCTGGGTGATAGGAATCAAAATGGGTGCAGCACTAAACAGGCTAAAAACAAGCCTCTTGGGAAGGAGAATGGGTACGGGCGCCTGCAGGGCAGTCAAATTGTTCTGAGATAGTGGTGATGGTTGCACAACTCTGTGAATATCCGGAAAACAATGAACATGTTTCAAAGGGTGAATTTTCTGCTCTGCCAGTTATAGCTCAATAACCCATTAAAAAATCACCAGTGTGCTCGTGGTTTGTACCCTCTGAGGCAGGAGCCATCACTTTCCCACACGTCTCAGAGAGCTGCAGTGACCTCCTGGTCTGTCCGCCTCGTCAATGTTAGAGATAAGATTGGAACTCGGGTCTCCTGGCAGCAGCACCCACGCTGTCTGCACCCTCCGGTGTGCTTGCCACCCCCACCTGAAACCCCGCAGGGACGGTGGACTCGGGGCGGGTGTAGACAGCACTAGGTTAAGGGTAAAGCTTGCTTTCCACTGTTCTTAGTTCTTTTTCCTCTGGCAGCCTCTTCCCTTCGGACACCCTCTCTTACGTCAACTGCCCTAGGTGTTCAGTGTGCCAGCCCACTCCACTTTACAAGCATCTTTGCCAAGAAATATAAGAAGGTATTTGGCTGATATAAATCAACAGGCAACACCATTGCAAGTCGTTTCTCCCACATGGTCAGGTACCCCGCCTCCCAAAGCCCCTCCACCACACCTGGGGTGGCTGGGAGGGCGGGGTCTTTTTCTTTCGGCTTCTATCATCCGGGGGGGCTTTCAACTGACAGCACCACACATTCAGGGGTGGTTTGATGAATGCATAAATGTATTCTTACTTAAATTTATTAAGTAATTTATTTACTCCCCCATCCATAGAATAGGTACGTTGATGAGCCCATTTCACAGATAGGGAAACTGAGGCTTAGAGAGGTTAGGGAACTGACCCAGCTCTTGCAAAGCATGAGTAATCAAGCCGGGACCCAACCCTATCTCCCATTCTAAATCCCACATTCTTTTCCCTATTTTGTGCATGCATTTGTTCCTTAGTATCCCCGTGGAGTCTACCACAGGCCTGGAACAGAGGTGGAGTTCAGGAGGAGGGTGAAAAGGAAGTGAATGAAGGCCAGCCTTTGCCAGGTTGCTCAAAAGGCTTTCTTCCTTTTTGAAAACATTTAACTTAATTTTTATTTTTTAAATTTAAATATCTTTGGTTGCACCCATGACATGCAAAAGTTTACGGGGTCAGGGATAGAACCTGCGCCACAGCAGTGACAATGCTGGCTCCTTAACCCACTGAGCCACTGGGGAACTCCCAAAGCTCTTCCTCTTTAAGCAAGATTTATGAATCCATCCTCAGTCCCAGCACATGCGCATGTGACAGGAAAACGCACTCTGGGGTTTTCATTTCCAACGGGAGAAGAGTGCCAGCTGCCTGCGTTGCCACTGTTGGGGCATAAAACAGGCAGAAGGAGGATGGGGGGCAGGGAGAAACGCAGACAAGGTGTGGTTTCCTCTTCTGAAAGGCTGAAAGAGCTGCCTAAACAGCTGCGGAGGAGACGGAAGGCAGGCAGCCTGAGAGTGGAACCTCTTGGGAGAGTCTGAAGGAGACTGAGTGTCAAGCAGACTTACAAACTATAGAAGGAAAGCAAGTGTTGGAAAAGGCACCGGCTGGCAAGCTGGAGAAACTCTTTTGCAAAACGAACATCCTATAAGGTCACCTGTGATACCGTGCCTCCTTTCAAAACCTATTGTAGGTAGCTGGACACTGGGTCCTTGGCTTGCACTGAAGTCACTGCTGGCCTGGGTACCACTGATGCCACAAGACACTGATGCCTTAGTATCAGCCCCATTGGAAGGAATTCCAATTATATCATTCAGTCTGGGTTTGTTGTTTTTGTTGTTGTTGTTTTTGTCTTTTTAGGGCCACACCTAAGGCATATGGAGGTTCCCAGGCTAGGGGTTGAATCGGAGCTGCAGCTGCCAGCCTACACCACAGCCACACTAGCGGGGGATCCGGGTCACCTCTGTGACCTACACCACAGCTCATGGCAACACTGGAGCCTGGGATTGAAACCGCATCCTCGTGGATACTAGTTGGGTTTATAACCTGCTGAGTCACAACAGCAACTCTACATAATTCAGTCCGGATTAAAAATCTCAGGTGAGGATCCGATTGGCTGTATTAGTTTCTATGTTTGTGCAGGAAGTCAAGGGGAGCCCTTTACCCTCTCAGCTCCTGGGGTGAGACCCTCATACAAGGTCAGATTCCCCACAATCAGGAAGCTGGCTCAGATGCCACACAAACTATTAATTGTTGCTCTATCATTCTCTTGCAGTACCGAATGTCGGGGACACAGCACTGAGAGGCCACCGGCTTCCACTGCTGTGGGCCAAGCCTTTGCAAACCTCTGAGGTCAGTTCATTTAAAGCTGCCGTCCTGGAGTTCCCGTTGTGGCTCAGCAGGTTAAGAACCCGACATGGTGTCTGTGAGGATGTGGGTCCGACTCCTGGCCTCGCTCAGTGCGTTAAGGATCTAGCACAAGCTGCAGTGTAGGTTGCAGATGTGGCTGGGATCTTGTGTTGCTGTGGCTCTGGCTTACTCCAGCAGCTGCGACCCCTAGCCCAAGAACTTCTGTATGCTTCGGGTGCAGCCACAAAAAGAAAGAAAATTTTTTTAAGCGGCCATCTTTTCCAGATTTTTATTTGATAGGATGGTTTGCATTTCATGCAACTGATTTGTTTGTTTGTTAGTTTGTTTTTTGTCTTTTCTAGGGCTGCACCCGCGGCATGTGGAGGTTCCCAGGCTAGGGGTCTAATCAGAGCTGTAGCTGCCGGCCTACATCACAGCCACAGCAACGTGGGATCCGAGCCGCGTCTGCAACCTACACCACAACTCACGGCAACGCTGGATCCTTAACCCACTGAGCAAGGCCAGGGATCGAACCCACAACCTCGTGGTTCCTAGTCGGATTCATTAACCACTGAGCCACAAAGGGAACTCCTATGCAACTGGTTTTAAACCAGTTTTTTCTCCTTGCCCACTAATAGTGGCAGAAGTAAATGAGAAGTAAAGGAGAAGACGCCAGAGAAGGATGGAAGCAAAACCATTTACCAGGTCACAGTAGATTTGTCATGACAGGGCCTAGCATGAGATGGGCCTTTAATCATCAGATTTTCATTAATTCCTGGAACCTCCCTGACATAGTGCTGAGGAAGGCGAGGTTGATTTTGTGCTCAAAAACATTGCGACTGGAAGGGACCTTAGAATTATCCAGTCCAGTTGTTTTCAAGCATTTTGAAAGCCACGGAATCCATGCTTTAAAGGAAATCTTCAGGAAAGTCTAAATTCTAAAAATAGATCAAACAGGAGCCACTCTGGCTAAAGTGAGGCTGAGAGCCCAGGGCAGTGGAAAAATCACTGAGCCCAACTCCTGTGTTAGAGGTGAGAAAACTAGGCTTAAAAATGAGCGTGACTTGTTCAAGGGCACACAGCCATGCAGTGGCAGAGCCCGCTCCCAGACCTCTTAGAACTCCTCCTCCAGCCTCATGCAGGTCAAACAGAAAAAGCCATTTCAACCCAAAGTTCTAGAAGACCTTGGAGTACAAGCAGTACATTGCTGAGACCTGGCTAACAGGGAAACAGAGCAGGGCGGGACAGCCCCTCCCACGCTAGCAGAGGGCCCGGTTATCGGTGATCCCCAAGGGGAGGCGGGCTGGCCCCAAGGATGTGTATCCCATGGAAACGGCAGTGATGTCTGTGTGGTCGGGATCCCAGCAGGATGCAAACGGCATCTCAAACTGAGCAGAGCTTGAAGAAGGACCGTTTACAAAGATGTGGGTGGTGTTCATGGCAGCCTAAGGGGCTGATGAAACATCCCAGGGCTGGCAACAGCAGGAAGCCTTTGCCTCTCCTAGGCCTAAGGGCACAGGCAAGGAAGTGGTTAGCAAACGGGCCACCTGATAAGAGCTGCCGCTTTCGTCAGGGGAGTCGGCCGCCCACTCGTTGTAAGAGGGAATGGAAATAAACACCTGCCCTCAGTAACTTCTATTGGCTAAACGAGACCAGAAGCCAGGGCAAAGCAGCCTGCGGGAGGCAGTTCATAAAGGTTAGAGCATTGCAGGACACTGTGCATGGCTGGGGAGGGTGGGGAGAAGAGTTGGAGGAGTAAGATAAGATACACATCACAAAAAAAAAGAAAGAAAGATATCCCTCATCATGCAGTCCAGCGGAAGGAGCAGTGTCCAGGCGACCTTGAGAACGGTTGATGAAGGCCCGTTCATGAGCACACCCACAGGCGCTCCCAGAAATTCTCATGGGGCACAGGCGCTTTGCAGAGGTGGATGCAGGGAAGAACTTGAGAAACAAGGTCACGAATGTGACCTCATCTGTACCTATGGGGCCTGTGGAGATTTGCATACTTCGTTACTGAAGCCCAACTCCAATGACGCCGGCACTGGAGGGACATGTCTCAGTTGCAAGGACAGGTGAGGTCTGCAAAAGTCCGCTTTGCCCTTGTTGATCTTCTCATCTCTAGCAGCTGCTTCCACAGCAGCCGCCTCCACAGCAGCCTCAGGGGAGTGTGACTTCCCCTCTGGCTTTCACACCTGCATTCCTGCAATGCCATTACCACCCTAAGTACCCAGGGTTAGTTAGCGCAGACTCCACAAGCTATATTCACAGCCTCCAACAAGACTGCCTTCATGCCACACGCCAGCCACAAGTTCAGGGGTTCCCAGGCCACCCAGACTTCTAACCAAATGGCTACAAATGTGGGGCTTCTAGCTATACCCTCAGCTCGATGGAATGACTCATGGAACTCAGGAAAGTGCTATACTTACAAGCTCAGTTTTATTATAAAAGATTCGAGTCAGGACCACCAAAATGGAGAGGCCCACAGGGGAAAGTCTGGGAGTCTCCTCGTCCTCTCTACGTGGAATCCAGGCTCATCATCCTCCCATCCCAGCTCATGTATGTATTTACCAGCCAGGAAGTTCACCCAAGCCTCTGTGTCCAGAGTTTTTCTTGGAGTTTCATTACACAGGCTTGATGAATAGAATCACTAGCCACGTGATTGAACTCGATCTTCAGCACCGCCTCCCCACCCCCTCAATGATATCTTCTGACTCAAAGACCCAACTTTGCAGTCACGTGGTCGGTCTTTCTGCCGGGACAGCCGTCATGCTGAAACTCTCTAGGACCCACCAGGAGTCACCTGATCAGCATAAACTCAGGTGTGGTCCCAGGGCCCACTGTGAATCAAAAAGATACTCCTGTCACTCAGAAAATTCCAAGAGTTTAGAAGCCCCATCTGAGGAATCCAGGACAAAAAGTGGGTAAATTATTACATAACAATATCCCAGAGCATTGCTGTCACAGGCCGAGCTGGACCTGACTACAGGGCAGTGCTGGGATGGTTAGGATTTTCCTTGGGTCCCAACCTACAGTGATCTTGGGGACTTCCTAGAGTGCCATGGGGATTCTGAGGCCACACCCAGGAGCAGTTGGAAGGAGCGATGTTGGCCAACCATGACACCCTCACCACAGAAGAGGATTAGAAGGGGAGGGGGAAGAGTTCCTGTTGTGGCTCAGTGGTCAACGGATCTGACTAAGAACCATGAGGTTGCGGGTTCGATCCCTGGCCTTGCTCAGTGTGTTAAGGATCCTGCGTTGCCGTGAGCTGTGGTGTAGCCACAGACGCGGCTTGGATCCTGCGTTGCTGTGGCTGTGGAGAAGGCCGGGGGCTACAGCTCCTGTTAGACCCCTAGCCTGGGAACTTCCATATGCTGCGGGTGCCCTAGACAAGGCAAAAAGACAAAAAAAAAAGGGAGGGGGGGGAGAGAATGCCTGTTGGGTACTTGCTAAGGCTGTACTAAGGGATACATTTAAAAAAAAAAAAAGGGAATAACCACAGAGTAATAAAAACGACACTGCAGTTTGCAAATGAAGTCTTGCTCATTAGAACACGTGTGTCCTGTCCCACTTCATCTCCTGTCCTAATGTCACGTGGGGGGTGCCAGGTTCAACTCTCCCCACTCAGGAAGTCAAAATCCAGATTCATGAAAGGGAGACTCAGAGAGACATGAGAGCGTCTCGCAACCCTCTGGATTCTGGTTTCCTAGCTAAGGAATCACTTCCACCCCAAACAACCGTCCTAGTGAATGTGGGCCCTTTTAAAGAATATCACATCAGCCTGAAACAGCTGTTTGCCCCCGAAGGGGGCAGGGTGCAAACTTTATTTTATTTTGTTTTTGTCTTTTTAGGCCCGCACCCGCGGTATATGGAGGTTCCCAAACTAGGGGTCGAATTAGCGCTACAGCTGCCGGCCTTCGCCACAGCCACAGCCACGCCAGATCAGAGCCGCGTCTGCGACCTACACCACAGCTCACGGCAACGCCGGATCCTTAGCCCACTGAGCAAGGCCGGGGATCAAACCCACGTCCTCATGATTGCTGGTCGGGGTCGTTAACCACTGAGCCACGACGGGAACTCCAGGGCACAACCTTTAAAAGAATGACATAGGCCTCGAGGACACAGCCTAAGCTGGTTAGACCTCTCTAGGTCCAAGATGGCGGAAGTGGAATTTGAGCCTCATTATCCGCTCAGGGTGACACATCAGCAGCTGAATGACATGTCCACAGGCACCACCAGTCCTGAGGCTGAGCGTAAAAGGCCAAAAAGAGGACGGTGGCCCAATTCTTGGAAATACTTGGGATAATCCTCCCACTCAGCCTATGAAACTGCCCAGCACATGAAACACACAACCTCGTATTTTGAAGCCACTCTTGCCTTCTGAGACCCAAGCTCTGTGGAGTGAGTATCTCTCTTTCTTTTCTTTCTTTTTTTGTTTTTTTTTTGTCTTTATGCCTTTTTTAGGGCTGCACTCGCCACATATGGAGGTTCCAGGCTAGGGGTCTAATTGGATCTGAAGCCTCTGGCCTACGCCACAGCCACAGCAATGTGGGATCCGAGCCACATCTGCAACCTACACCACAGCTCACGGCAACGCTGGATCCTTAACCCACTGAGCGAGGCCAGGGATCGAACCCGCAACCTCATGGTTCCTAGTCGGATTCGTTAACCACTGAGCCACGAAGGGAACTCCTTCTCTCTTAATAAATCTGCTTCTTACCTATCTACCACCTCTTGCTGAATTCCTTCTGCTCTGAGACACAAAGAACCTGAACTCCAGTAAGTCCTGACACTAGGTGTGTGATTTCAACGAAAAGACGTGAGTTCGAGGCCCAGTCTGAGTTGTGTCTGGGTTCGAGTCCCATCTGAGGTGTGATTGGGTTTGAGTCCCAATATGAGTTGTGATTGGGTTCGAGTGCCATCTGAGGCGTGACTGGGTTCGAGTCCCAGTCTGAGGTGTGCATTTTCAAACCCACCTCTGAGTTGATAGGCACTACTTCCCAAACCCATTGTTAAGATAATAAAAAATGCTTCAAACAGACTGGTTAAAAAAATTGCTGCTCCCTATTTCTGGAGTGCCCTTCCACTACTCTGGTTTTCACGGCCCTGCTCTTGGGACCAGGGTGGCTAATTACTTTAATTTGTGGGGCTCCGTGCAGAGCTCCTTGTTAAAAAATCATTAAGAATTTTAAGACTATGTCAGCTGAGTACTAAGCCAAGCACAGGACGCTGCTGAGTGCTTAAGGCTCTGTGAAGCTGCCAGCCCTGCCCGGAACCCCCCGGACCTCCTCACACTCTAGGAAATGCTTGATCCTGGAGCAGGTGGGGCCCCCAAAACCCTGTCCAGCTCCACGGCCAATGTCCTTCTGGTGAACCGTGTTTGGCAGAACACTCCTCCTGCTTACCCCCTCCCCACCAATGCGGGAGGGGCAGGGAGTGTGAGCAAGAAATAAATCGTTTTAAGATGCTGATGGAAGGTTGATTGTTACTGCAGCATAACTCAGTGCATCCTGACTAACACATACCAAAGCCCTACAAGTTCTTCCATATATATATATATATATATATTTTATTTTTGCTTTTTATGGCCACACGTGCGGCATATAGAAGTTCCCAGGCTGGGGGTAGAATCAGAGGTGCAGCTGCTGGCCTACACCACAGTCACAGCAACGTGGGATCCAAGCCGCATCTGTGACCTACACTGCAGCCCACCACAGTGTTGGATCCTCAACCCATTGAGCAAGGCCAGGGATTGAACCCTCATCCTCATGGATATTAGTCGGGTTCATTACTGCTGAGCCATAATGGGAACTCCCAGTTCTACATATTTTTTACAGTCACCCTGCCCATATTGTTGTCCCCTTAACACTCAAGCAGGACAGGCAGAGCTGTTTTCTTGTAAGGAACATGACCTGCCTCTGTGATCAGAAACTCCTAGAATTACACAAGGCACAACAGTATTACCCAACACTATTTTATTTCTTCAATTTGATGGCCGCACCCACAGAATTCGATAAGTTCCCCGGCCAGGGATTGAATCCGAGCCACAGCTGCAGCCTCTGCTACGGCCCGTGGCAAGGCCTGATCCTTTAACCCACTGTGCCGGGCCGGGGATCGAAACTGCACCTCCCCGAGCCACTGCGGTTGGATTCTTAACACACTGCCCCGTGGCAGGAACTCCCTACCCAACCAACACTATTTTTAACATGTGAACTCGGCCAGTAAAATGAAACGGGTGCTTTCTACCAACGTTCAGATAAAAGAGTAAAGAGTATATCTGTAAACCTCCATTTTCATTGGAGGTTTTCCTTAAGTGGGTGCCAACTTGCTCTCGCGGATCTGAGGCGAGGCTGATCAAGGAGAATTAAGAGAAGCAAGTGTCGAGGTTTGGATTTTCCCGCTTCATGGAGATAACCTCTATCCCGGCGGCCGAGGCATCGGGTGAGCAGAACGAAAGAGCAAAGCGCTGAGGAACACTGGCCTCCCCCGAAGCTCCCAGCCCCTCCGTGGCCCTGCCCACGCCTCCCCGACCCCAGCAGGAGAAGCGCGGAGGTGGGTAGACCAGCTTCTGTGTTTGTAGGGAGTAGATTGTTCAGGGTTTAAAACGAAACAGTTCAGTGTAGGAGAGGCGGGAAGGGATGACAGGCGGAGCACTAAGGATTTTTAGGGCAGCAAAACGATTTTGTGTGACACTACGATGGAGAATATGTATCATTGCACATTCGTCAAAACCCATCCAGTGTCTACACAGAGTGAACCCTCATACAAACCACGGACTTGAGTTAATAATCACGTATTAGGAGTTCCCGTGGTGGTTCAGTAGGTTAAGAACCCAACTGGTATCACGTGAGGATGTGGGTTCAATCCCTGGCCTTGCTCAGAGGGTTCAGGATCTGGTATGTCTGCGACCTGTGGCGTAGGTCACAGATGCGGCTTGGATCTGGCTGTGACCGGCAGCTGCAGCTCCAATTCAGTCCTTAGCCTGGGAACTTCCATATGCTGTGGGCATGGCCCTAACAATTTTTTTTTTTTAATTATGTATTGCTATTGGCTCATCAGTTGTGATTAATGTACCATACTAATGCAAGATGTTCATAACAGGGGAATCTTGGTGGGGCCAAGGGTGTTATATGGGACTCTGGATTTTCCACTCGATTTTCCCGTAAACCTAAACTGCCAAAAGAAAATTCTAGTAACTTAAAAAGTATTTATAACAAAAGTGTGTCCGAGAAAACACTCTCATTCTTGTTTCTCTCGGCCTGTCATTACCCTTTCTCACCAGGCCACTTTTAACCAACAGAATGGAAGATAAAATAAGAGGAGATTGTGTTGTGAGCTTGGGAGAAAGGCTGTAAGAGACCACTTGGCCTGCTGCGGCTTTGGATCCAAGGCCACCGTGTACAGTTTTCCAGGTGGTGCACCGCTCAAGGGCACCACATCAAAGGAGACTTGTCTTTGTAGACATTAGAGTTCTGTGTATTTATTAAGCAAAACGCATGAGGTATGTCTCCTAGATTTGCTCAAGGATGGTGGTAGCCCTACTTAGGCCCCAAGCCTTTCCAAGGTTTCCATGGGGCCAACTCTGTCTACCTACCTGGAGGAAGCTCTGGGGTTTGGGGAATGAAAATCTGCCTTCATTTACCTTTCTTCAGGACCTTGAGGTGTGGCAGGTCGTGGGGAGGCTTGTGCATAAGAAGCCCAGCAATGGACACAGATGGAAAACCTGAAGCCCCGTCACCCAGGCGCAGAGAAAGAAAGATGGCCCAGGGCTGGCTCAGCTAAAAGGTCAGGGCTCGGAACGCACATGTGGAGATGAGCAATGTGGCTTCCTGAGTGGCAGAACGAATGTCACATATGAGAGCATAAGTGGTTTCAGGATGCCACCTTGGCTGGGGTATAAAAGGCTGAGAGCCTGCAGCTCTCGGCTCCTCCACCCAGGCTGCTGGAAACCACAAAGCTTCCTGCCTGCCCGCGCATGCGAGGTGCAGAGAGGCAGACAGGAGTGGCGCCCACCTACTGGTAACCACCTTTTTTTTTTTTTTTTTTGCTTCTTAGGGCCACACATGCAGCATTTGAAAGTTCCCAGACCAGGGTTTGAATTAGAGCTACGAGCTGCCTGTCTATCTCACAGCCACAGCAACTCAGGGTCTGAGCCGCATCTGTGACCCACACCACAGCTCACGGCAACACCGGAACCTTAACCCACTAAGCGAGGCCAGGGATTGAACCCACATCCTCATGGATACCGGTCGGGTTCATTACTGCTGAGCCACAACAGGAAACAAGGCCAAGCAGGTGCACTGAACGCACACAGGCCAGTCCCCTCATCTGGACTTGACTCACGGTGTGGCCTCGTGCAGGGTGGAGGAGGCGGAAGGCATGGGGACCGGTGACTGTGGCAGGGCACCTCTCACCTACTTACAGTGACACTCTGGAGGAAAAAATTTTAGGAGGAGACAATAGCAGTAACATTCCAGGAGCAGGAAAGCAAACCAAGCAGCCTTTTGAGCCCAGTCCCAAGTCAGACCTGGAAGAACAAATGCTTCACACCACAGACTCCTCAAAGGGAGGGAGCAGGAGCCTCAGGAACGCCTGGACCTGGCTTAGGTGGAGAGGATGGGATGAGGAGAAGCACTGTTTGAGGAGTGGTTGTGGTATGTAAATTTATGTTTATATATGCAAATAGAGCCAGGATATGTAAATTACCTTGGACCGCCATGTCTGCACTTGGTAAGCTGACTGTGAGTGCCTGCTGTTCCTGTATTTCCTAGGCCCCTTGAGACTCTCTCTGACGCCACCCCACTGGATTCCTACCCATCTCTTGTCACAGCAGCAATCTGGAGTTTTACTGAGCATCTGTAACACAGTAACCTGGGTAACAGAGTGGGACTTTGGACTGAGGGCCAAGGGACAGTGCAGAATAGAAAGATGGAGGACTCATGCCATTAATTTCTAAATTCAGGGACTCTCAGCCCTTTTTACCACTCAGGGTCCAGAATGTGCTGGCAGCCTGACCTCACTTTCCAGGAAAGAGCCTGGAAGATTCCTCTCTGTGCAGTCTGAGCAGCTCAAGGGGGAACACCTGGATGCATGGAAGAAAACAGCCCACCCAGGTCCCTCCCTGCAATAAGATCAGGCTCCACCCATGCATGCTTGACTGACAAGGAAGTACCATCTGAATGGGCTTTGGGAGGCTCTAAGAGGGAAATTAAAGGAGTTCCCTGGTGGCCCAGGGGTTAAAGCTCCAGTGTTGTCATTGCTGTGGTACAGGTTCGATCCCTGGCCTGGGAAATCCCGCATGCCATGGGTATGGCCAGGAAAAAAAAAAAAAGAGGAAAGTTAAAGAATTTGGGGGCGGGAGGAATGGTCTAATAAATGTGCAGACACAGGATGGGTGAGGCCTTTGAGAGAGGCAGTGAGTGGGGTGTCGGGCCGGGGAGCAGGGTAAGGGGCAGGGAGAAGTAGGAGATGAGGTTGGAAAGGGTGTCTGGGACCAACAGGTGTCTGACAAAGGGGTGAGCAGAGGCAAAGCGGCTCCTCTCCAGGTGATGAGCTTTGCACCCTGACTTAGAGCTGCATCAGCCTCTGGAAACTGTGCGGCGGGCTTTGGGTCTGGGTTGGCTGTTGCCCTGGGGACCAGAAGGAAGAGGGCCTGTGCTTTTAGGAGATGGAAGTAAATTCAGTAGATAATGAGGGGCCTGGTAAGAGCTTGGCAACAGGAGAGTGACATACAGAATTGAGTTAGACTTGAAGGACAGATTAATTTCCGAGCCCGATGCCGAGAAAAGTGATGTGGGACTGCACCGCAGGAACTGGGGCCCTCTCAGATGAACTAGTGTCTGTATTTATAGGGTAAGGAGGAGATCAGAGAGCAGAAAGCAGAAACGGCTCAAAGTGGAACTGGGTTCTTTGGATGGGAAACAAGAACTCCGATGGAATGCAGGGGGAAGGATTGAGCAAGAGAGAAAGAAAGCAGCTGCCAGCCTCTCCGATTGAAAACAAACACCTGGAACTGGACTGAAACTTACTAAACTTTCTGGCAGTTTCCCCCCACTCCCCCCTCACCAGGCTAACACAGGAATGCAAGGAAAGAATTATTTCCCTTTCCCTCTACTGTGGTGCTTTCAGCTTTTTAGATGAAAACAGCCTCAGGGAAGCATCCACTGTACCAAGCAGCTAAAAAATGGAGGAAATTGGGGACATTGGGGAAGCTGGGTTTCCCAGCAAGTGTATTGTCCTTGGAAATTCTTTTCCCATCAGCCTTCTGCACGAGGACTTTCCTCACGTGGATAACAAGGTCTGTCCTTTCTTCGTGAGAAGAGATGGCACCGTGAGCAGACGGTCCTGTGAAGAAGCAGGACTTCCCATTCAGAAATCACTTCCCCACCTGTGGGCACAGGCGGAGTTTATTCGCGACTCTTTTCTCTGAAAAAAGGCATAGAAGGTCTTGGTTCCAAGTGCAAACAGCTGCCGGGAAAGGAAAACGGAAAGTCCGCTACCGAAGTTCCCACCGTGGCTCAGCGGTAACAAACCCGACTAGCATGCATGAAGATGCGGGTTCCATCCCTGGCCTTGCTCAGTGGGTTAAGGATCCAGTGCTGCCGTGAGCTGTGGTGTAGGTTGCAGACGAGGCTGGGATCCCGCGTGGCTGTGGTGTAGGCCAGCAGCTGCAGCTCAGATTCAACCCCTAGCCTGGGAACTTCCATAGGCCACAGACGTGGCCCTTAAAAAAGAAAGAAAGAAAAAAGTCCACCAGTAACCATTCACGCCTTGGTTCATTTAGCAGGGCCCAGAGCAGGAAAGAGTTCCCAGGATCAATAGTAATAAATATTGATCCTACTTCAGAGTAGCAGGGAGATGTTCACTCATCATCTTGATCCTTAATGTAACACCAAGGGCCGCACAGGGTTATTAGGGCTGAGGGAGTCGAGACCCAGAGTTAAGCGACTTGCTCAAGAACACACAGGTGGTTGGTGTTGGCAGAACCGGGACTTGAACCCAGGGCGTCCTTTCCCAGGTGTGGAGGTGGTGGGAACTGGGAAGGCCTGGGGTGCGGGGCACCCTCCCAGGGTTATGTATGGTGGGAGGGCGTCCAGAGGACCTTGGGGACACCATCACCCGCCAGGGTTGAAGCCACCGTCAGGCTCCCCTAAATTACGCCCACGGTTAAGTCCTCTTCCCTCAGCTCCGAGTGAGAGAGTAAAGGCGAGAGAACAGTGGGCAGTAAACCCCAGGCCACCACTCAACACCGAACCCCAGCTTCTCTGCTCCTCGGCGGGGGCCTGTCCTGGAGAGTCACGCTCCAGACTTGCTGACCAGAAGCAAGAACACTGGCTCAGAACGCGGCCCACCCTGGGGAGCCCTGTCCCTGCCTCTGCCATGTGGCCACTGTAGCTCACAGCCCAAGGCCCCTGAGGCCGTCAGAGCTGGGAACTGGCCGCCTGCCGGGCAGCCACGGTCAGCGGCAAACACGGAGGCCGCCCCGCGTGGAGGAGCCAGACGTCCACAAAGGGCTCTGCCCCCCGCAAGCTCAGGCCCTGGACGGGCACTCACAAGGGCTGTGTCTGAAAGAGGCAAAAACGTCACCGCGACTCTGGATTCAAACACCCAAAATAAGCTGCGTCTGTGGCCAAAGCCCCCCCACCTCAAGGCACAGAGGAAAAGCCCAGGATAACTCGTGGAGGGTTTGACCCCACCTCAGACGTGGACCTCGGCAAGGTCTTCTTTATCTTCGAGGCCGATGGAAGGAAGTCCAGAGTGTTCTTTGGAGCTGAGCCCCTCTGGGAATCCAAGGAGACCTCCGAGCCTCCCCCACCCCGAGGTGCACGCTAACTCAACAGCCTGGCAGAGATTCCCGGGGCTTACAGGGCCAATGCTACCCCTCTAAGGACCTCAGCTGGAGGGCCCAGGACCCACAACGAAACCGGATGACTGCTTCCTCGCCCCTGTCCTCAGGCCTCGTGGGGAAAGAAAAAGCGACGGGGAAGGGGCCCTCCAGCCTCTGAGGCAGTCCATCTCATCAATATATCATTCTATTTTTATTTTAAAAATAAATAATCATTAAACATGACCAGGATAGGAATTTATCTCTGGCCCATCGGAATATCTTTCACACTTAAAGAGTTTTGTTTTGCTTTGTTTTTGCTTTTAGGGTGCACCTGCAGCACATGGACGTTCCCAGGCTAGGGGTTGAATCGGAGCTACAGCTGCTGGCCTGCACCACAGCCGCGGCAAGGCGGGATCCGAGCCGCATGTTTGAAATCGTAGCCCTCCTAGCAGGGAGCAAATGGCCCGTGGAAGGGGAAGCTGAGGGGGGCTCCGTGAACGGGTTGTTTAGGAAGGGACGGGCACAATTAAAGGAGCCAATGGGAGACGGCAAATGCCAGAGACTTGCAACATCTGGAAGCCGTTGTCACTCCTCGACCTGAAGGGATGGCCCTGAGAAGCAGGAGCTGGTGTACTGAATTAGGAATATGCAGGTGACAACCTGCTAAATGCGGAGGCTGAAGTCAATCCAGTGGAGGCGGGCGGGGTGGTGCGTCTGAGCACCTACCAAGTGGAAGTGAAACCCACGGGGTCTGTCACATTGATGTAAGGCACAGTTTCAATACACCCACACAAAGGAAGCAGAGGCACAAGATTTATTATGTAGAAGATTCTGGAAGCTGGGGAAAGGGGGTGGTATGCAATGAGCCAGGAGAAGGACAGTCCCCTATCCCAGGTCATGAGCAAGCAGGAGAGAGACAGCAAACATCTATTACTTACAAGGTGGTTGGGGTGGCTCTGTGACTTAGAAGCTGTAAGTTTTCCGGAGCTTAACCCTAAAGGGTTATTTTAAAGCTGCTCGGTAAAGCAGAAACTAGAGGCGGGCAACCTAAACTCAAGTTTATACTTAAACAGGAGTTGCTGTTGTGTGTGGCTCAGCGGTAATGAAGCAGACTAGTATCCATGAAGATGCGGGTTCCATCCTTGGCCCCACTCAGTGGGTTAAGGATCCGGCATTGCCATGAGCTGCGGTGCATTTCGCAGACATGGCTCAGATCTGGCGTTGCCGTGGCTGTGGTGTAGGCTGGCAGCTGCAGCTCCGATTCGACCCCTGGCCTGAGAACTTCCATAAGCCGCAGGTGCAGCCCTAAAAAGCAAGGAAGCAAGCAAACAAAAATGTCCAGACTCTGGCTATGAGCAGGGTTATCATACTGTAAAATGCCTAGGCTGCAACTCAGAAAAACAAAAGCTGCTTTTCAGAAAGTTGTTTTTCTCATCACAAGGGGCAAGAAGATGAAACTGTCAGCTGGAAGAGAAGGTCTGCCTGACCAGCCCTGCAGGTTTGACAGCGGAAAAAAGCCACTGCCAACTGGGGTGGGGGCAGGGCAGAAGGCAGGGGCATAAACACCCTGACCTCTAGCTACCCTCCAGTGCCTCTCAGCTCAACACCGACAAAAGCCAGAGGGCAAGGGAGCCGGAGCCGACTGAGGGGGCCTGCAGAAGTCAGCCTCCCAAACAGAGCGGGGCAGGATGGACCCAAAGGAGGTACCTCGCACAGGTAGCAGGGCCGACACATTTACTTAAACAGTTACGTGGGAGTTCCTGTTGTGGCTCAGTAGGCTAAGAACCTGACTAGTATCCATGAGGATGTGGGTTCGATCCCTGGCCTCGCTCAGTGGGTTAAAGATCCAGCGCTGCCACGAGCTGTGGCATAGATCGCAGACTTGGCTCGGATCCTGACTTGCTGTGGCTGTGGCCAAGGCCCAGGCTGCAGCTACGATTCAACCCCAAGCCTGGAAACCTCCATATGCTGTAGGTGTGGCTGAAAAAAAAAAAAAAGGTAAGCAAATAAAAAATAGTCATGTGTTCATTTCAATGTGTCATGGAAAGAAGATAGCTAACATATCAAAGCTACCAGTACACAGCCGTCCCTGCTTAGGGTAAGGCTGAAGTAGATCTTTAAATGATAAAAAGTTACTTCTACTCAGTAGTCTGTGAGAACCTGTATGGGAAAATAATGTGAAAAAGAATGGATTTGTGTATAGCTGAATCACTTTGTTGCACAGCAGAAATTGTCACAACATTGTCAGTCAACTATACTTCAGTAAAACTTTAAAAAATGAAAGAAAATGGTTAGGCAGTTGAAAGAAAAACATTAGGTGATATTAGGCCAGAGCTAGCAATGTTAAGGTGGTACAAGAATATGGCAAAAATTGGGAGTTCCTGTCTGCCATTCAGCAGTAATGAACCCAATGTATCCGCGAGGACACGAGGACATGGGTTCGATCCCTGGCCTTTCTCAATTGGTTAAAGATACAGCGTTGCTATGAGCTGTAGTGTAGGTCATAGAAGTGGCCTGGATCTTGTGTGGCTGTGGCTGCGGCGCAGGCTGGCGGCTACAGCTCGATTCCACCCCTAGCCTGGGAACCTCCATATGCCGCGGGTGCGGCCATAAAAAAAATAATAATAAAGTTCCAAAACAGACTAAACAAATCTATGCGGTAGAAATCAGAGGCCTGGCTATGATGCAAGGAGGAGGTGAGAGCGGTGGCTGGGTGGGGCGGCAGGCTGGGCTTCGGGAACGCTGACAACACTCTGTTTCCTGACAAGGTGTCTTTACTGAGACAAAATTCATTGAGCCGAGCACTTGTGACGTTTGAACTTCTTGGTCGGCCCCTTATCTTTCAGTAAAATTTTATATTTCAGGTATATGGAAAACGGGAATGTTGTGATTTTCCTCATTGATCCTAGTAAAACAGACACAAAGGATGATTTGGCTGCTGGGACAAACAGAGGTGACATGTCCCTGATGGTTGAAGGGACTTTGTGGGAATTATCTTAGGCTTGGATCTAAAAGTCATGTTCTGGGAGTTCCCTTGTGGCTCATCGAGTTAAGAACCCGGCATTGTCACTGCGGTGGCTTGGTCACTGCTGCAGTATGGGTTCGATCATTAATCCTGAGAACTTCCCCATGCCATGGGCGAAGCAAAAATCAATCAATCAATAAAAAATAAAAAGTATGTCCCTAGAGGTGATTTGCTCCTTATAGGCTTCTGAGAGAACTACCGACCTAAGACCCCTTTAAAAGGTTTTTGGTTCAAAGGTGGTATGAATTCCAGTCCCAAACTTCCATGAGCACAGACTTTTGGTTGGGAAGTCTCAGGGGAAATCTCTATTTTGGTTCCACTCTGAACGTAAATTTTTTTCTTTTCTTTCTTTCCTTCCTTTTCCTTCTTCCTTTTTCTTTTCCTTCCTTCCTCCCTCCCTTTTTCTTTTTTCTCTTTCTTTCTTTCCTTCCTTCCTTCCTTCTTTCTCTTTCCCTCTCTCTCTTCCTTCCTCTCTCTCTCTCTCTTTCTTCCTTCCTCTTTCCTTTTTTTTAAGGGCCACACCTGTAGCATATGGAAGTTCCCAGGCTAGGGGTGGAATCTGAGCAGCATCTCTGACCTATGCGGAAGCTTATGGTAACGCTGGATACTTAACCCACTGATCGAGGCCAGGGATGGAACCTGAATTTTCATGGATACCAGTTGGGTTCTTAATTCGCTAAGCCACAACAGGAACTCCAAAAATTAGGTATCTTAAGGCAAGTAATTACCCATGGTGATAATATCTTGGGGACCAAGATCTAACTACCCCTACTGAAGTTTCTGCCCTGTGAGGGTTCTGGGCGCCACCAGGATAGCAATCTGCTCTCACATTCTGCTTCAGCCTAGGCTTCGTCTCCAGTCCACTTGGCCAGACTTAACAGAGAGCTCAAAGGCAAACTCTGGCTCCTGCTCACCTCTGTGGATTCACATTTTTTCAATTGTTTCTGTCTCAGAGGGGCAGCTCAGCCTTCAGGAAAACATGTTTTTAATAGTTACCCCAGCATCTTAGGTTTTTTTTGACTTGGCAGATTTCTCCAGAATCTAGCTTGCCATGTTTTCTGTCTTCATTTTCTTTTCTTTCTTCCCCTTCCTTCCTTCCTTCCTTCTTTCTTTCTTATGGCTACACCTGTGGTATAAGGATGGAATCTGAGCCACAGCTGCAGCAATGTCGGATCCTTTAACCTGCTGAGCCAGGCCAAGGATGGAACCTGCACCTCTCCAGTGATCCAAGCTGCTGCGGTTGGACCCTTAACCCACGGTGTCACAGCGGGAACTCCTCTATCTTCATTTTCTAACAGTGTCTAACAGTTGGAATCCTTGGCTTATCCTATTTCCTCTTCCTAAATTGGTCTTACCCATCTTCTCCATTTGCTAAAAATTACTGTGTTGGGCAGAATTCTAAGGATCTCCAAATCCCCACCCTCTGGTGTATGCACACTTTCTCCTAGTTGTTAATCAAACACTACTCAACGTGTTGCTACGAAGGGATTTTCCAAGTGTAATTAATTAAGGTCCCAAATCGGTTGATCTTGAAATAAGGAGATTTTTCTGAGTGGGCCTGAATTCATCACATGAGGTTTTTTAAAACATAAGAGAGTTTTGTCTGACTAGTAGCAGAAGAGAAAGTCATGGAGTTGTGCTCTGGCTGGCCTGGAAGAAAGCAAAGAGTTGCGCTGTGAACTTCCTATGGGGCCGTAAAGCAAGGAAGTGTAGGCAACCCCTAGGAGCTACGGGTGTTCCTGGGACGAGAGCTGGCGAAAAACACAAGGACCTCGTGAGTTCCTGTTGTGGCTCAGCAAGTTAAGAATCTGACATGGTGTCTGTGAGGATGTAGGTTCAATCCCTGGCCTCGCTCAGTGGGTTAAGGATCTGGCACTGCCACAAGCTGCGGAGTAGGTCACAGATGTGGCTCGGATCTGGTGTTGCCGTGGTTGTGCCATAAGCTGGCAGCTGCAGCTCCTACTCGACTCCTAGCCAGGCGCTTCCATATGCTGCAGGTGTGGCAGTAAAACAAAACAAAACAAAAACACACAACAACAACCACACACACACACATACACACACACAAGGACCTCAACCCTCTAAGTGCAAGGAAATAAATTCTGCCAAAAAACAAGTGACTTTGAGTGAGGACCCTAAGCCCACAGGAGAGCTGCAGCCCTGGCCACCACTTTGATTTCTGTCACGTGAGACCCTGAGTGGAGAAGCCAGTCACGCTGGCCTTGGACTTAAACCGTGAGAGAAATCTGTGTTTTAATCTGCTGAATTTGTGGTAATTTGTTATACCACACAAAGAAAAATGAATATACCCCAAACTAATAGACTTGCCCACATATCTAGCTTAACTTCCAAGTCAAAACCAAGTTTCACCCTTCTGAGAGGTATCCTTGAGCTCTGCAGCAGACCCAGCCCTGCCCTTGCTTGCCTCCTTTTCTCGTTGTTAATTCTTTCTTTTACATCTCATTGTGCTACATGTTTATTCATGTAGCATCTTTCCCTTCCAGTAGACTATTTCGTCCTTCAAGGCAAGGACCATGTCTTAGGTGGGCTCTGGAACCTAAAGGCCTGAGTTCAAGTCCTGGCTTTGCTACCTCTGAACCGTGTGTCCTTGGGCAGGTTATTTCACTTGCCTGTTTCTCCAAGTCTCAACTTCCCTAGATAAGACATGAAGGTAGGAAGACCCCACCTCTGGGGGCGGGGGTTATGAAGATAAAAGGAAGTAATTTCTTTTTCTTTTCTTTTTTTTTTCTGGCTGCAGCTGCAGCATATGGAGGTTCCCAGGCTAGGGGCTGAATTGGAGCTATAGCTACCAGCCTACGCCACAGCCACAGCAACGCAGGATGCCAGCCGTGTCTGCGACTTATACCACAGCTTGCACAATGCCAGATCCTTAACCCACTGAGTGAGGCCAGGGATCGGACCCACATCCTTGTGGATAGTGATGGGGTTCTTAACCTGCTGAGCCACAACGGGAACTCCAAAAGGAAGTAATTTCTGTAAATTACTTCGACAACTGCAGCCCTGACCGCCACCTCGACAAGCATAATACCATATGTTAATAACGCCACGTGCTAATAATAATTACGGCAACTAGTAGGCACTTGGCAAATGTATGTGCAATGATTATATGGGTGGTTGATGACCGAATGAGGGCCTGCTTGAATCCCTGTGTGTAGACACATGCCACGTCTTTCAAAAGGATTCCGTCTGCAGAACAGTTTTTTCAATCTGAGCTGTCCTCTGCCAACAGACAGCCTCCCCCGATGTTTGTGTGTCTCTTTCCCTCCCTTGTTTGTTTTACTCCTGCATTTCCCTTGATTGTTCACAGGACACATTCCTAGAAAAACCTCAAGGGGCAGCAGACAAGAGTCTGTGCTCTGTTGGCTGCAGCTGGGCTCCAGCCCCCGGGGACCGAGGGAGGCACAGTCCCTTAGGAGGTCTCAGATGGGAGTTGCGCAGAAGGTGAAGCCCACCCGGGACCCCCAGGACGTGGTGGTGATGGGGGAGGTATTCCTAAACCCCCCCCGCCCCGGCCCATATCCTCAGTCTTGGCTGAGACAACTTCCTTCTGGCCACTTACAAACAGTCACATCAGCATCACCCCTAACAGCTTCAAGGATGCCGGGCCCTGGGGAAGGCACCGCTTCTATCTTGGTGTCAGATGAGAGCCATTTGGCAGGCAAGAAGAAACAGGCCATCTGGAGAGCTTGGTAATTGGAACCAATGACTCCCCACATTTTCATTCTGTGTAAAGAAACACCACTGAGCATCGTGGAAGGGTATTTCTTAAAAAGGAAGAAAAGATTACTCATGATCCCACCACCCTAATACCACGACTGGTCTTTTTTTCCAAATTCGCTTCCAGTTTTTGGCCATGTGATAGAAATTTGGATATAATGTGTAGCCTCTTCTTTGGTTTTCATTTAGTGCTATGTCTTAGGCCGTTTCCGGTGTTGACATAATCTTCACATTGCTCTCTTGTCTTTTTTTAACTGAAAATATTCCAGGTAATTTTTTTTTTTTTGTCTTTTTGCCTTTTCTAGGGCTGCACCCGCGGCATATGGAGGTTCCCAGGCTAGGGGTCTAACAGGAGCTGCAACTGCCGGCCTTTGCCACAGCCACAGCAATGCGGGATCCGAGCCACGTCTGCAACCTACAACCACAGCTCACGGCAACGCCAGATCCTTAACCCACTGAGCAAGGCCAGGGATCGAACCCGCAACCTCATGGTTCCCAGTCGGATTCGTTAACCACTGGGCCATGACGGGAACTCCGACTGAGGCATTATCAATGATCCTTTAATCCTTCAGATGTTGTTCACTCCCTTGAATCTCTGAAGTTGGCTCTTGGCAAAACTGGAAACGAAAGGAGGTTTGTTTTCTAGGCCCATCTGTATGCTTTACAGATCTTTGTTCCCTGCTAGCAACAGCAATTTTAGCACCAGAGTTCTCTCACCACGGGAGCAATGGGCTCTCCAATCTCAACCTGCTTTCTAAGCCTGTGCCCACATTCAATGGACAATTAGAATATAATTATATAGCCCTACTATTTTCCTCAACATAAAAGCAACACACGCTCATGGTGTCCAACTTGAGAACACATGAAAGCAAAAGAAAATAAAAATCTGTTACAATCTTGTTATTCAGAATCAGATGCTACTGCTCCTTGTTCCTCTCAAAAGTGTTGTTGGCCCTTCTGACACCACTCATCTGTGCTCGGTCCCTTTCCTCTCAGACCCTGCTCCACCTTCCAAGTTCACTCTGTGCTGCAGTGATAATGACTAAATGAGTAAACACTTGAAAGTATATTACCTTGAGACCTTAGGCACCTGTCGAGAAAAAAAAAAATAAAATAAACAGTACATAATAAATCAGTTAGGGCACCTGAGGTTGGCTAGTTTACAGTGGAATTCATTGGCTTGTAGGAACTGAATGTACAGAGGTAGGATGGGCTGCAGGTCTGGTTTGATCCAGTGGTTAAAAGTGTCAAAAAGGAAATGGGTTCTTTCTAACCTCTCTCTCTGCTTTCTCCACAATATTCATTTCTTCCTAAGGTAAGTTCTTCTTGTAGTCAAAATGGCTGCCTTATCAGCAGTTTCTGGCACTTACTGCCTGGATCCTGTCTGGGATAGGAGAACATCTCTCTACTCCCAATAAATTCCTGGGATCCCCTCTGATTGGATCAGCCTGGTTCCTATGACCACCCTTGAACGAATCCTAGTGGCAAGGAAGATGAGACAAGTATAGGTAGTTGAAACTAGTACGTCTCAAACTCTAGTCTCAGACTCCTTTATGCTCATAAAAATTAACGAGGAGCCCAACAAATCTTTTTAATGGAGATTTTTTATCAACTGATACTTGCCAAATTAGAAATTAAGTTCATTAATACCAAAGAAATACAAAAGTTCATAAGAGATTACAAAGAACAATTTTATGCCAATAAAATGGACGACCTAGAAGAAGCATGCAAATTCCTAGAAATGTACAATCTCCCAAGGCCAAACCAAGAAGAAACAGAAAATATGAACAGACCAATTTTCAGCAATGAAATTGAATCAATAATCAAATAACTTGTGGCTCAGCGGTTAACAAACCTGACTGGCATCTATGAGGACGCAAGTTTGATCCCTGGCCTTGCTCAGTGGGTTAAGTATCTGGTGTTGTTGTGAGCTGTGGCGTAGGTCGCAGATGCGGCTCAGATTCCGCGTTGCTGTGGCTGTGGTGTAGGCCGGTGGCTACAGCTCTGATTTGATCCCTAGCCTGGGAACCTCCATATGCTGTGGGTACGGCCCTGAAAAGCAAAAAAAAAAAAAAAGGGAGCAGACAGCTTCATGAGTGAATTCTACCAAACATTTAGAGAAAGGTTAACAAGTACCTTTCTCAAACTATTCCAAAAAATTGCAGAGGAAGGAACACGTCTGAATATATTCTGTGAGTCCAGCTATCACCTCACCTCTGGTGATACTAAAACCAGATAAAGATAGCACCAGAAAAGAAAATTCCAGGCCAACATCACTGATGCAAAAATCAACAAAATATTAGCAAACAAAATTCAATACATTAGAAGAATCATACATTACGATTAAATGGGATTTATCCTAGGGATGCAAGGATGGCTCAGTATCCACAAATTAACCAATGCGATACAGATTAACAAACTAAAGACTAAAATATGAGCATCTCAATAGATACAGAATAAGCTTTTGGCAAAATTCAACATCCATTTATGATGAAGACCTCAATAAAGTGGACCATACCGCAACATAACAAAGACCATATATGACAAGCAGCTAATATCATACTTAATGGCAAAAGCTGAAAGCATTTTCTCTAAGATTAGGAACAAGACAAGGATGCCCACTCTTGCCACTTTTATTCAGCATAGTGTTGGAACTCATAGCCACGGCAATCAGACAAGAAGAAGAAATGAAAGGAATTCAAACTGGAAAAGAAGTAAAACTGTTACTATTTTCAGATGACATGATACTATATATAGAAAATCCTAAAGATGTCACCAAAAAAACCCCAAAACTACTAGAACTCTTTAATGAATTCA
Organism: Catagonus wagneri; assembly: GCA_004024745.2. Lineage (NCBI taxonomy): Eukaryota > Metazoa > Chordata > Mammalia > Artiodactyla > Tayassuidae > Catagonus > Catagonus wagneri. The sequence goes on along the minus strand of PVHT021183520.1, from coordinate 5,536,556 downwards.
GTAAAATCACAGGATACAAATTAATATACAGAAATGTGTTGTTGCATTTTTATACATTAATGTGAACTATGAGAAGGAGAAATTAAGAAAACAATCTTGCTTACGATCACATCAAAAAGAATAAAATACGGAGTTCCTGTCGTGGCTCAGCAGAAACAAATCTGACTAGGAACCATGAGGTTGTGGGTTCGATCCCTGGCTTTGCTCAGTGGGTTAAGGATCCGGTGTTGCCGTGAGCTGTGGTGTAGGTTGCAGATGCGGCTTGGATCCCGCGTGGCTGTGGCTGTGGTGAAGACCAGCAGCTACAGCTCCGATTAGACCCCTAGCCTGGGAACCTCCATATGCCGCGGGTGCGGCCCTAAAACGACAAAAGGCCCCCCCAAAAAAAAAAAACCCTAGGAATAAATCTAACTAAGGAGGTGAAAGACCTATATTTGGAAAGCTATAAGACTCTGATGAAACTGAAGATGACACAAACAAATGGAAAGATAGCCTCATGAGCTGGAAGAATACATATTGTTAAATTGACCATGCTACCCAAGGCAGTCTACAGATTCAACACAATACCTGTCAAAATACCCATGGCATTTTTCACAGACTAGAACAAATCTAAAATTCGTATGGAAACACAAAAGACCCCAAGTAGCCAAAACCGTCTGGCAAAAGAAAAACAAATATGGAGACACTATGCTCCCTGATTTCAAACTATATTACAAACCTTCAGTAATCAAAACAGTTATTGCACTAGCACAAAAACAGACACATAGATCAAATGAACAGAATGCAGAGTCCAGAAATGAGTCCACACTTATATGGGCAAGTAATCTATGAAACATGAGGCAAGAATATACAGTGAGGAAAAGACAGCCTCTTCAATCAGTGGTGCTGGGAAAACTGGGAAAAGAACCAAATTGCAAAAGAACCAAATTGGACTAGTCTTTCACAACATGCACCAAAATAAATTAAAAATGGATTAAAGACTTAAATGTTAAGATTTGAAACCATAAAAGTTCTAGAAGAAAATATAGGCAGTATACCCTTGGACCTCAATCTTAGAAATGCTTTTTGAGATATGTCTCCTCAGGCAAGGGAAATGAAGCAAAAACAAACAAATGGGACTTCATCAAACTATAAAGCTCTTGCATAGCAAAGGAAACTACCAGCAAAATGAACAGGCCACCTATGGAATGGCCAAAGATATTTGTAAATGATATACTCAATGAGGGGTCAAAACCCCAAATATACAAAGAACTCGTATAACTTAACATCAAGAAAACAAACAAATGGAGTTTCCTGGTGGCTCAGGGGATTAAGGATCTAGTATTGTCACTGCTATGGCTCTGGGTATTGCTGTGGTGCAGGTGAAACCACCATTAAAAAATGGGCAAAGGCTCTGAATATTTTTCCAAAGAAGGTGGTCAACAGGCACATGAAAAGATGCTCAACATCGCTAATCATCAGGGACAATGCAAAGCAAAACCACAACGAGATGTCACCTCACATCTGCCAGAACGACTATCATCAAAAAACAACATATAACAAGAGCTGGCGAGAAGGTGGAGAAAACGGAACTGTCCTGCACTGTTGATGGGACTGTAAATCGGTGCAGCCGCAACGGAAAACAATATGGAGGTTCCCCCAAAAATGTAAAATAGAGCTACCATATGATTTAGCAATTCCACTCCTGAGTATTTGTCTGAAGGAACTGAAAACATTAATTCAAAAAAATACATGTACCCCCTATGTTCACTGCAGCATTATTTACAATAGTCAAGATATAGAAGCAACCTAAGTGCCCATCAATAGTTGAATGGGTAAAGAAGATGTTAGATAGATAGACAGATAGATATCTGCACACACACACACACACACACACACACATGCACATACACGCAAAGGAATATTACCCAGCCATACAAAGGAATGGAATCTTGCAATTTACAAAGCATACATGGATCTAGAGAGTATTATGCCAAGTGAAATAAATCTGAGAGAAAAAGACAAATACTGTATGATTTCAACTCTATGTGGAATCCAAAAAAACAGAACAAATGAACAGACAGACAAAGAGTTATAGATACAGAGAACCCACAGGTTCTTGCCAGAGAAATAGGTGAGGGTGGCTACGAGAGAAAACTTTCGGTTGCAAAATAAATGATTAATGAGCATGAAATGTACAGTATGGGGAATACGGTCAGTAATTATGTCACATCTTTGTATGGTGACAGATTGTAACTGGATTTATCACGGCGATCATTTTTAAATAAACGGAAATATCAGATCACTATGGCGTGTAACAGGAACTAACAGAGTCTTGTAGGTTGATTATATTTCAAAAACAAACAAACTCGTAGAAAAAGAGATCCAACGCATGGTTACCAAAGGCAGAGGATGGGAGGAGGGGAACTGGATGAGGGCAGTCAAAAAGTACAAGCTTCCATTTATAGAATGAAGAAGAACTAGGAATGTTATGCACAACACGATAAATACAATCAATACTGCTATAGCTTACAGACGAACAGTGTTAAGGGAGTAAATCCCAAGAGTTCTCACCATGAAGGAATAATTTTTTTTCTATTTCTTTAATCTTGTATCTATATGAGAGAATGGGTATTCACTAAACTTACTGTGATAGTCATTTCATAATGTATGTAAGTCAAATCATTATGCCGTACATCTTAAAAAAAATTTTTTTTTGGTCTTCTTAGGGCTGCACCTGTGGCATTTGGAGATTCCCAGGCTAGAGGTCGAACTGGAGCTGCAGCTGCCAGTCTGCACCACAGCCACAGCAACGCGGGATCCAAGCCGCACTTGCGACCTACACCACAGCCCATGGCAACGCCGGATCCCCAACCCACTGAGCAAGGCTAGGGATCGAACCATGTCCTCATGGATGCTAGCGGGGTTTGTTAACCACTGAGCCACAACAGGAACTCCTGCTGTACATCTTAAACTTGTATGGTGCTATATATCAATTATATCTCAATAAAACTGGAATAAAAAATTCTTCAAAAATAATAAAATAATTGATAAAAATAATAAAGTAATTGATAAAAAATAATAAAATCACACATTCACATGTAAACAAAACAAAAAGATGGTGAGAAGAATGGATTTTTAAAATATATATATTGCAAATCTCTTTTAAGTCTCGTTTAATAGAAGACAGCTGGATTTTTATATCTGCTTCTGCCTTCAATCTGTGGCAAACTGTTTTGGTTAAAATATGTGAGGAAAATCTGCTTCACATTGATACGTAATTAGAAAAGGGCAGAGGATTCTAATAGCCTTTTAGGTTAATTTTGGATATTCTTCGATACTACACCAAACCTCTTTACAAGAGGTAATTTCTTAAAGGTTTGTTGCACTATGGAATCTGAAACCTTATCTATAAACTTTTCATACTGTTTAATTCATTTTTTTTGTCTTTCTTAGGGCCGCACCTGATGCACATGGAGGGTCCCAGGCTAGGGGTCTAATCAGAGCTGTAGCCGCCGGCCTACACCACAGCCACAGGAACACAGGATCTGAGCTGCATCTGCAACCTACACGACAGCTCACAACAACACCGGGTCCTTAATCCACTGAGCGAGGCCAGGGATCAAGCCTGAACCCTCATGGATGCAAGTCAGATTCGTTTTCGCGGAGCCATGATGGGAACTCCTCCCATACTGTCAAATTTAAACCCACCGCCTGCCTTGCATTTAAAATGGATCTTTTGGGAGGTCCCGTTGTGCCTCAGCAGGTTAAGAACCCAACATAATATCCATGAAGACGTCGGTTCCATTCCTGGCCTTGCTCAGTGGGTTAAGGACCCAGTGTTGCCGAAAGCTGCGGTGCAGGTTGCAGGTTGCAGGTGTGGCTTGGATCCAGTGTTGCTGTGGCTGTGGCTTAGGCCGGCAGCTGCAACTCCGATTCAACCCCTACCCCTTGTAACAGGTGTGGCCCTAAAAAAAAAAAGAAAAGGAAAAAAATGGATCTTCTGTAGTACATATACACAGTGGAATACTACTCAGCCATAAAAAAGAACGAAATAATGCCATTTGCAGCAACATGGATGCAACTAGAGATTCGCATACTAAGTGAAGTCAGAAAGAGAAAGACAAATAGGATATAATATCACTTATATGTGGAATCTAAAATATGGCCCAAATGAACCTATCTATAGAACAGAAACAGACTCACAGACATGGAGAACAGATCTGTGGTTGCTAGGGGGAGGGGGTGGAGGGAGTGGGACTGGCTGGGAGTCCGGGGTTAGTAGATGCAAACTATTACACTTAGAATGGATAAGCAATTCAGTCCTACAATATAGCACAGGAAACTGTGTCCACTACTATTCAACATAGTTCTGGAAGTCCTAGCTACAGTAATCAGTGAAGAAAAAGAAATAAAAGGAATCCTAATGGGGAAAGAAGAAGTAAAACTATCACTTTTTGCAGACGACATGATACTATACCTAGAGAATCCTAAAGACTCTACCAGAAAACTATTAGAGCTCATCAATGAATTTGGCAAAGTCACAAGATACAAAATTAATACACAGAAATCACTGCATTTCTATATACCAACAATGAAAGATCAGAAAGAGAAATTAGAGAAGCAATCCCGTTCACCATCGCATCAAAAAGAATCAAATACTTAGGAATAAACCTGCCTAAAGAGACAAAAGACCTGTACTCTGAAAATTATAAGGCGCTGATGAAAGAAATCAAGGATGACTTAAACAGGTGGAAAGACATACCATGCTCTTGGATTGGAAGAGTCAATATTATCAAAATGACTATACTACCCAAGGCAATCTACACATTCA
>PVHT021183520.1:5482034-5530743 GCA_004024745.2 Catagonus wagneri | reverse complement strand
CCAAACACTCTCTGACATAAATGATAGCAACATCTTCTCAGATCCATGTGTCAGAGTAAGGACAATAAAAAGAGAAATAAACAAATGGGACTTAATTAAACTTCAAAGTTTCTGCACAGCTAAGGAAACCCTAAACAAAACGAAAAGACAACCCACAGAATGGGAGAAAATATTTGCAAATGATTCAACTGACAAGGGAATAATCTCCAAAATTTACAAACAGCTCCTACAGCTCAACACCAAAGAAACAAACAACCCCATCCAAAAATGGGCAGAGGATCTAGGCAGACAGTTCTCCAAAGAAGACACACAGATGACAAATAAACACATGAAAAGGTCTTCAACATCACTCCTCATTAGAGAAATGCAAATCAAAACCACTATGAGGTACCACCTTACACCAGCCAGAATGGCCATCATCAAAAAGTTTACAAACAATAAGTGCTGGAGAGGGTGTGGAGAAAAAGGAACCCTATTACACTGTTGGTGGGAATGCAAAGTGGTGCAACCACTGTGGAAGACAGTATGGAGATTCCTCAGAAAACTCAAAATAGAATTACCATTTGATCCAGCAATCCCACTCCCGGGCATCTATCCAGCAGAAACCATGCCCCGAAAAGACACATGCACTCCAGTGTTCATTGCAGCACTCTATGCAATAGCCAGGTCATGGAAACAACCTAAATGCCCATCGACAGAGGAGTGGATAGGGAAGATATGGTACATACACACAATGGAATATTACTCAGCCATTAAAAGGAACGAATTACCAACATTTATAGCAACATGGATGGACTTAGAAATTATCATGTGAAGTGAAACCTGTCAGACAATTAGAGAGCAACACCCAATGCTACCGCTTACATGTGGAAACTAAAAAGACACAATGAACCTTCTTACAGAGCAGACAATGACTCACAGACTTTGGAAAACCTTGGCTTTTCAAATAAGACAATCTGGGGGGGTGGGGGGATGCCCTGGGGGTTTGGGATACAAAATCTGTAAAATTGACTTGTGATGATTTATGTAAACCTATAATTGAACTAAAATCCATTAAAGAAAAAAAAAAAAAAGAAAGAAACTGTGTCCAGTCTCCTGGAATAGACTATGATGGGGGATGAAATGAGAAAAAGAATGTATATACATTTTTCATATCTACATATGCATGCCTGGGTCACTTTGCTGTACAGCGGAAATTGGCACAACATTGTAAATCAGCTGTACTTTAATAAAAAATACAAAGATTAAAAGAAGAAATAAAAGAGACACTTTACTCATGCATGATTTTGTAACATCAACCATTTGGAAAACATTGATTCACTGAGTAAATGCAGGGCTCCCAAATGTTGGCACCTAATACATTATTTAATACCCACAACCCACATTCATTTATATTATCGTTGATCTCATCAGAAAAGTCCTTAAATGCTGAGAAGCTGTCAAGGTGATGGCGATACAAGTTTTCCAAAATTCCAAATTTCTTTTTTTGTCATTTTAGGGCTGCACCCACAGCATATGGAGGTTCCCAGGCTAGGGGTCAAATTAGAGCTGTAGCCACTGGCCTACACCACAGCCACAGCAATGTGGGATCTGAGCCACGTCTGCAACCTACACCACAGCTCACGGCAACACTGGATCCTTAATCCACTGAACGAGGCCAGGGATCAAACCTGCATTCTCATGGTTACCAGTCAGATTTGTTTCCGCTGAGCTATAAAGGGAGTGCCCCAAAATTTCCAAATTTCTTTTGAAATCTGGAAAATATTTCATTATTGGCAGCAAGTAGTCAATTGTTCTCCTTGAAGAGATAGGCTCATTTAGCTTATTTGCAGGAAAATGTCTACCAAATACCCACGTTAAAATAACCGTAGTTTGTCAGCTGTTTTCTCAAGTAAAAATGATGTCCCATGGGAATTCCTGTTGTGGTCCAGAGGGTTAAGAATCCAACTAACATCCATGAGGATGTGGGTTCAAACCCTGGCCTTGCCTGGTGGGTTAAGGATCTGGTGTTGCCACAGCTGCGGTGTAGGTCGCAGATGCAGCTCACATCTGGCATTGCTGTGGCTGTGGTGTAGGCTGGCTGCTGCAGTTCTGATTCGACCCCTAGCCTGGGAGCTTCCATATACCTCAGGTGAGGCCATAATAAGGAAAAAAAAAATGACGTACCATGAAAAAACAAACAAACAAAAAACAACCAGCTAGTTTGGCTTGTAACTCAAATGATCACAGGAGTGCTTCTCCTTAGGCAACCATTGCATTTCGGTTTGCCGCGCAAGTGCTTTATATCCACTTTCCGTTTTGTCATATAAAATATTTAAGGTTGAGATTTTAATAAGTTAATAACATTTTTGCTGCTCTAGCAAGAACATTCCCAAATGAAACTGCATTTCTTTTTTTTTTTTTTTTTTTTTTTTTTTTTTTTTTTTTTTTTTTTTTTTTTTTTTTTTTTTTTTTTTTGCCTTTTGTCATTTTATGGCTGCACCTGCGGCATGTGGAGGTTCCCAGGCTAGGGGTCTAATCGGAGCTGTGGCCACTGGCCTGCGCCACAGCCACAGCAACGCAGGATCCGAGCCGCGTCTGCAACCTACACCACAGCTCACGGCAACGCCGGATCGTTAACCCACTGAGTAAGGGCAGGGATTGAACCCGCAACCTCATGGTTCCTAGTCGGATTCGTTAACCACTGCGCCACGACGGGAACTCCAGCATTTCTTTTTTCACCATGAGTGCAAGGTGGTCAAAATACTAGTACAGCTGGGTGCCATTCCCTTGATTTGGGCAAGTGCCAGCACACAATTTGCACACCTTTGCTTTTGCACCATCAGTAAGGAAGGTAAATAATGGCTTAGATTATAATGAAGTAATTCTGACTTCAGAGATTCTCTGAAATGTCTTCAGGGACACCCCCCACTGCAGGGGTCTGTGGATCCTACTTTGAGAACTGACTTAGACCAGTTGGAGCCCAGTGATAGAGCTGACAGCGGGCAGACTTACCCAAACCGAAGGGTGCGAAAGGATGGGTCTTGGGGGCAACCACAATGCTTGCTATGAGAATGACCAAAGTAATAAGTATAAGGGATTACAAAACTCAGATACAGTTCGGGATTCACAACCCCATTCCTTTCTTTTTATCTTTTTTCTTTTTTTAGGGCCAGACCTGCATCATAAGGAGGTTCCCAGGCTAGGGGTCAAATCGGAGCTGCAGCTGCAGCCCTACGCCACAGCCACAGCAATGCAGGATCCAAGCCACATCTGTGACCCACACCATAGCTTGCAGCAATGCCAGATCCTTAACCCACTGGGCGAGGCCAGGGATCGAACCTGCATCCTCACGAACACTATGTCAGGTTCTTAATCTGCTGAGCCACAATGAGAACTCCAGCCCCCACCTTTTGTTAGTCAATGTCCAGAGGCTTTTCTGAGACCAGCCACTGATTGAAGAGATTCCAGATGAGGCCTTGAGATCTAGTGAATCTAGGAAATTCGCATCTACTGTTTGGGGATCTCTGTCTTAGTACAGAGCAGTAGCTAACGGGGGCCCTGCAGCTAGTGAAAAGGATGTTTAGGGCAGGGCTTGTAATTGCTGTATAAGTGGGTCAGCCTCTCTCTGTACCAAATGTGAGTGGAATGAATGAGGGGAGGTTGAGCTTAACAGCTGTCCCATGAAGACAGGCTTGGGCAGGAGGCGGCTTCAAGCTCCCTTTCTCCCTTACTCCTCAAACTCTTCCCAGCCCGGGTACTGCTGACTCACATGCCAGCCTTTAAGGGTGTCTGGGCCTTGCCAGCCTGAGGGCAGGCTGAAGGGCGGAGGTGCAGGGATGAGGGCCCAGCCCCCGACAGGAAGACAGTGGTGGTCAGGGCTCACCGTGATGCTGCTGGTGGTGGATTAATAGGAAGGTTAACTGTTCCTGCTCTAAATAAATACCTTCAAACAAGGGTTGGCTTTACGGACAAGGAGGATCAGATGGGAGAAATGGGCTTGTCTCCAGGGGAGGGGAAGTGAGGTGCTCAGCATTCCCCTTGCAGCTGTCACTGACCCCACGGAGCCAGGCTGCTACTCTGCTGGCCAACCTTGGCCAACACACTGGATTTTGACCTCCTAGTGACAGCTTTTTCACCAATGTTTTCAAAATGCTCAAGTGTCCTCACCTTGGAATAATCGAGAAACATTTTTAAGACAAAATCCCTTTGGGAGGCGTGAAGGGAGAATCCTTCCACTCTTTCCTTTCCAGTATTTCCCTCCCAATCTTTTCTTTTCTTTCTTTCTTTCTAGGATTTCCCTCCCAATCTTTTCTTTCTTTCTTTCTTTCCTTCCTTCCTTCCTTCTTTTTTCCTCTCTTTTTAGGGCCATGCCTGTGGCATACGGACATTTCCAAGCTAGGGGTCAAATGGGAGCTGCTGGCCTACCCCACAGCCACAGAAACAGGAGATCCAAGCTGTATCTGTGACAGCTCGCAGCATCCCTGGATACTTAACCCACTGAGTGGGGCCAGGGAATGAACCAGCATCCGCATGGACACTAACCTAGTTCTTAACCTGCTGAGCTACAAGGGGAACTCCTCCCCCTGATCTTTGTTACTCAGATAACACATTTTTTTCCCCAGCACCCCCGTCTCCGCCAGCGGACAAACACAGACATCTTCAAACCCTGTTTGGAGCTATCAAACCGCGTGCAAGCTGTTGTAAAAAAGGGATAATGCTCTCGGTTCGTGCAAATATATTTGGCTAAATGTCTAAGATCTTTTTTTTCAAACAAGGACCTAACCGGCACCACAGGCACATGACCGCGATTGCTCTCTGTCCAGCAACCTGAAAAGAAATTCTGAAAGCAGACCAACTTTACCGACTTTACTGAAGAGTCAACAAGTCCTATGGCACAGAAATGTCGCAGGCACATTCTACACATCTGGCCAGGTGAGAGAAACCACATAGCCGTGCTTTCAAGTCTTTTAAATTCCTCAACTTGGGGATTCACTAATATTCACGCTTTAAAAATTATATGACATTTGCTCTCCAGAACCAAGGGGGACTCCAAAGGTATGGAAATGGGCGCTCCAGGCGCAGGTTCTGATCCTGGCTCTGCCACTAATTGCTCCAATGACTCACCTTTGCTCTCTGGGTCTCAATTATCCAGCTGTGAAACTAGTGCTCCCTCGCTTTTCTCCGACAAGCTGTTCTGCACGTCCCCAGTCGCACTCAGGTTTCCCTTGTTGTCTCCAGGGCCCTAGGAACTCCAAAGCTGCGTTGCCTGGGGGGTCCGTCCTGAAGAATAAAGCACGTGACTACATAAAGCCGGTTCATTCTAGGGGCTCCGCATCTACGAGTGCTCCGCTCAGTAAACTCCTAGAGTCAGTCTAAATACGCCTCTTCTTATTATTCCTTCCACCGTCTAACCGCGCAGACATCCAAAGGGCGGTGGTTACCCGAGACCCCAGCCCCGTGCAATACACAGCCCCGCGCATGTCCGGCTGGGGGCGCCCCCTCCCCTTACCCAGCAGGGTGGAGGGTTGCGCGTTCTGGAAGCCGGGCCGCCCCGTGAGCAGTCGCGCGCTCTGATTGGTCTCTGGTGTCCTCGTGACTCCAGGCCCCGCCCCACGCCCCTCCTCCGCATCTGAGCCGGGGAGCTGAAGGTCCCGGACTGAATGGGCGCTAGCGCAGCGTCGGGGGCGGGCGGGGGCGCGGGGCCAGGGACTGGCGGCCCGCGGGCGCCAGCTCCCTAGTATGCGGACGAAGGCGTCAGGCTGCACGGAGCGGCGTCCCCTGAAGCCGCGAACCGAGGCGGCGGCGGCGGCACCTGCCGGCCGAGGTACGTGGCGCAGCCCCCTCCTTGGCGTAGCGGGCCCGAGGGCCGGGGGGCGGCGGCGGCGATCTGTCCCTGTCCCAGCGCAGCTGGGCCTGGCGGCTCCGCCCCAGCCCCTGCGGGCAGCGACCAGGACACAGTTCCCACAAGCGCGTCTCGCGGGGGCGCGGGCTGAGAGTCGTGGCCTCCCGCGGAGTGGACCGGCTCGGGGGCGCCGCGGCCCGCGCAAGTGTGAACACGATGGAGGCAGAGGGGTGAACGGCCGGGTTGTGGGATTCGGCCGCGGTGGCTCTTTTACCCTCTGTCTTCCGCAGCAGCTTGGGGTTTAATTCATTGCTGGAAGCTTCTGAGCCAGGAGAGTCGAGTTAATTCATTTCCCCAGGACAGCATTTGGGGCCCCCTGTGGCCAGCAGCTCCGGAAACTGACCTTTGCATCCTTCGGGAAGGTGTGAGTTGTGGTGTCTGCAGGTAGAAATTCATCAGTGACCTTCCCTGCCATCTCCCTGCGGCCAGCCCAGCGGGAGACACGTTTTGGTGACCTTTTGGTTTCTCTTGAATTGGAAGCAGTGCCTTGACGTGAGCGTACATGGGTATGTGCCTCTAGTGTGTAACGCAGGATTTTCGGGCAAGATATTTGGAGAGCATGTCCGAGGAGCCAGCAAATAGGAAGAGATGGGGTCCTGCCTTAACTCCACACCAAGTGACCTTGGCCAGCACAGATACTCCTGTGGGACACCGTCTCCAGGTCTGTACTGGGAAGCTTGGCCAAGGTCCTTTTCTGGCCCCTGGTTCCGAAGTTCTGACCACAGAAGAGGATCCTGCAGAATCCCTGTCTGCCTTGAAAGACAGATTTTATGTCCTCATGTCTCAGTTCATGTGTATGGCCTTTGTTTAATTAGATGTCATTCATTTAAAAGGGAAAATGGTTTTACCTGCTGCCCTTCATCTAGCACCTTTGGGACGCCTGCTCGCTCATCCGGCCAAGCACAGTGCTAGGAGCTGGGATTACAAAGAGGAAGGAGACTCCTCTCCCACGTGCTGGTGTTAAACCGAGCCCTCCTTTTGGTTTATGAGTGGTAATCCTCTTCCGCGGAAGGACGCGTGTCCTGAAACTAGAAGAGGAATCCGGTGTCTGCTGAGTGATGGGGCACAGATTCAGAAACTGTCAGGGTGGGCTGTGGTTTCACTCGCATAATCCTGAAAGCCTGACAGTTGAGAAGAATAGCTTACATTTCTAGTCGGAGAGCCAGGGATCACCTCATTTCCAACCAGTGCCTGGATGAAGAGAGGCTGATGTGAACTGGGAGAGTCCTGTGACCGAAATTTCTCCTTAAAGATGCCCCCTTTCACATGTCTGTCCATTGTCTGAGTGCCGCTGTTGCTGTAAGAGGAAAGGAAGCTTGGTTGTGGTTATTCATCGTAATTAGTCCTGTCTTCCTCCGGGCAAGGGGTGAGGTAGGAAGGCGTGAAGGTCTTTGTGGAGGAGAGAGAAAGAGGGCTGCCAGGCGTACATTTAACAAATGCACTTTTATGGCTCCCCATTTTGAAAATGGTTATAATTCTGGCACAACTGCTGAATTGTTTCGTATTATCAGAATAGGTTAGTATTGAATTTAAAGCCGTATTCAAGGCAGCATGAGAAGCAACCCTTTGTTCTTTGATGTGCCTCCTGCAGTCCTCCCCTGTCCCCGCTGGGCTCTTTGGCAGGAGTTTATCTAGTAGCTTGGCTCTCAGGAGGTGAACGGGACAATGAAAAGGGACTGCGGGAGTCCATCCAGGTGCTGGGGACAGAAGGGTGAATCTTGGCAGGAGGGTCAAGACTCCCTTTGCACAGCCTTCTAGCTCCTGAGGAGTGGCTGAAGTATTTAATCGGAGCTGCCTGTGACACACAAGCTCTCCAGAGAGACCCAGCTTGAGCACAGGTGCACGGGGGAGTGACGAAGATGTGTAAGCGACGGGGGAAACAACGAGCTTAGAGGGGGTGCAAGGAACCTACCAGGCTTGTTTTACCTAGAGAGCTTTTTCTTTTCTTCCTAAATACAGCACACATACTGGAAAAGTAGACACGCGTGTACTGTTCAACAGGTGTTCCAAACCCAGCACACCGTGCCTTCAGATCAAGGAGCAGGAATGTCCCATGTGCTTCCTTCCAGGCCTTGCCTCCTTGAAGATAACCCCTGGCCTGACTCCCTGAGCTTATATAATTCAGTCCTGCAGTGTTGCCCTTCCTCTAAGCTTTGGGTTTCCGAGACACTCCAGATGCTACCTGTCGTTGTGGGGGGTGCTCACTCTCATTGCTGATTTGGCCGTTGGGTGAATAATACACCGTATATTTGTCTGAACACTGTTGATGGACATTTGGGTGGTGTTCAGCATTTGGCCATTGCAGATAATGGTGCCGTGACGGTTTTCATACCTGTCTTTGCATACATGTATATGCGTTTCTAGCAGGGTCTATGTAGGGTTGTGGTTCCTGGGTCATGAGCTGTTCTATTCCAGTTTTGGAATAACGGCATTGGTAGTTCCTCACTATTAGCTGATGGATGCAATACTGACTTTCAGTGAGGCAGAGAGTTGTACCAGGAGCCCTGAGCAGTTTCTACGTGGTTGTGCCCCACATGCTCTTGGCAAGTCCAGTCACCCCCAGGCCCCAGGCTGCCCTGGGTCAGGCAGCAGGACGGGCTGAGCTGTGGGAGACCCTTTTGCTCCGTGAGCCTCTGTGGTCAGGGGAAAGTTTCTCTGATCATAATGCTGCAAACACTCCTGAGAACCTCTCCCCTCTTAGCTTTCCCAATATCATACTTTCTCTACTTTGTTTTTGCTGGTGTGACTCGCCTTCCCGGTACCTCTGGATTTCTGCTTAAGGACTCCCCCATGTCCTACAGGAAAAGCCCATTTCTTGTTTGGTCTTTTGAAGCCACACAAGACATTTTTGTTCCCTTTTACGGTGTGGAAAAATATATTCAGGATTAAGTTATTGGATTGTTCACCAACTTCTTATACTGACGAATGCTTCCCCTTTTTAAGTTTTTTGTTTGTTTGTTTTTGCTTTCTAGGGCTGCACCTGCGGCATACGGAGGTTCCCAGGCTAGGGGTCTAACAGGAGCTACAGCTGCTGGCCTACACCACAGCCACAGCAACGCGGGATCCGAGCCATGTCTGCAACCTATACCACAGCCTCATGGCAATCCCAGATCCCTGACGCACTGAGGGATCAGGCCAGGTATCGAACTGAGGGACTGTTCGGAGGCCAGGAACCGAACTCGCATCCTCATGGATCCTAGTCGGGTTCATTAACCGCTGAACCACAAAGGGAGTGCCAAGTGTTTAATATCTGAAATTAATAGTTCAGTATCATGTGATATGATTTGATTAATTTAAAGAGGGAAAAATTGATACACATAACAAGTGTGAAAAAAGCGTCTATTTTCTGATTCATAGTCAGACGCGTTATCCATTGCACCACTGACCCGCTTAAAGGGTCTATGTTAATGGAAGAGTACGTCTGTGTTTTGAACACAAAGGCTGTCTTTAAGACTAGGTTATCATTTTCATAATTAAAGGCTTATGCATATTGAGTTCAGAGCAGGAACAATTTTTCCGTTATACATGTAGAGTTCCTTCTTCCCCAATCTCTCTCTCTCAGCTTCTACTTTTTCATCCTCTTCTATCTTGTTTTTCACCTCCTTTGTGCTTTTCACAAACATCTTGATCTCATTTCCAGCAGCAAGAGAGGAAGACAGAGTTGCCGTACTTTTTCAGAGCTGCCAATACTTTCCTCTCTTTGCTTGTCGTTTTCTGCAATCACGCCCTGAGTCACCCAGGATTTGGTGGCTGGCGCAGGCTTCTTGTTTATTCTTCCTCTGGACCGGCTCCATCCAATGGAAATAAAACCCAAGCCATGCATGTATGTAATTAAAATGTTCCTAGTAGTTACATTTGAAACATTAAAAGGAAACAGGTGGAGTAAAATTTTAATTTCCCAGAAAGATTAAAAAAAAAAAACTTCTGAACTCCTGTGTACCTAATAATCTGGCTTCAAACTATGTAAAGTAATAAATGACTGAATGACAAAAAAAGTTGACAGTTCTATCATCAAAGTAGAGATTTTATTTTATTTTTTTTTATTGCCTTTATCTAGAGCCGCACCCGTGACACATGGAGGTTCCCAGGCTAGGGGTCTAACAGGAGCTGCATCTGCCAGCCTACACCACAGCCACAGCAACGCGGGATCTGAGCTGCATCTGCGACCTACATCACAGGTCACGGCAATGCCAGATCCTTAACCCACTGAGCAAGGCCAGGGATCAAACCCGCAACCTCATGGTTCTTAGATTCGTTAACCACTGAGCCACGAAGGGAACTCCCAAAGTAGAGATTTTAGTATACCTCTTTCAGTAACTGATAGAACAAGCTAACTAAAAACCAATAAGGGATTGATTCAACGAGGAACACAGTTAATAAGCTTAGTCAAACCAATTAAATAGAAAAACGTAGTTCCAGCCAGTGAAGATGATATTTTTACAAAAATCTGAACATTCACCAGATCCCACTGTATTTAAAATAATCAGTATCATACTGACCAAGTTCTCTGAACTAAATTAAATTATATTAAACTAAATTATATATCAATTTAGAAGTTAATTTTAAAGACATATTTGAAAATGTGAATTTGAAAATATTTAGATTGGAATGATAAAGAAGTAATAACAATAAAAATACTTATCAGAACTTATAGAATGAATTGTATGCTTAAAGCTTGGGTGTAACTAAATCAGTATTTGAAGGGGAATGTATAGTCTTAATTACTCATGTTAGCAAGAAAGTAGGCAAAAATGATAATCTAATCAGCTAGATTTAGAGGAAGTTAGGAACATAACAATTAAATGCAAGGAACTAAAGGGAGGACATTTTTTAAAGAACAGGTGAATTAATTTTAGTAATATATTTTAGTTAACCCAATATGTACAATATATTATGAAATCAATGTGAATATTGTTAATGAGCTGTTTTACATTCTTCTGTTCATACCAGGTCTTCAAAGCCTAGTGTATATCTTAACATTTATATTAGAGTATATCTCAGTTTGGTCTGGCCATGTATGAATTACTCAGCGTCTGCACATGGCTTATGGCATTCTCAGCTATAAATGTGGAGATTTGCTGTGATAAAGACGACAGTCAGAGCTAACAGTGATAGAGTTCATTTATCTGCTAAGTGAATCAGGCTCATAGGAATCTACCAGTGTTCTGTGGTTGGCAGAGAGAGTGTGGGCTCTTTGTGAAAATCCTGTTCTTCCCTTACCCCCAACGAACCCATGTCCTAAAAACCTAGAAAGGACAGAAATAAAGATAAATGCTATACCGACTCACTTTATCTTTACCTCTTCTAGACACTATATATATGTGTGTGTGTGTGTGTGTGTGTGTGTGTGTGTGTGTGTGTATGTATGTATGTATATCATTCATTTAATTTTCACAAAAGCCATATGAGTTTGGTACCATTGTCATCCCCGTTTCAGAAATGAGGGCATGGAGGCTCAAAGAGGTCAGGATACTAAGCAACTGTAGGAGCAGAGCCAGGATTCAGACTCAGGCAGTCTGGCCTGGAGGTGGTAGATGAAGCAAATGCATGGCTGTCTTTGCAGCGTGTAGTGCAAGCCCACCTCACGCCTCGGAAGGACTCTTGTCGAATATTCCTGAGATAATCCGAGGTGGCTCTGTTCCCTGGTCCAGGTTCCTGCATTGCCGGGCATACCATCATCACCCTGCTGGGTCTCCATGGCAACCTCCTCACTGGTCCTGCCCTATAAACAGACTTCCACATCTCCAGTCCTGTCTCAAGAGAGGTCTCTCCAAAATCCAGTTCCACTTTAAATCCACCCCCCATCCCACCTTGCCTCTTTTATATTGGGATAAAATATCAAGCCACCCTGGCATGGCCTGCTTCCTTTCCAAGCCTCTTGGTATGTTGTTCCCTCAAGGCTGGACCTTCAGACACTCCCTTCAGTGCCTGCTGTCCCTGCTGTGGGGACACCTGCCTCCCCATCCCAACCAAGTCGTACCAATTCCTTCCCAGGTGGAGCCTTTTAGAAACCCCCTCCCAAACACACACATACACACATGCACCCCAAAGGTAAGCTGTCTCCCAGCACTGCCCTGATGTCCTGCAGAATAAGTTAGAAAGAAAACACGAGGAAAATAATAATTACATTGGTGATAGATCTCCTTGTCTGATTTTAAAAACAAGTTGCGAGCTTTTGGAAGAAGGGGCTGTGTCTGCATTGCTTCTTGTTGCATCCTGAGGCACATACTCCATGCTTAATTCAAAGCAGGTTACATGAATGACAGTATGCGTGTTTGGCACTTGCCCAAGTGCTGGTTTTCCAAATTTTTGGAACAGAGAGTAAAAGGGATGTGGGATTGGGTGTAAAAGGAAATTTTATGTTTTAGCCATGCCTCTTAACAGATCTAAAGATGTGTTGTCAGTTTTAGAAATTCAAACACGCTTAACTTGTTCTGAGCTTATAAGGACCCAAACAAAACTCTCCTTTGTCTCCTGTGACGGCTCACTCACCTTCAGTCTCTCAGCGGCCACGGCCTGTCAGCCCTGGCAGTTGTTCCTGGTTACTTTCCCTCCAGTTTCTTTTCTAGGATTATTACCATTTTCTTTCCTTTTCTCTCTCTCTCTCTTTTTTCCTTTTATGGCCGCACCTGCAGCATATGGAAGTTCTCAGGCCAGTTACCTAATCTGAGCCAGAGCTGCGACCTAGCCTCAGCCGCCGGATTCTTAACCCACTGTGCCAGGCGGAGGATGGAACCCACACCTCCCCAGAGACAAGCTGGATCATTAACCCACTGCACCACAGCAAGAACTCTCTGATTTGGGGTCTTATTTGACTGGTTTGGTTCTTCTTTTCCTAGAAGACAAATACAGTTGTTGAATACAGTCAGCCCTCTCGTAGCGACCAACTACAGGTCAAAAATATTCAAAAATGAGCATTTCTCAAAAGTTCCACTAAACAAAACTTGATGTAGTTGCATGCCAGCAGCTGTATACCTAGCATTTATTTTGTGTTAGGTATTGTAAGTAACCTAGAGGTGATTTAAAGTACACAGGAGGATGCCCATAGGTTACGTGTACTTGGGTTAATATATGGGACTTGAGCATCCACGGATTTCTGTACCCAAGGGGGGTCCTGGAAACAGTCCCCTGTGGATTCCGAGGGACCGCTGAACCCGCATATTGCATACATTGCCTAGTAAATCCTGCACCTTCCCTTCCCCATCCACCAGCCAGCTGCTCCCTGAGGACTACTGTCCTGTTTGGTGGTGCCACTTCCTAATCTCAAACCCTAAGAACCTGTACCCTTAGCCTTTCTTTTGGAGGGGGTGCGATCTTGGTGGGTTTGTTTGTTTTTTCCTTTTATGGCTGCACTTGCGGCCTATGGAGGTTCCCAGGCTAGGGGTCGAATTGGAGGTGCAGCTGCTGGCCTACGCCACTGCCACAGCAACGCCAGATCCGAGCCAAATCTGCGGCCTGAGCTGCAGACTGTGGCAGGGCTGGATCCCTAACCCGCTGAGCCAGGCCAGGGAGTGAACCTGCATCCTCATGGACACTGTGTCAGGTTCTTAACCCACTGAGCCACAACGGGAACTCCCGGGATCTTGGTTATTTTAGAATATCCCATCATCTCAGACCTGGCGTTTCCCGGTAGATTCAAGTTTGAGGAAAAGTCCCCATGTTGGAGCTTGTTTATATCGGGTCCCAAAGTTGCTTTTGTTGACTGTTACTTCTACTGACGGTCAGTTTCTCCGACTAAGTATTATTTAGTCCAGCTACTTGTGTTTCCTTTAGATTAAGAGGGAAATTGTCCACTAAAAAGGTAGCTTCCAGAAGTTCCAATCGTGGCTCAGCGGAAACAAATCTGACTAGCATCCCCATGAGGACAGAGGTTCGATCCCTGGCCTCGCTCAGTGGGTTAAGGATCTGGTGTTGCCGTGAGCTGTGGTGTAGGTTTGCAGATGTGGCTCGGGTCTGGCACTGCTGTGGCTGTGGCGTAGGCCAGTGACTACAGCTCCGATTCGACCCCTAGCCCGGGAACCTCCATATCCTGCGGGTGTGGCCCTAAAAAGACAAAAGGAAAAAAAAATAGCTTCCAGAATTTGCTTTATTTGTGGCACCCATGGGGTTGCCACAGACGTGTTCTGCTGTAGCATATTCTGTATGTATAATTTGCTGTCACGTGGGGGCTCACCACTGGAAGGCCTTTACATAAGGTGTTTTGTTAGAGCTTGGAGGGACCCAAAGAGGGCGGCCAGTTCTATGGGCAGTTTCCTCAGTTTCCCCCAAGCCCTGACCTATTCCCCTCTGGCCTCCTCCTCTTTGACGGGTGCCCCACCTCGGCCGTTAAATCATCAAAGGATAGTGGTGTGGTGGCAGCTTGTGGCGCCTTCTTGCGTGCTTTGCTTTTTGTTGTTGTTTGTTTTCTATCGCAGCCTGTATTTGGTATGCAGGCGGCTGGCTGGGTGCTGAAAGAACAGCTTCCCCAGCTCGGTCACCAGGTTTTGTGGCCCCTTCCTCCACAGCTCTTGTCAGCCTCCTTCCTTCTCGCTGGCACCGCCCCAGCTCGGCTGCACCATCACGCTGGCTCTGGTCATTGCGGCAGCGCCTCCATCCCAGTGTGGGCTTTCTGCCCTCCCACTTCAGAGCCACTTAGGGCCACCCGACGCCTCCTCCTCTGGGGCCAGTTTGGGGCCTGGTTCCTTCCCCATCACATCTTCTGCCACTTTCTGCCAGGTGCCCTTGACCTGGCCGGAGCAGCCCTCCCTTCCCTCCAGAATGCCTGCCCTCTCTTCTTTCTGTCCCTGAGATCTTGCCTGTCCTTCAAGGCCCCGTTCACACGTCGTCTCCTCAGAGAGGCCTCCCTGATTTCGTCTGATGGAGCTAGTGGTCGCTGGCCCAGGGCACTCCTTTCCCATTCAGCATTTTGGGTGTTGAGGTATTTTTCCTTTCCTTGGCTGGACTTTTCATCTCAAGAGAAAGGCTGGGTCTTATTTTACTTTCTATTCCTAGTGCTTATGCAATGTTTGTTGAAAGGATTATTAGGTGAACAAAGCAAATTAGACAGCATTACAGACCAGCCCTCCTTGGCTGGGGTTCTGCAAGAGAGCTAGGCCTTAATGCTCTAAGGCCACCATCGCACATTTTGTATTAACTTCTCTCATATGCTTTTGGAATGATTCTAGATATAGACCATCCTGGGGAGAATTGAGAAAATACACACTCGAATCCTTTTCAGTGGGGCTCAGTCTCCAGTGGAGCCCAGCCTGAAGGAGGCTAGAGTGGATAATAGGACCCCAATCCTCATCAAACATACAAATGCAAAGAGGAAAGACCGATGGACTGTAGATCAGAATATTATCAATGAGTATAACAACCAGTGTAATTTCAAAACGTTCTTTCTGAAATTTCTAACTTTGTGATAACAGAGTTTAGTTTTTTTTTTTTTTTAATGTTTTTTGGATTCCTAAACCTGGCGGTGCCTCAGGATAAGTCAGTGGAGAGATGGAATTTGGTTGTTAAATGTAGCTCTTTGGTCATGGACGTGGAGAAGAGACTTGTGGTTTCCAAGGGGAAGGGGGAGGGAGTGGGATGGACTGGGAGTTTGGGGTTAGTAGATGCAAACTATTGCATTTGGAGTGGATCAGCAATGAGATCCTGCTCTATAACACTGGGAACTATCTCCAGTCACTTGTGTTAGAACGTGATGGAGGATAATGTAAGAAAAAGAAAGTATATACATGTAAGCCTAGACCACTTTGCTGTTCAGCAGAAGTTGACAGAACATTGTAAATCAACTATAGTATTAAAAATTTTTTTTTTAAATGTAGCTGCTGGGGCCAGGCCAGAAATCACCCGTTGCAGGCCAGAAATCACCAAGCTGAGCCCTCGGCATTGCCCCTGGAGAGCCAGGCTTCTGAACCTGGGTGTCACCGCTGGACACCTTGTCAGTGGAGATGCTAAGACAAATCTCAACCGAGGGATATTCTATAAAACAGCCTGTACTTTTCAAAAAAAAAATATCAAGCAAGGAGTTCCCTGGTGGCCTTAAGGATTTGATGTTGTCACTGCTGTGGCTTGGGTTACTCTTTCTGCTCAAGTTTGATCCCTGGCTAGGGAACTTCTGCATGCCATGGACATAGCTGGGGAAAAAAAAGGGGGGCCAAGGTCAGAGTTCCCATTGTGTCTCAGTGGAAACGAATCCGACCAGGAACCATGAGGCTGCGGGTTCGATCCCTGGCCTTGCTCAGTGGGTTAAGGATCCAGCGTTGCCGTGAGTTGTGGTGTAGGTCGCAGACGCGGCTCAGGTCCTGCGTTGCTGTGGCTGTGGCGAAGGCCGGCAGCTACAGCTCCTGTTAGACCCCTGGCCTGGGAACCTCCATATGCCACGGGTGCGGCTCTACATAAAGGCAAAAAGACAAAAAAAAAAAAAAAGCCAAGGTCAGGAAAGGTTGAAGGAGGCTAAAAAGACATGACAGCTCAATTCCCCCATGTGATCCTGTTTTTGCTCTAAAGCCATTATTGGGACTGCTGAAGGAAATGTGTCTGAGGTCTTTAAATTAGATAATAATTCTAATTTCCTGACTTTTATCACCCTGATTTTTAATCATCATGCTGTGGCTGAGTCTGGGGATATCCTCGCTTTCAGGAGATACTGAAATATTTAGGGGTAGTTGTCATCGGTTCTTCAGCTTTCAAGTGGTTAAAAAAGTAGTATGCGCGTTATATAATGGAATGACTGAAAGCATATGTTAACAAGTGGGTATTTTTGTGCGATGGAAATTCTTGGTACTCTTCTTGCAGTCTGCCTGTAAGTTTGAGATTATGTCCAAAAATAAAGCTTAAAAACCCGGAAGCCTCTGGGTCACGGTGCTGTGGCCAGCGTAACGTCAGAAGCCAGGGCTTTCAGTGGCTGCACTTTCTAGGGTCGCTAATGAAGTCATTTCTGGGAACGCTGAACTCTCTTCAAAACTAGTTTTGTAGAAAAACATGGGGGAGACCACTCAGAATATGGCTTCACTTGACAGGAAGTTTCTTTCTCCAGCTTCCTGTTGCTGTCCCCTCCCCAGCTGTCCCAGACGATGTCACCCTTGCTGGTCGTCCTCAGGTATCTGGTCAACCAGCTCCCAGCCATAATTTGCCTGGTGGAGACTAGACCTACAGCTGTCCTGCTGAAGTGTCACCTTCCTAAATAAAAATGAGAGACTGCCCTCGCAGCGGGAATAGGAAGGTACCGTTTAGCGGGGGTTTGGACCCCTGGCTGTGGGAGTGAGGTGAGATGGTTAAGCTGCTTGAGCCGTGTGGACCCGGGAGCGCACCTGTGAACACCCGCTCAGCAGGCTGGGGTGAAACACTGGCCTGTGCCTGCCCGTTGGTTCCTGTTCCGTTGTGCAGTTGAGAACACGACCACGTATCTTGATGAATTGAGATTTCTTACGATGATGCAACCCAAACCAAACCCAGCAAAAGTTTAGATACTCAAGTATCTGATTCGATACTCAAGTATCCTCAGTTTTTAGCCCATAGTCTTTGATTTTCAGTTTTTGCATTGTTTAATTATCCTCCATACTTTAAAAATAAGGCAGTCTTGGGGGAGTTCCCATTGTGGCTCAGTGGTAACGAACCTGACTAGTTTCCATGAGGATGTGGGTTTGATCCCTGGCCTCGCTCAGTGGGTTAAAGATCTGGTGTTGCTCTGGCTTGCGGGCGGCTGTAGCTCTGATTGGACCCCTAACCTGGGAACCTCCATATGCCACAGGTGTGGCCCTAAAAAAGCAAAAATAAAAATAAAAATAAGGTGGTCTTAGAATTTTAGTGTATACAATGGCTTTATCCCAGTGGGTAAAGGCGGGGGTGATTACAGCCCCCAAGGCACATTGGGCAAGGTCTACGGACGTTTAGGGTTGTCACAAGTGGGAGAGACGGGGGGGACCAGAGATACGGGCAGCACCTGGTGGGTAGAGGTCAGGGATGCTCTGAAACATCCCGTGTGCACAAGACGGGCTCCTACAGCAGAGACTTACCCAGCTCCAAATGTCAGTAGTGCCAAGGTGGGGAAAGCCCCCAAAAGATCAAGTGAACGCCTCTTATCTGTGTTATATGTTGGGATTTTAAGTGAGCTTTCCTGGGGGGAAAAAAAAAGTTCTGGGAGTTCCCGTTGTGGTTCAGCAGTAACAAACCCTGTATCCATGAGGATACAGGTTCGATCCCTGGTCTCGCTTAGTGGGTTAAGGATCCGGCGTTGCCATCAGCTGTGGCGTAGGTCGCAGACGCGGCTCAGATCTCATGTTGTTGTGGCTGTGGCGTAAGCCAGCAGCTGTAGCTCCGATTTGATCATCTAGCCTGGGAAACCTCCATAAAGAGAAAAAAAAAAAGTTGGACAGCTAAAACTTTGCAGTGAGCTCCCTAGATAGTAGGAAAATGGCAGCTGCTGGGCGGACAGGAGCACAGGTCACCCAGGGCCCCCTGAGCCCAGGCGAGGCCCTGGCTGGTGTGCTCTTGTGGGTTTCCAGCTTCCCCTCGCCCTTGGGTGCGGGCAGAAGAAAGTTTACTTTAGAGCTTCACTGGCATCTGCTTCCCAGCTTTTGGGCCGCAGACTGTGACTTTTGCGACAGTGCCCACGGGTGGGCTTTGGTGAGACCACACGGAGTCTGCGTCTGTGCCAGGTGCCAGACGCCGCGCTTCTCTGCACAGCCTCCTTTCCCCGCACCACTGTAGCTGTCCTTTCCCTGGACCTGGGCTTCTAGAAAGCAGGGACTCATTCTGTCGTTTCATCTCCGAGCACGTCATTTCGTTCCGACACCAAGCATGTTGGAGGAATCGATGAATGTAGATGTCACCCATTTTTGTGTGTGCAGCAGGGCCGCCCGTTATTACTTTTTTAAAAGCAGTTCAAAATGCATTTTGTTTAGGAAGTATTGTGCTCCCTTCTTAAATAATCTAATTTCACTTCTCCTGTGGCACAGAGGGTTAAAGACCCGGTGTTGTCACTGTAACATTTCGGGTCACTGCTGTGGCTCTGGTTTGACACCTGACCTAGGAACTGCCACATGCCACAGGTTCAGCCAAAAAAACAAACAAAAGTATTGAGTTTCCGAGTGTTATGTCACATCAGAGTTGCAGATTTTACTTGAGGTTTCTTTTTCTTTCCTTTTTTTTTTAGGGCCTTACCGTCAGTATATGAAAGTTCCCGGGCTAGGGGGTTCAGAGAGCTGCAGCCACCAGCCCACACCACAGCTACAGCAACACCAGATCCGAGCCGAGTCTGCTACCTACACCACAGCTCATGGCAACGCCAGATCCTCAACCCATCGACCGAGGCCAGGGATCGAACCCTCTTCCTCATGGACTCCAGGGGGGTTCGTTACCCCTGAGCCACATTGGGAACTCCTGAGGTTTCTTTTTCTGATTTCCAGCAGTATCTCCTATGCGGTTTCCTCTTCTCTCCAGCCCCTTGAAGGCTTTGCCCTTTCCTCTTTTATCTCCTGAGCTCAGTCTTAACTGTCCCTTTATCCAGAATGCCCCAGGGCCTTATCTGAGGCTGGCCTGCTGTTCCCTCTCTCCTCTTTTCGTATTGGCGCAACCCCAATTTTGGGTGGCAAAGCAGCCTGCCCAGCCTATGAAAAGTCCCTGGCCAGCTTTGCGGTTGGGGGTGGTCATATGATACAGTTCTGGCCAAAGAGGTCGAATTGGAAGCCTGTCAGGGATTTCCGGAGGTTTCCCCACTCCTGGTGGAGGGGCCTTCCCTCCCTTTCCACCCTCATCCCTCATCTCCTTCCTGCCTGGAGTTGGGAGCAGGGGCCAAGGACGCTGGCAGCTTTGCGCAGCTGGTGCGCCAGCCCGGGTCTGCCTGCCTGTCTGCCTGGGCTGGTACCCGGGTGTCTGTTATGTGCGTCCAAAAGTGCGCCTCTGACAGATACTCCGGCTCAGGTCCCTCCGCAGGGGTCCAAGCCCGGGGATAATCAGCCTCACAGCCCGCAGGCACTGGGGACTCAGCAAGGCCACACTTCCTGCTTCGGGACCTCCCTGACTGAGTTCTCTTCCTTCCTGCCTGCTCACCACAACCACATCTGCCTCAAGCCCCGGCTGTTCTGCATCTGGAAGCCCTTCCTGCCACCTAGCTGCCACCACGGCAGCCCGGCGCAGGGCTGGCTGCTGAGCACCGCGGAAGCTCCCCCACCAGCCCCGTCTCAGGCTCGCCACCTCCTGCGCGTCCCCGCTGCCTCCCCAGAGGCTCCCCTCAGCATCCATACCCCACCCCCCGAAAACCCTCCGGAGCTTGATCCTCAGTGACTTTCTGCCATCACCCCAATGTTGAGCTCGCTGACCTGACGGCCTGTCTTAGGTCAGTTTTCCTAGAAGCAGAGCCCGAAACAGGAATTCAAGGGCTCAGCTGCCAGGAGGCAGGGGATGAGGGAGGAGAGGGGGCAGAGGGGCGCTGAGCAGGCCTGTGGCCTTGGCTGCTCCCCCAGGGAGCTCTGAAGCTTGAATTGCCCTCACAGGGTGAGCCCACCTGGAGGCAAGAGGGCCAGCCTTTTGTACCTGCATCAGTCAGTCGTTGGGTGGGGACAGAGGCCAGATCCATGGAGAATGGGAAGCTGTGAGCACTCAACACCCACAGCCAAGATCTGGCACCGGCCCTGGGGTGTCCAACGAGACCCCAATATTGCCCTTAACTCCTGCGTAGCCCCTCCCTCCAGGCCAGGCTTTCTCAGCTGTTCCCAGTTACTTGCTGCCTCTCAGCCCTCTGCTTTAGCTCATTCTGTTCCTTCTTCTGCCTGCAGGGCAGGTCTTCCATCTGCTCCTGCTGAAGCTGTGTTTGTCATCCTTGGCACTCTTGTCATCTCTGTGCACCCCAAAGCCGTCTTTCCCCTGAGGGAGGCTTTCTGTCTTGTCTCCTGGCCTCCTCTATCAAGTGGAATTCTTCATCGAAAACGCAGAATCCAAACATGATTCGAGTGACTGTGTTCTCGCTTGCCCGTGGATGGTATGCGGCTTGTGCCAGCTGAGGTTTATGGGGAGAAGTGAGTTTGTTCCATACTGTGGGCAGCTGAGGGCTTCACTCTTGGACTGCTGAGATAAGGCTGGCCAGGCCGCGTTTCCAGCCCTGTCCTGGGCATCTTTGTCCGGTTATTTATCATCTCAAGTTTATCACATCATGATGATTAAATGCCAAAAACTGACTTCCATTTCTACTTCTTTCCGTAACTGGGAGCCAGATTTATCTTTGCCTGCTTTTTTTAACCTCATTAGTCTGTCTTCGGTTTTTTGTTTGTTTTGGCTGTGCCCGTGGCATGCGGAAGTCCCCAGGTCAGGAACTGGACCTGTGCCATAGCAGGGACTTGAGCCGCTGCAGTGACAGTGCTGGCTCCTTAACCTGCTGTGCCACCAGGGGACTCCAGTCACTGGTCTTCTTTTCATTGTTTCTTGATAGATCTCTGCCCCAGTCCCTTCCTCTTCCTCACTGAGGTGGGTCTCAGGCTTCCACCTGAGCATCCAGTGTCCTGCTCCACTGTCCCCAGGCAACCTTGCGTGGGGCTTCCTTCTCAGAAACCCTGTGAAATCCTCAGAAACATCCCACCTCGAAGGGTGTGCTCTTTCAGCTGCCCTTTTAATATGTAAACTTTACCTGTTCATCTTCCAGACAGCAGTGTTGGTTTAGTTACTGCTTTGTCAGCTTCAGGGTTGTTTTGTTGTTTTGTTTTGTTTTTTGCTCTGTCAACATCATGTGGAAAGTCCTAGGCTAGGGATCGAACTTGTGCCACCACAGTGACCCAAGCTACAGCAAGGACAATGCTGGATCCTTAACCCGCTGAGCCACCAGGGAACTCCTAGCCTCAGGTTTCTAATAATCTGTGCTTTGGCATGCCTGTATTATTATTATTTTTTAAAAAAAGACCCTTTACCTATAGGCACAGCCACCTACTCCAGTACTTACCCTTCCTTAGTGCCCACTGGCTGGAAGGCCGTGCACTTGGACGTGGATAGAGGTCGGTTGGAATTCTCAGCTCCCTGCTTGTGCATGTGTGACCTTTGGCAGCTTAGATGCAGATAGCAATCCAATGAATAGGTGTTTTTAGAACTCAGTGACAGCTTGTGTAGGCTTATTCCTTCCAATAAATATTAATGCCCCACCCCCTGGCACCAGTAATTGCCTATACGGTTAATCTGATAATTTGTCACGAACTGTTTTGTGGCACCTATTATATTCTTCTTCTGAATGGTTAATCCTTAATTTAAAAAGGTGAGTGCCAGTTCTCCCTGCGGACTGAAAGCCTGGATCTTGCCCTAATAGTGCTTCACCAGGGCCTTGATAAGACTGATTTCTCCATCAGGCGTACAAGCATTTGAGAAGCATCGATTACATTATTGCATGTGAATAGAAATATATAATTTTGACACTTTTTTTTTGTCTTTTTGCCTTTATCTAGAGCCGCACCCACGGCATATGGAGGTTCCCAGGCTAGGGGTCTAACAGGAGCTGTAGCTGCAGTCTTCGCCACAGCCACAGCAACGCGAGATCTGAGCCGCGTCTGCAACCTACACCACAGCTCACAGCAACGCCAGATCCTTAACCCACTGAGCAAGGCCAGGGATCGAACCCGCAACCTTGTGGTTCTTACTCGGATTCGTTAACCACTGAGCCACGACGGGAACTCCTAGAAATGTATAATTTTGAAAGCCAGGCCTTTTCTGCACAGACATGGTTAGTGGAGCCGTGATGTGGAGGCTGACCCTGCCAACCTCAGTGACGTGAGGGACACATTTAGGAGCCCGGGACCGGAATGCTTAGAAGGAGGTGGTAGGGGATGAGCTGCCAGTGAAGGCGATGGAGAAGGAGGAGGAGGGTGCCACGGGCGCGCGGTGACGGCCGCCAGTAGATGGCCTTCGAGGGATCTCTGAGACCACCAGCGCCTCGGAAACCTCCCAAGAACCAGAGTGTTTATGCAGTAAATATGTATCTGATGCCTGTTACGTGCCCCTTACCGTCCTAGGCACTGTGAACCCGGGGTGGGCAAAGCGCAGCCCCTGCTTTCGTGGAATCTGTATTCTAGTGGGAGAGACAAGAGACAAATGCATATTAAGAACAAATGAGTTCCTGTTGTGGCTCAGCAGTAACGAACCTGACTAGGAACCGTGAGGATGCAAGCTCAGTCCCTGGCCTCGCTCAGTGGGTTAAGGATCCATCGTTGCCGTGAGCTGGGGCTTAGGTGGCAGACACGGCTCGGATCCCGCGTTGCTGTGGCTCTGGCATAGGCCGGCGGCTGTAGTTCCAATTCGACCTTTAGCCTGGGAATTTCCATATGCCTCGGTTGTGCCCTAAAAAAAGAAGGGAAAGCACAAATGATAACACGTCTCATGATGATGTGTCATAATCGAACCTTTCATCTCAGTCCGTCCTCCACCAAGCAGAGCACTGAAGACAAAAAAAGTGAATGGACACCGTGCAGTTGGCGCACAGGTGAGGTGACTAGAAACAGGTAAAGCGCAGGTGCTCTGGGGGAGAGTCTTAAGGCCACCCAGCTGTGCATCGGCGAAGATGACTCAGGTTGGCCCTCCTTTCGTCACATCAAGGAGCATGGAATCTACACGGTCCCTTCTAAATTGGAAGAAGACATTCTGAAACCAAATAGGAGGATTTAATGAAACTTTATGGAAGTCTCGTACTTTGAATGGATGCATCTCAGAACATGATGATATGTATATATACATAATTTTTACAAAATTGCTTTTTTTCTTACACTTTCTTTCTGTGTTAATAAGCATGTGCTTAATACTTTAAGCGCTTGCTTCTCAAACTTTAGTGTTTGTATGAATTGTGAATGTTTCAGTAGAGCGTGTACTTTTATTCTTTGCTCTTAAAATTGCTGTTAACATTCAGTTTTTTTAAAAAAATGATACTACCTTTATTTGTTATGGCTTAATTTACAAACTATTTTGCTAAAACAGCATATGTATTCTTTATTTTCTTCTTCTTCTTTTTTTTTTTTTTTGGCTTTGTAGGGCCACACCCCATGGCCCTAAAAGTTCCCAGACCAGAGGTCAAATCAGAGCTGTAGCCGCCAGCCTACTCCACAGCCACATCAATGCCACATCCGAGTTGCATCTGTGACCTACACCACAGCTCATGGCAACACCAGATCCTTAACCCACTGAATGAGGCCAGGGATTGAACCTGCATCCTCATGGTTAATAGTTGGCTTCATTACAGTTGACCCATGACAGGAACTCCATAAAACAGCGTATATATTCTTTAAACTTGAACTTTTAAAAATAATTCTAATGCTTTTTTTGAGGATTCTGAGTAGTTTATTTTTTCATTTTTTAAAGTTTTATTGGTGTATAGTTGATTTACAATGTTGCAATAATTTCTGCTGTACAGCAAAGTGATTCAGTTATCTGTGTATACACATCCATTCTCTTTCAGATTCTTTTCTAGATTGTCACCGATTTTTGGGTAGTTCCCTGAGCCATACAGCAGTCCCACTGGCCAATCATTCCATATACCGCAGTGTGCATATGTCAGTCCCAAACCCCCAGTCCATTCCCGCCACACTGCACCTGTCGCCTTTGGTAACCATAGGTTTGTTTTCAAAGTCTGTGAGTCTGTATCTGTTCTGCAAATAAGCGTTAACATTCAATTTTAGTTTTAAAATTGGGAAGATCTGTTTGGGGGCCGTTTATCTTGTTGGATGACAGACCATAGGCGTGTGATGCACATTCCATTCACTGTGAGATGCTTTTTAAGGGCCTGCTATGTGCCAAGCCCTGTCCTAGGTATCAGGGATACACAGAGATGAGCAGAGTCCTGGCCTTGCCGCTCAGTCCTCCAGGTGCTTGCAACAGGGTAGAGGAAACCTGAAATGTGTATGGAAAATTTGAGTTCATCGTGGTAAACAGAGATAGAGAAGTAGCTGGGGCTGGTTATGGTGTTGAAGATGATCGTGCAGAGAAGGAGAAGGGTTTAGGAATGAAGGGCAAGTCACCGGGCAGATGGTTGGGAGGGAGCCCACCAGGATTCCAGACTGAGCGTGCATCGTGTGCAAAGGCACTGCGGCAGCAACGTGGCACGGCCAAGCTTCTAACAGTGCTTCTTTGGGGCTGGAGTGTAATAGAGCCATTTGTTACCTTGAGTCTCAGAACCTGAGTTGCGCTGGGAACCACTAAGCAGATACAGATTTTAGAAAGATGGCATCAAGGGGACAAAAACTGAGACGGGGAGTCCAGGTTAGTGACCTCCACTAAGGGAATGCCTGTAGGCATGGAGAGTTCAGGAAGGTACAACTGAGAGGCCATGGGGGCTGGGGCTGGAAGGGAGAAGTCTGGGGCCACCTGCAGTCTGGGGCTTGGATAGCTGAGTGGATGGTGCAGCTGTTAAGTAACATGAGGAGTCGATTCTGCTTTGCTATGGTGTTGGAGGTGAAGATAGCAGGCAGGCCGTTAGCTGTGCAGGTCTGAGCTGGGTCAGAGGCCCGCGTGGGGAGATGGACTGGGGCATCTGACCTCTAGAGGAGGTGAATAAAGGGCACATGGTGAACCTTGTGATTACGTGTGAGTGAGGATGGTCCTGAAGGTGGGAACCGGGACCCCGGAGTCAGAAGCCGTGCGTGTGGGAGTTTCTAGTGGCAGGGGTCCTACGGGAGCACGGTTCTAAGGCATCTAGCTTGCGGTGCGGACAAGGGAGGGAGCAGCCGGGCCATCACACTGGGGACAAGAGAACAGTGAAAGGGGATTTCCTGTCGTGGCTCAGCAGTAATGAACCTGACTAGCATCCTTGAGGACGCCGGTTCGATCCCTGGCCCTCCTCAGTGGGTTAAGGATCTGACATTGTGTGAGCTGCAGCGTAGGTCGCAGATGCACCTTGGATCCTATGTTGCTCTGGCTGTGGCGTAGGCCAGCAGCTGCACCTCTAGCCAGAGAACTTCCATGTGCTGCAGGTGCCCTAAAAAAGCAAAAAAAAAAAAAAAAAAAAAGGACAGTGAAGGAAGCTGAGAGTTTAGAAAGGGGATGGACAGAGAGGGAGGAGACTGGCTAGGAGCTAACGTAGGCTGAGTGCCTGGGGGGCTTTGGGAGGTTGTTGTCTCCCTAGAGGCCCCCAGGCAGGGAAATGGACAGGACTGAGGAAAGGCCTCCGATGGGGCTGGGTGGAAACGCGTGGCCAGAAGTGAGAGTGCCTAAAGGACGCAGGTGCCCCGAGCCCTGCAGAGACCCTGCAGAGACCCTGCAGATAGTGGTATAAAGCGCCTGTCACTTCCCTCTCTGTGCGACAGCGGGCATTTAGGTAGCCCTTCTCGTATGCAGCCCCCATCCCCCTGCCACGAATCCTCTGGGGTAGGAGTACCCCCCCCCTCAATTTTCCAGCTACGGAAACTGAGCCACAGAGTTAGCGTTAAGTTGCCCCAAGCAACTTGTCTCTGCTCCGCTCTGGCCCTGCCTCCCCTAGGTCCTCTCAGTGTGATTAGAAAAGCCAAACAAAGCCGCAGCTGTCTTTTTCTTTTTTCCCTTTTTAAACATTTGAATGATGTATGAGCACATTCTCTGGCAGCGAGGGTGGAAGAGGAAGGAGAGGCGGACAGTAGACCCTCCCCTCACCCCCCAGAGCCCTTCCTTTCTTTGTGTGGTTCCACTAAAAGTAGCAGAAGACAGTCATCTGATGTCCCAGTCAGTGTCCAGCAGGAAACCGGAAACCGCAAACCGCAAAGATCCTCCGGGCAGAGAGGGCTTCTACACAGGGCGTCGACTTCAAAGTCCTCGGCAGGGCACAGCCAGCACAGCATGAGCCAGCGACCGAGGGGCTGCTGTCACCCTGGGCGGAAGCTCATATTGTCACAGAGCTGCTAGCGGTGCTGTCACCTCTCCCCTGGCCTTCTAGTTGTCCACCTGGAAGTCCCAGAATCACAACTCAGCAGGAAGCCAGTTGGCACAAAAGAGAGTCTGGAAAAGCAGTGGGCAGGCTTGCAGCCTGAGTGGCTGTGGATAAAGGGGGCAAAGTAGAGGCAGAGTGCCAGCCGCGGGCAGGGGCAGAATCCCAGTTCTAATTCCAGGTATCTGCTTTGTGTTTGGGAGGCCTACTCTGGTGTGATGTGTCATCCTGGTCATAAAAACACAGACATCGTGGAAACTTCCATCTTATAGACGTCCTGGTTAGAGGCAGCCCGCTGGGACCGACCGCCTGGCTGACTGCATCTGAGTGACCGCAAAGCGTGGTGGTTGAAAACCTTCCAGGGTCTCACTTCTCCTTTAAGAATTCAGTAGATTGTGCTCGCTTCGGCAGCACATATACTAAAAAAAAGAATTCAGTAGATTGTTCAGCAAAGGTTGATTACGGAGGCCCTTGGCACTATTTTATGAAACGACTCAAATGGAACGATGGACGTCTATGAAAATCCTTGCCCTCGAGAGCTGCGTAGTTAGAATTGGAGTAGAGGGAGAGTGTAGCAAAAAGTCAAGCACTAAAATGCCAGTTTGTTAAGAGATTTTTTTTTTCCTCAAAGTGGGACAACCCTAATGAGGAAAGTAAAGTGAATGATGCAGTCTGCCGCCTGCAAGACTAATAAGATTTCCTTCCTTCCTTCCTTTCTTTGCTCCCTCTCTTTTCTTTTTTTTTTTTTTTCTTTTTAAGGCCGCATATGTGGCATATGGAAGTTCCCAGTCTAAGCGTCGTATCGTAGCTGCAGCTGCCCGCCTACACCACAGCCAGAGCAACGGGGGATCTGAGCCACGTCTGAGACCTACACCACAGCTCACGGCAACGCCAGATCCTTAACCTAACACTGAACGAGACCAGGGATCAGACTGCCTCCTCATGGATAGTAGTTGGGTTCCTTACCGCTGAGCCACAACAGGAGCTCCCAAGACATTATGTCCTAAATGAATATGTAATGTATCATATTGTAGTAGGTACCTGTTAAGATCTAATGAACAGTTGCTTAAACAAGACAGATGTTTATTTCCCCATCATGCAGGAGACCAGAGGCGGGCAGTCCGAGGTGGATTGGTGGCTCTGTCCTTGGGGTGGCCCAGGGACCCAGGCCCCTTCTCTCTCGTTGCTCCTCCATCCATGGGTGATGCACTGTGTGGTCCAGAGTGGCTCATCATGTGCCATATTTCAGCCAGCAGAAAAGGGAGTAAAGGAGAAAGGGGAGTATGCCGAGGAAGCCACCCTGAAAGTTGTATAAGTCACTTTTTCTCGTGTATTGTTGGCTAGTCACAAGCCGAAGCCATACCTACCTCCAAGGGATGCTGGGAAATGTAGTCTTTATTCTGGGAGGCCATGTGCCCAGCTAAAAATCCAGAGTTCTAGTCAGTTGAAAGGAAGGGGGAATCTGATATGGGAGGAGATGTTTGACTTGTTATAATACCTCTTGGAATATTACTTAAAAAATGGAAAATTTGAGAATAAAATTAATTCAAACGAATGAGTAGGCAAGCATACCCAAGAACATACATATTTTTAAAAGAAAAACTTCTTCTAAAATTGCCATGTTTTCTTATTTTTTCAGTGCAATTCTCATCTTCCGGTTTTTTTTTTTTCTTTTTACGACAGCACCTGCAGCATATGGAAGTTCCTGGGGCCACAGGGCCAATCAGAGTGGCAGCTGAAGCCAAAGCCGAAGCTTGTGGCAATGCCGGATCCTTAACCCACTGAGCAAGGCCAGGGACTGAACTCACATCTTCATGGATACTATGTCAGGTTCTTGATCCGCTGTGCCACAACAGGAACTCCGTCTTCTGTTTTTAATAGCACTTTCTTGTTAAACATTTTTAGTGTAGAAAATTTCAAATAATATTGAGAATTGTATAATGAGCCCTACTTACCCATTTCTCAGATTTGATAGCCGTTTAAAGCCCATCTTATCTCAGCTATTCCCACATACACGCTTATCCCCTTCCTGGGTTTTTGAAGCAGGTTTTTTTCTCCTGTTCCATCTGTAAATAGTTCTTTAAGTATCTCTAAAAGGTAAAAACTCAAAAAATTTTTTTGACTTTTTAGATAAGGATAATTGTAAGAAATAACACAGATTACTCACTTTCCCCCCAAGTGGTAGCATCTTGCCGAGTAGAATATCAATCACAACGGGGGTACTGATGGGGATACAGTCAAGATAAGAATATTTCCATCCCCACAAGGTCGCCTCCTGTTGCCCTTTAACAGCCACCTCCCGAACCCCCTCCGTAAGCCCTGACAACCACTAATCTGTTTACATTTTTATAATTTTGTCATTTCAAAAATGTTATATAGGGAGTTCCCATTGTGTCCCGGTGGGTTAAGAACCCAGTTAGTATCTGTGAGGATGTGGGTTTGATCCTTGTTCTTGTTCAGTGGGTTAAGGATCTGGCATTGCCACAAGCTGTGGCATGGGTCACAGATGAAACTCAGATTCAACCCCTAGCCTGGGAACATCCATGTGCCACAGGTATGACCCTAAAAGGAAAAAAAAAAAAGAATGTTATATAAATGGACTCATACAAGGGTAATCTTTTAGTGCTGGCTCAGCATAATTACCTCAAGTTTCCACTGGTGGCTGTGTGTGTCAATTGGCTATTCCTTCTTTTTGGCTGAGTAGTAGTCCATGGTATGGCTGTACCACATCAAGGCTATCTAGCTATCTAGCTATTTATTTGACACACCTGCAGCATGTGGAAGTTCTCAGGCCAGGGACTGAACCTGTGTCACAGCAGTGACCCAAGCCATTGCCATGGCAGTGCTGAGTCCTTAACCTTCTGAGCCACCCGGGAACTCTAAGGCTCTTTAAGAACCTATATCTGGGAGTTCCCGTCGTGGCTCAGTGGCTAACGAATCCGATTAGGAACCATAAGGTCGCGGGTTCGATCCCTGGCCTTGCTCAGTGGGTTAAGGATCCGGCGTTGCCGTGAGCTGTGGTGTAGGTCGCAGACGCGGCTCGGATCCTGCGTTGCTGTGGCTGTGGTGTAGGCCGGCGGCTACAGCTCCTATTAGACCCCTACCCTGGGAACCTCCACATGCCGCAGGTGCGGCCCTAAAAAATGACAAAAGGCAAAAAAAAAAAACCTATATCTGCAGAACTCACTTCCCTCTTTTCCTCCCCGCCGCCCCCCATTCACAGCAATGCCAAGTGAGTCCAACTGTGTGAAACTGAGGAGCGACCGTGCGAGGCCCTCCCTGCCATGGTACCCCCGAGCCCAGAGCAAGATGAGAAGACCCAGCTTGCTGTTAAAAGACATCCTCAAGTAAGCACATGCCCTTGGGCTGCAAGATGCCCCAGATTTGGGACAACGGGGTAGAACTGGGAGGAAAAAGCGGGAGGAGCCTGAAGGTGGCTCTTACCTCCGGTCCCACTTGGTCAAGGCTCCTTTAGAGGCTCCAAGCTCAGGTGCCGTGGCTTCCTGTGTCAAACTGTGCTTAGTGACGGTGTGGCAACAGACCGTAGCCTCCAGGCTCCACATCTTCCAGTGCCCAGCCCTTCCCGCCACTCACCTCTAACAGAAGCGGGCTTTCCCCTCCTCTGTTTTCAGTGAATCTAAACATATGGTTAAGGAGTTCTCCCGTGGCCCATTGGGTTAAGGATTCAATGCTCTCACTGAAGCGGCTCAAGTCGCTGCTGTGGCGCAAGTTCGATCCCTGGCCTGTGGAACTTCCACATGCTGCGGGCATGGCCAAAAAATAAAAGGTAAAAATATGGTTAAATATTGGCTGTTGCTGGAAAGTTTGGAGGGGTTGATTGTTGCCATTCAATTACTTTTTGAAAACGAGCTTTTTTTTTTTTTTTTGCTGCATCAGCCCCTTGTGAAAGTTCCTAGGCCAGGGATCAAACCTATGCCACAGCAAGTTTTTTTTTTTTTAAGTAAGATCTTGTTTTAACAAAACAAAAATTAAGTTAACATAAGTACAGTTAATTTAAAATGCCCTAGAGGCATTTGAACAACATTGAATATTGAACACTGAAAAGGATGTGTCAGGTATTTCAGCCAGGTTTCCCCCCCCCCATAAGAGGTAGGATTGTTAAAGGAGGAACTTGTCTGTTTTACTTGGTGCCACCCTACTAGGTGGTAGCTTACCCTTTTTTTCAATGTCTGCAGGTAGAAATGCAGCCCTGAAATCTAATCTCCCCTCTCATTTTACTAATCTGGGAGGTGTGGAAGGAGAAAGGTGGGATAGAGAGTACGCTAGTAAACCCGGCTCATTGTCCGTCTCCTTTTGTCATCAGCCAGCAATCACAGTGGCAGCTGGGTTGGGTGCCAGCTGCACGGGAGATAGACCCGGCCCCATGCTGCTTACAGCCTGGGCGACACAGACTCCCAACTGGGAATCACAGTCTGGCAGAATCAGGGCTGTGGATACTGGGCCTGCTTTTAGCTTTTTCTTCCTTCCTTCTTTTATCATCAAAATAAAGGAATGATTCCATGCACTGTACAAAATACCTTTTCTGGGGACTGGAGAGAAAAATGGGTACCACTGCATTCACAAGATTCAAAAGACAGGGACGGTACTCAGGAGAACGTCTTCTCGTCCCTGCTTCCCACCTTTGCTCTTTCTACTTACAGATGAGCAGTTTTTTAATTTAATTTTTTTGCTTTTCAGGGCTTCACATACGGCATATGGAAGTTCCCAGGATAGGAGTCAAAACAGAGCTGTAGTCGCCGGCCTACACCGCAGCCACAGCAACGCAGGATCTGAGCCGCGTCTGTGACCTACACCACAGCTCCCAGCAACACCGAATCCTTAACCCACTGAGCAAGGCCAGGGATCGAACCCACGTCCTTGTGGACACTGTTGGGTTCATTATTGCTGAGCCACAGTGCAAACTCCATGATGACCAATATTACTGGTCTCGTATATATAGAAATACTCGTGTGTGTGTGTGTGTGTGTGTGTGTGTGGGTGTGTGGGTGTGTGGGTGTGTGGGTGTGGGTGTGGGTGTGTGGTCCCCTCCCCTTCGGTTCTTCACACAAATGGTACCATCCCATTCCTTAACACTGTATTTGATCCCAGGAAAAAATTAAGATGCTCGTCCATATTTTCATGGGGGAGCTTATTGGAAAGAGAATCATGAAGTCTTGACAACACTTTCTAGCAACACTTTGTTACATCCTCCTCCTCAAATAATAAGAAATATTTAGCATCTATGTGTACAGTATGCTATACTAAGGCTATATTTTTTAAAACTGCCCCTTTAGAAAATAGATTATTTTCCCCTTCCGGTTATTCCTTTACTTAGTTTCTTTTCAATAGCACGGGTTATTTAAAGCAGTCATTCTTTAACTTGCTTTAAACTTTTTTTTAAGCCTTTTTTTTTTTAGCCTTTATTTTAAGCACTTGGGGAGCTTATTAAAAATGAGATTTCTAGAACCAGGATTGGAGTCAGTTCTTTTGTCCTAGTGTGTGTGTGTGTGTGTGTGTGTGTGTGTGTGTGTGTGTGTGTGTGTATGCTTGGTGTGTTTTAAACTGCAGAATAGTGTGAATTTATCAGATCTTTAAAAACAGTTTTCATAGGTGGTCTGAAGGCTGATCGATAGTACTCTCTTACCTCAGTCAGCCTCGTTTCTGGGTAGTTTTCTTTAGAGGAATAATAGCTGATTGTTTATTTTGTTTTCCTGTTTTTAAGAGCTCCCAGTATTTTCCCTCGTTTTTTTTGTTTGTTTGTTTTTTGTTTTTTTTTTACTGTGGTAAAACAGCGTAACAGAGGATTTGCCATCCTAACCATTTCTAAGTGTGCAAGTTCGTTGGTATTAAGCACATTCACATTGTTGTGCAACCGTCACAGATATCCCTGGAGCTCTTTTCACCTTGAAAAGTTGGATACTTTATACCCCTAAACAGTAACCCCACTTCGTCTTCCTCTGGCCCCTGGCAGTCACCAATTTACTTTCTGTCTCTATGATTTTGAAGCTCTGTTGCCCCTTACAGGTGGAATCGTACAGTATTTGAAGGACTAGCTGACTGACTGGCAAAAATTTAAAGCTGAGATTCTGTGCCTCAGAATTCATCGCCTTGTTTTAAGTTCGGCAATCTGTATTACAATTCAGATTTCACTGGGGTGTCTTTACAGAAAGAACTTTTTTTTCTGTGTTCTCTTATGACAAAGTCATAAATGACTAATTAGTTTTGTCAGAAAAATAAGAAAAGGTGCCCTATGTTAATAGGTCATTTTAAAGACTGTGCTTTCACACTGTGTGGCAAGCAGGCTCAATTTGGGTTATGTTTTCACTTATTTCACATAACCTCTCTTGATTATCCTGTGATGGCATCCTTATACCTAATCAGTTTTTTTTTTTTTTTTTTGTCCTAGGTGTACATTGCTTGTGTTTGGAGTTTGGATCCTTTATATCCTCAAGTTAAATTATACTACTGAAGAATGTGACATGAAAAAAATGCATTACGTGGATCCTGACCACATAAAGGTTAGACATTCCATCGTGTGCTTTAGTAGAACATTTCCAAGTGTGCGTGTGAACTGTTGTATCGTCTCTAAGGTGTTAGAAGTAAATGTTCACGGAAGTTATAAACTGAAGGAAAACACTTCACCTTCGCGCTCACAAACACCCACCTAACCCCTCCCCGCCCCCCCCAGTTACTGAGGCTGTGAGGTGGGGCACCTGTCATGAGTCCCATTCGACCCTGTAGAGCACCTGTCGCGGAGTTCCTGTGCAGTGGTGCCGCCCGCGTATGAGTTCTTAAAGCAGATTGGGAAGAAATTCTTTTAGTGTCATTTGTCATTTCTGTGCCTTATGTTTTGTTTTAATGATTTCACATGGTATTTGAAGACTTCTCCTTCAGAGTATGTATGTTTTTAAAAAATCAATTGACATATTAAGTGCCACTTGCACTGATTATTTGAGTGGTCAATTATCTGGCAATGTTCAGCTCTGGACAAAAGACGAGATGATTTTTTTTTTCTTCTTAGGGCTGTGGCATATGATCATTCCCTCCCAGGCTAGGGGTCGAATTGGAGCTGCAGCTGCCACAGCCACAGCCACGGCAACGCTGGATCGAACCACATCTGCCACCTATACCACAGCTTGCGGCAACGCCAGATCCTTAAGCCACCGAGCAAGACCAGGGATCAAACCCGAATCCTCATGGATACTAGGCAGGTTCTTAACCTGCTGAGCCACAACGGGAACTCCTGGCAAGACCCTTTTCGTGTGGTAATCATGATAATGGACACACACAGGTGTTTTACCTGTATGATCTCATTGCGTTATCACTGTGACTGGGAGATCATCTCAGTGTTCTCTGCATCTGACAGATGATCACCCAGGAAGTTAAGCTGCACACGCAGATTCCCATCCAGTGTAGTTTAACTAGTTTGGTTAATCTCGTTTAGCACGTACTACGTAGCTATTCAGAAGCCGCCTTGGTGATATAACCTCATTTAACTGTCATAACAGCACTGGGCCTGCAGGGGCTGATGTTATCCCCCTCTCACGGCAGGAAGACGAAGTAACCTGTCCACAGTTACCTCGGCGAGTAAGTTGTGACCTCAGGGCTTGGACCCAGCAGTGTGGTTTCTGTGTCCGGGCTCCTGATCTCTGCTCTCTGCTTGGGTAGAGGGTATTCACAGCGCAGCCAGAAGTTATAGGTGGTGTGATGCAAAGCAGAGAGAGCTTAAACTTCTGGCCTGGAGTCAAATCTGAATGTCACTTAGTAACAATGAGACCTTAGGCAAGTGACTTAATTATTTCGAATCCCGGTTTTCTCAACTGTGAGGGGTCAATAACGTCTGTGTCACCGGGGTCCTCAAAGTCGAGTGAGAGAATATGTGCAAAGCACCCGCTCTGGTCCTGATATTTATTCACGCTTCTAATCTGCATCTGCTTTGAAGTGCCTCAGATTATTTTTTTGTGGTGCAGGCAGGTACGAACACGTAAACGGAAAGAGCATAGTTGTAAATGCACAGCTTGGCCTGCGTGGACCCCTCGTGTCTCGGGTCTTTCCGACCGCAGAGCCTTCCTCTCCCCTGGATCCGTCGCCAGATGTTTGCCGCCTCAGTTCACCCACCGGCACCGGCGCCCTCTGCTCCGGTGGAGCGCGACGTGTCCGCCTCCTCCACGCAGGCTTGCCTCCCACGCGGCGGGCCTCGCAGGCCGCCCCAAACCCCTTTCAGTTCCAGGGCCCCCCCGTAGCTCACCTGGACACGGTTTTCAGACTCCTCGTCTCTCTCTTTTGTCTCCTGGGAGAGGCCTGAAATGCTGACACTTGATATGATTACCGATGCCTGTGGATTCGCCCCTCTGTCTCTGTGCTGCGCTTCTCCACATCCTCCATGTGTCCTCTTTGTCCCTCTGTTTCATTACCCACGCCACTGACCATGTGACCAACAAAAATAAAGGCTTTTTGTTGAGCCCGGGTGCATTGAGAAATGTGCACTCCCTGTGCAAGCGCGGAGCACCGGGTGTCCCTGTGAAGTGCACTGGGTGTACCTGCGAAGTGCACGGAGAGGGTGTGGTACAGCAACACCTTGCGTCACGTCAACTTAGCGGTTTCAGCGCCTGGCCAGCACCGACTGCGTCGACATGCGCCGTGGCTGCCTACAGCTGTTTTCTTTTTTGCAGCCTTAACAGGCCAGGGATGGTCTGCTCGTATTCTGGTCGTTGTGGCTCTTTAAGTTTCCCCTAAGGAATCCTAGTGACTTCTGAGAATGACCAGAGAAAAGACTGAAGACCGTGTCCCCAAGGGACCTTTGGAGGGATGGGAACGTTTGCGTAGGGGGGACCAGCGCGGGACGTGGGCCAGCTGCTGTCCAGTGGCAGAGCTGCGGCTCAGGGGGTGGCAGCCACGCTGAAAGGAGAGGGCTTTGATGGTTCACAGCATCCAAAGGTGGAAAACACAAGCTGCCTTTGCTACAAAGCTCTGGAGGTCTTTGAGCAAAGCCAGGATAACCATCTGGGGGTCCCGTAGGTAGAACGTGGGCATCAGACGGTTGGTGGCTGAAGGGCCCTCTGATCCCTCCAGCCCTGGGATTCCGTGGTCCTCAGCAATTGTCCAGAACCTGGCTGGAGAGAGTAGGCTGGTTTTGAAACCTGGACTTTTCCTGTTCTGAAAGCAGGCACGTGGCGCCACTAGTCCCCAAGCCAGTGATATTCAAACTGAACCTTGATAGTCTTTGAAGCTCCTCTGAAATTTACTGGATTCCATCTGGTGTTATAATAATTTGCATAAGTGTGTCATTGGCCCATCTAAAGTCTAAGTTATTTGAAAAAAGGGGCTATACTTATAAAA
The DNA here is from genome assembly GCA_004024745.2 of Catagonus wagneri. Lineage (NCBI taxonomy): Eukaryota > Metazoa > Chordata > Mammalia > Artiodactyla > Tayassuidae > Catagonus > Catagonus wagneri. Next base: position 5,494,678 of record PVHT021183520.1, on the reverse strand, counting down.
ATATATCGTTTCACTAGGGGGAGGGGAGGAATGGACTGCGGGTTTGAGATTGGCATATGCACACTGTGGTATATGGAATGGCTGGTCAGTGGGGACCTGCTGTAGAGCACAGGGAACTCTACCCAATATTCTGCGATCATCTATATGGGAAAAGACTGTAAAAGAATGGATGTGTGTACATGTATGACCAAATTACTTTGTTGTACAGGGGAAATTATCACCACCTTGTCAATCAACTATACTTCAATAAAACTTAAAAAATGGGAAAATACATATATATAGTTTCTAGAATTCCAGAAAAAGGAATAAAGAGCCAAGATTGCCCTTCAGAATCCTCAGTTCTCACCAGTGCCCCAGTTCAGTATGTCCTTACCTGCCTTTACGCATCCAGGCATGCCCACTATGACTGTGGCGGTATTTCTGAAAATTGCATCTGATCTGTTGCTTCCCTGCTTCAAACTCTTTGTTTTCATTCCCTTGCCTTCGGGAGACTGTCCACACCCCTTAATCTGGCCTGTAGGTGCTTCATGACTTGGTTCCTGCCATTCTTTTCCTCCTGCTTTTGTCACCATCCCAGCCGTGCCTACGTTAGGCACAAGAAACCCTTCACAGGTGCTTGGTAGAGCTTCTTTCTCTTCCTCATTATGATTTTTTTTTGTTTGTTTTTATTTTAGCTGCACCTGTGGCAATATGGAAGGTCCCAGGCTAGGGACTGAACCTGTGCCACTGCAGTGACCTGAGCCACCGTAGTGACAAAACTAGATCCTTAACCTGCTGAGCCACATGGGAACTCCATGGTTTTGATCTGATAACTAATGATGTTGCACATCTTTTCGTGTACCACTGGCCATTTGTAGATCTTCTAAGTAGGAATATCTATTCAAATTCTTTGCCCAATTTTTAATTATCTTTTATTATTGAGTTATAAAAAGTTCTCTGTATTTCTGGATACCAGTTCCTTATCAGATATATGATTTGTAGCTGTTCTTTTTCCCATTCTCTGGGTGGTCTTTTTACTTCTTTTGATGGTATCATTTTTTGTGCAGAAATTTCTAATTTTAAGTCCAATATATCTACTTTTAATTTTGTTCCTTGTGCTTTTGATGTCATATCTAAGAAATCATCACCTAATGTTTTCTTCTAAAAGTTTTAGTTTTGGCTCTTACATTTAGGTCTTTGATCCATTTTTGAGTTATTTTCTATATATGGTGTGAGGTCAGGATCCAGCTTCATTCTTGTGCATGTGGCTGTCCAGTTTTCCCAGCACCTTTACTGAAGACTTTCCTCTGTAGTTTCTGCATTCTTTTTAAAATTTAAAATTTATTTAATTATTGAAGTAGCACTAATTTACTGTGTTGTGTTAATTTCTACTGTACAACAAAGTGATTCAGCTATATAGATATAGGTATAAATATGGATATAGATAATACATTCTTTGTCATATTCTTTCACATTATGGTTTATCACAGGATATTAAATATAGTCCCTGGGTTATACAGTAGGACCTTGTAGTTTATCCAGTCTGTATATAATAGTTTGTGTTTGCTGCATTCTTTCCTGTCTTCCTGGAGCCCTCCCTTTGCCTCTCTGTTATTTACCTTTTATAACAAATCTCAGCTTAGCTGTTACTTTTTCTAAGATCTTTCTCTGATCATCCTCTCTGTCTTCTAGAAACCTGTTCATACTTCGATTCTAGCAATTACCACTGTGATATTTTAACTGTGTTTTGTCTTCCCTACTTGTCCTCTAGTCAAGCACTTGGGAGGAAGGGATTGTGTGATAACAGGGTACGTGAATAAATATGTACTTATACACATTAAGCTCCAGAGGGAGGAGAGCTATTACTTGAACCATGGTGAATTTCAGATTGTACCAAAACCCCCACAATTAAATGGTAACAGGCAATTCTTTGAGGACTTTCAGTAATATGCATTAAGATAATATCCCTTTGAATGTAAATCAGTACAACCACTATGGAAAACTCTATGGAGGTTCCTTAGAAAACTAAAAATAGAACTGCTATATGATCTAGCAATCCCATTCCTGGGCATATATCCGGACAAAACTATAATTCAAAAAAATAGATACACCTGCATGTTCATAACAGCACTATTCACAATAGCCAAGACATGGAAACAATCTAAATATCCATTGACAGATGAATGAATGAAGAAGATGTGGTCCATATATATGATGGAGTACTACTCAGCCATAAAAAAGAACAAAGTAATACCATTGGCAGTAACATGGATGCAACTAGAGGTTCTCGTACTAAGAAAGTTAAGTCAGAAAGAGACAAATACCATATGGTATCACTTATATGTGGAATCTAAAATATGGCACAGATAAACCTAGCTACCAAACAGAAACAGACTCACAGACATAAAGAACAGACTTGTGGTTGCCAAGAGAAAGGGAGGAAGGAGTGGAATGGACTGGGAGAAGGGTTAGTGATGCAAACTATTACATTGAGAATGGATAAGCAATGAGGCCTTACTATACAGCACAGGAAACCATATCCAGTCTCCTGGGATAGACCATAATGAAAAATAATATAAAAAAGAATGTATATGTATATATGTATAACTGAGTCACTTTGCTGTACAGCAGAAATTGGCACAACATTGTGAATCAACTATACTTTAATTTAAAAAATAAAACTTTTAAAAAAGTTTAATATCCTTTTGAGGAATAAGACAGATACCTCCTATGCAACTCTTTATATCCCCCGGCCGACAGACAGGACAAAAGCTGTCCTTTCTCTTTCCCCTGAAACAGTGGGATGTGAGTCCCCGCTTTAGGTTGATGGGGCCAGTTTTAAACCTAAGTTTGCTGCTGGACCAGTTATAGCCTCTCATGGGTGCCAATGCCCTGCCCTGATTTGCTCCAGTAGGGATTCCTGGCTCATCCATCCCCGAGTCCCTGGCCTGGGAGTAGGAGAACCTGAGGGGCCAGGTCAGCCTCCCAAGGCCCCCTACCTGCGTGGAGAAGGGGTCATGGCTGCCTGAGCAACACTGTGGTTCTGGAAGAAGGAAGAACAAGAAATGGGGACCCAGGAGGCAGCCCTTGGTGACCCTGACGTCAGCCCAGTTCTGAAAGATTTCTAAAAGATCATTATTTTTTCCAATTAGAAAGTCCCTTGTGGGGAATTCTCTGGTGACTCAGCAGGTTAAGGATTTAGCAGTGTGAGTTCTATCCCTGGCCCGGGAACTTCCACATGCCACGCACAAAGTCAAAAAAAAAAAAGGTCCCCTGTAATTACGTGGCAGGAAGGAGGAAGGGGGGGCACGGGTGCATAAATCAAACATGGTTGTACAAGGATTGGATTGGAAATTAATAAAGTAGAAAGTGAAAGCCTGTTCTATCAGTAGTGGAATTAGGTGTGTCTTTTATTGTTATTTGAGACTATTTTTTTTAAATGTAGCTTTGGAGTTCCCATTGTAGCTCATGGGGTTAAGAACCTGACTAATAGTGACGAGGATGCGGGTTTGATTCCTGGCCTCGCTCAGTGGGTTAACGTTGCCGCAAGCTGTGGTGTAGGTTGCAGATGCAGCCCAGATCTGGTGTTGCTGTGATATAGGCCGGCAGCTAGAGCTCCAATTTGACTCCTAGCCCTGGAACTTCTACATGCTGCAGGTGTGGCCCTAAAAAGCAAAAATAAATAAATAAATAAAGCAGAGTAGGAGTTCCTCTTGTGGCCTAGCGGTAGCAAACCCGACCGGTATCCATGAGGACGCAGGTTCAATCCCTGGTCCTGCTTAGTGGGCTAAGTAAGGATCCAGCATTGCCGTGAGCTGTGGTGTAGGTCATAGAGGCGGCTCATATCCAACCCCTAGCCTGAGAACCTCCGTATGCCGTGAGTGCGGCCCTAAAAAACAAACAAATAAATAAATAAATGAAATAAGCAGAGTTGAGCTGGGCTGAGTTATTACATCAATCCCAGCGTTCGAGCTCCCATACCAGTTCCTTTCTCTCCTGGGCGCCACTCTTGCTCTCCTCCAGGTCATCCTGGAACATCAAAGAGGCGAGGAAACTGAAGCTTTTGACCACAGGTTGATGCTTTAACCGAGCTGATGCTGCTGATAAAGAGATCTGGGACTAGGGTCTGAATCAGATCGCGTGATTGTTTTCCTCCTCACCGTGGGTTGAGATAAAATATACATGCCACGACTTAGTCCTTGTGAGCACCCAGCTGGAGGACTGTTGGTAAACGTGAGCCGTTACACCGCCTTTGCCACATCCCACTTAGAACATTTCGTCGCACAAGTGAGTTCCCTCTCACCCCTGCTGCGGTCGGCCCCTGCCCTCAGCTGTCAGCCCCAGGCAACCACTGACCGGTCGAGATTGTTCTGCACTGTTCTGATGCCTGTGGCTTGGTTCTTCGGATTCCTCTGCTGTTAACCAGGCGAAGGTTGTAGACAGCTAACTTTCATGCGGGTTACACATGGCGTGGCCTGTGCCGGAGTTCACAAATATGGAAATGAAAGTTTCCTGACGTGACCTACACCCTGAGTTCGTGTGGTCCCCGGCTGATTGGCCTCCTACCCGGGTCAGGTTAGATCCAGACCCCAGACTCACTTCGACCTGAATGCTGTACCCCGACCTGAATTCATTTATTTATTTACCTTTTCAGGGCCACACCTGCAGCATATGGAGGTTCCCAGGCGTGGGGTCGAATCGGAGCTGCAGCTGCCAGCCTGCGCCACAGCCACAGCAACGTGGGATCCAACCCGCGCCTGCGACCGACACCACAGCTTATGGCAATGCCGGATCTTTCACCCACTGAGCGAGGCCAGGAATCGAACCTGCGTCCTCATGGATGCTAGTCAGATTCGTTTCCACGGAGCCATGACAGGAACTCCATGAATTTAAATCAGTACATGAAAGAGAGCCTTGCGTTTTCCTCAGCATCATGCCATTTAATCTATATTTCTGAGAGGGATTGTCCTAAATATTGTGAGGTAGAGATGAAAATGGAGATTTTATGGAGGCAAATTCCTTGTTTGAACACCCCTCAGCGGATTCTCACACTGGTTTTCTCCGGCAGATTGCCACATCATTGACAGTTGGAAGTGCCCAGTGCCTGTTTATTCTCGCTTGTGGGCAGCCAGCAAGCTCAACCTGGAAGACTTTCAAAAACTGAAGCTCTGGTGTCCATGCCTCATGCCTCTAATTGAGAGAAGAGGAAGTTACTGTATCTTTTTTTTTTTTTTGTCCTTTTTAGGGCCGCACCCATGGCATATGGAAGTTCAGGCTAGGGGTCAAATCGAAGCTGCAGCTGCCAGCCTACACCACAGCCACAGCAACGCCAGATCTGAGCTGCATCTGTGACCTACACCACAAGCTCACAGTAACGCTGGATCCTTAACCCACTGAGCGAGGCCAGGGATCGAACCTGCATCTTCATGGATACTAGTCAGATTCGTTTCTGCTGAGCCATGATGGGAACTCCCCTCTATATTGACTTCTTAACCCACTGAGCCACGATGGGAGTTCCGGGCTGTCCTTCTGTAGTGAACAGACTTTTGTTCACCCCTCGGGCCTGGGGTCTGAGGACAAGGGTGTCTAGTATGTGTGGCCCCTCTCTCGCCCCGCCCCCACAATCGGGTGTTCAGTGCCTCTGGGTGCGGAGTGTCACCGGCTTGGAGGCCCGGCCAGGGGGAGCCCTCCTTTCAGGACCTGCTCTGGGTCACGACTGGGTCTTCGCTTGGCTTTCCCGCCAATCCCTCACGAAGATGCCAGTTGAAGCCCTTGGTCTCAGCGGCGGTTTTGGTCAGCGGCTCTCTGTGGGCAGGGGCTGGGCTTGTGGGACCTGGGGAGGCATGACTGGGACCGGGTGGGCCTGCCAGCTCAGCCCTCTTCCTGGGGTGCCACTGGAGCCCACGAAGTGAGGCCGCTCGGGACCAGCTTGCGAGGTGCCCTTGGCGACGCACGGTGACCTGAGACAGCGACCATGTGTAGTGTCCGCAGCATTGTCTGAAGCGTGAAGATTGTCACTTCCCACCTTCAGACACAGAGCCAGATCCTTAACTCGTAGGCAGTGTGCTCTTCCCAGTACCAGTAACTTTTCCAAGCTATAGTTTACAGAAAAGGGAGGGGCTTCTGCAAAAGTGTTGCTTCTACAAAAATTTTATTGTATAGAAATCGATCAAGACTTTGAAGAAAAACGTCGTGAGGACAAACATTTAAAACGGTATAGTGATAATAATCTTCATAATAGTACGGGCACAGTTCAAAAGACATGTTCAGTCCTAAATCAGTCCTAAAAATAAATATCCCAGCAAGTCTAGGACCACACATACAGACGCACACACACACACACAGCTTGGTGGGAGGAGGGATAGGCAGGGTCAGGACTGCTGCGTGTGGCCATGAGGACAGAAACCACAGCGATGAGAGAGGACTCCCCGCCAGACGGTCCTTGGGCAGCCTTTGGCCAGACAGCCAAGGGGAAAAAGGGGGCGAGTGGGCGTTTGTTCCGCATTTCTCCGCGTCTGCTGCGTTCAGCTGGGCTCCTGTACTTGGCCTTCACCAGTCATTTCTTGTTGATGTAAAACATTAATGTTCAGGGAAACGTGGATACAAAACCAGGGCAACTTCTTTGTTGACACCACAGCCTTGCCGGTTGCATTCTGACCGTAGACCTCCTCACGCGGCTGATGAAGTGCGTCTCTCATCTCCCAGACAGGAACTTGAACTAGGAATCTTTTTTTAAGTTGTGTTTTTAAAAAATGGCATTTACTGTCTTAATTATTTTTAACTATATAGTTTGATCCTGTTAAGTATATTCACAGTGTTGTGAAACAGGTTTCTGGAACCTTTTCATCTTGCAAAACTGGAACTCTGCCCATGGAAAACAGCAGCTCCCGGTCACCTCGCTGTGCAGGAGAAAATTGACAGAACACTGTAAACCAGCTATAATGGAAAAAATGAAAATCATTATTAAGAAAAAAAAAGGGAGTTGCCGTCATGGCTCAGCGGTTAGCAAACGCAACTAGGATCCATGATGATGTGGGTTCGATCCCTGGCATTGCTCAGTGGGTTAAGGATCTGGCGTTGCCGTGAGCTGTGGTGTAGGCTGCAGACACAGCTTGGATCTGGCGTGGCTGTGGCTGTGGTGTAGGCCGGCGGCTGTAGCTCCGATTGGACCCCTAGCCTGGGAACCTCCACATGCCATGGGTGCAGCCCTAGAAGCCAAAAAAAAAGGACTCCCCCCCCAAAAAGCTCCATTCCCCTCTCCCTAGCCCCTGGGAACCACTGTTCTACACCCCATGTCTGAATTTGACTACTTGAAGAACCTTCTATAAATGGAGACCTACAGTATTTGTCTTTTTGTGACTGGCTTATTTCACTGAGCATGTGTCAGGATTTTACGAGACATGAAAATCTTTAACACCTCAAAGTACATTTTTTCGCCCTGAGTTTATTTGAACAAGATCAGGCTGGGGGCCGAGGGTAGGAGGTGGAAGTCCCTCCAGCTTTACTAGGCAATGAAATAAATACTCTTGTTTGCTTTATTTCATTGTCATGAGACCCTCCCAGGTTTTTTCCTCAAGTTCCTAGCACAGATTAACTCTTAAAAACAGACGTTTTAAGACATTTAAAAAGGGAGTTCCCGCTGTGGCACAACGGGATCGGCAGTGGGTCTGCAGCTCCAAGACGCAAGTTCAGTCCCTGGCCTGGCAGTGGATTAAAGGATCTGGCATTGCTGCTGCTGCGGTCTAAAGGTTGCAGCTGCGGCTTGGATCTGATCCCTGGCCCAGGAATTCCATATGCTGTGGGACAGCCAAAAGAGAAAAAGAAAAGAAAAGGAGTAATAAAAAAAAAAAGGTTTTTTGATAAATTGTAAACTTTTTAAAAACAAACAAAAGCAGAGTTTTGTGTTACACACAGTCATCAGACGTCACAGGCAGACGTGTCACCTGTGAGAGTCTTTCTGATGCCCAAGAGCCTTTTAGACTCAGCTCTGTGTGGTTGGTTGCAGCGAGCGCAGAAATACGCCCAGCAAGTCCTGCAGCAGGAATGCCGGCCCCACTTCGCCAAGAGGGCGATGGCGCAGCTCTTCGGCCGCAGGTACAGCTCAGACCTACCGCCTTTTGTGACAAAAGCCCCCTCGCGGAACGAGGCTGAGTCCAAGTACGACCCTCCTTTCGGATTCCGCAAGTTCTCCAGTCAAGTCCAGACCCTGTTGGAACTCTTGCCTGAGCATGACTTTCCCGAACACTTGAAAGCCAAGAGCTGTAGGCGTTGTGTGGTCATCGGGAGCGGTGGAATCCTCCACGGGCTAGAGCTGGGCCAGGCCCTGAACCAGTTCGATGTGGTGATAAGGTACGTTGGGTTTTTTGGGGTTTTTTGATTTTTGTTTTTGTCTTTTTTGCCTTTTCTAGGGCTGCACGCGCGGCATACGGAGGTTCCCAGGCTAGGGGTCTAATCAGAGCTGCAGCCGCCGGCCTACACCACAGCCACAGCAACACAGGATCCAAGCCGCATCTGCAGCCTACACTGCAACTCACGGCAATGCCAGATCCTTTACCCACTGAGTGAGGCCAGGGATCGAACCCACATCATCGTGGTTACTAGTCAGGTTCATAACTGCTGAGCCACAATGAGAACTCTTAGGAACATTTTCTGAGGCTGTTAACTATTCTGTGGAAAACTAACTTTACTAAGTGCTCATTAATGCTCCCTCGTATGAGGGTATTATAAGTTGTTCAGCTGCTCTCCTATTGCTGGACATCTAGAATGTCCCTAGTTTCTTTGTTATTGTGAACATGCTTTGCATAATCTCCTGCATATGTCTTTCTGTATATCTCTGCTTATTCCCTTGGATATAATTCCAAGAATTCCTAGAATTGTTGGCTTAAAGATAATTGAACGTTTTTAAGGCTCTTGATACATTAGTACAGGGTTCCTGACTTAGGGTGTGCAAAAACCAGGAACATGCTGAAAGTTGGGTCCTAAGTAAATCTGTTCAGCCGTCATATGAGTTTGCTTGAAGGTAGGAGAGTGTAGGCATTTAGAGGTTTAGAGGTTCCAATCAGAGCATGCAGCATGTGGGCCTGGCACAAGATGGAAGAAGTGGAAATAGAGGCTCAAAATCGGATTTGAGAGGTAGATTGAAGAAGTGTGAATTTCCTTGTGGCTCAGTGGGTTTAGGATCCGGTGTTGTCACTGCTGTGGCTCTGGTTATAGCTGTGGTGTGGGTTCGATCCCTAGCCGGGGAAGTTCTATGTGCCCTGGGCGTGACCCAAAAATAAAAAAAAGAAAAGAAAAAAGAGAAAAACAAAGAAAAAGTAAATTGCAGGATTTTCTGATGGTTTGACAAGGAAGTCAGGGAACACCAAGGTTTCTAGTCTGGTGCCTCAGATGTTAGTGGAACCGCTGTCAGAAACGGAGTAGTTGAGGGACATCTCTGATTAGCGAGGGAGGATGACAAGATCCGTCTCAGGTATTTTGAGGGTGAAAGTGATGACGTGTCCACATGGTGGCTTTGTTGCCAGTAGCTGCGATCTCCGGGCAAGTTTCCTGGCTGGCCTGTGGCTCCGTCTCCTCATCTGTAAATGGAGGCAGTGATGTTCCAAACCTTAAAGGGTTACCGTGAAGACAGAATAAGTTAACAGGTGTCAGGCACCTGGAACTGTGTCACGCTTGTGGCAGATGCTCAGCAAATGTTAAGCGCTATTTGAGGGAGCTGGGGGCCGAGGAGGAGAGAGCAGGGGCGAGTAAGGTGTCTGTAGGAAAGACAGACTTTTGGAAGCGCCAAGAGAGAGAAGAAAGAGGTAAGAACCAAGTTTTAAGGCAGAGGTGTGAAGTGAGGGTGTGGGAGAGGGGTCGGGGCTTCCGAGGCTGTGAAGGGTGGGGTGAAGGAGGATGGAACGAACCTTCCTGGGTGCCAGATGCTGTCACGTGCTGCGGGTGTTCTCATTCCTCGGTAAAGCCATCACGCCAGCCAGAGTCAGAGATGAGAAGGTGGAAGCACCGTAGGGTGCAGGGTCCAGGCCAGATCCTGACCTTCCAGATGCAGGGTTTTGAGCTTCCAGAACCTCCACTCTGGTTCCATGAGAGCAGCTGAATGGTCTTCGCACACGCAGCACTGGAGGAGGCAGACGGGGCGCCCGTGCGCGTCCAGCCGTGCGTGCCTGGGCTGCGGGAGGAGGACGGCCGAGAACCAGGCTGCACACGCCCTCCCAGAGGAGAGATGCGGTGCAGGAGAGGGTGGCCTTGAGCTGACCTCGGGGCACGGTGGGCTTTGGCTCTTCCCAGGAGGGGCGAGCGGGGAGACCCGGGAGGAGGATGGAGGGCCTGGGAGAGAGAAAGGGAGCTGGTGGGTGGCTTGGTGCCCAGTGATGGTGGGGCCAGTCTGGGGAGCATGGGGTGCATAGGCACCGGCGGTCACGGAGCACGAGGGACAGAAGAAGGGGACTTTGCCTGATTTCGATGGAGTTAAAGAACTTTTGGAGGGTAACTTTTAGGTTTATAGCGATTCTTAACAGCAAAGTTGCCAGAAGAGTACAAAGCACTCCCATTCGCCCTTCTCCCACGTTCCCCGCTTGAAAACACTTCATCCCATTGGCTTTATAACTTTCCTCTCTTTATATGTTGTTACTCTTTTCTGAACCCTTTGAGAGTTAGTTGCAAATCTCAAGCTCCTCCTTGACCCCAGAATACTTCCGTGTGCCTTTGCTAAGACCAAAGACATTCTGTTCTAGAACCACAGGGCAATATTCAGAATTAGGAAATTCACACTGAGACAATAGAGTGCTGATTCAAACTTCAGCAGTTATTCCAGTAATGTTTATTATTTAAAAAAAAAAAAGGAAAGAAAAAGAAAATAATAGCTAGTCCAGGAGCATGCCTGCATGTAGTTGTCATGTCTAATAATACCTTTTAATAATCCAGCGGTTAGGTACCTGAGGCCTGGAAAAGGAAGCGTAGTGGAATGGAGAAGGAAGGTTTGTATAGCTGTGATAATACAGGGAAAGGACCAAAGGACTTTTTTGGAGATTTCGAAACTGTGTGCCTGGGTGAATGGTACTGCTTTAGCGAGAGTTCTTAGCGTTTTCCCCAAAGCGTCCACCCTGATAAAGCCTTCGTTGATCTAACCATTGTAAGTGCCCCCAATTCCTGCTTGAATTTTTTTTTTTTTTTTTGGCTTTTCTTTTAGGGCCACACCCATGGCATATGGAAGTTCCCAGGCTAGGGGTCTAATCGGAGCTACAGCTGCCGGCCTATACCACAGCCACAGCAACGCGGGATCTGAGCCACATCTGCGACCTACACCACAACTCACTGCAATGCCAGATCCTTAACCCACTAAGCAAGGCCAGGGCTCAAACCCGCAACCTCGTGATTCCTAGTCGGATTCGTTAACCACTGCACGATGATGGGAACGCCTCCTGCTTTAATTTAAAACCAGGTTTCACTTGGGCCCGGTGCCTTCCTCGGCCCTAACCCTGGCCATGTAAGTGTGGTTTGTGTCTGTCTTGCCCTGGTTTCTAGGTTTCTTTCCTGATTAGCTTTTTGAAATTCTGGCAAAAACCACTAATAGCTGAGCACAATGTAAGCTTTCAAGGAAACAGCGCTAGTGCCCAGAGAACACCCACAGTGTAATATGTTTGGGTTGGCTTAAAATGACAGGACTCGATGGAATTGCTTGTCATTGAGAGACAGACGTGGGCATCCCTCGCAGACAGCAGACCTCGGTCATCAGACACCCGAAAGGAGGAGCACTGAGGGATGATGGGGCTGATGGGCCGGTCCCCCTCCCCCCCAACCCCACCCTCGTTCCCAGTCCTAAAAAAAATGTGGGAAACAACACTGCAGGAATTTTGCGGGATGCGATAAAGTGGTGAATGGCTTGCATTGTCAGTTTATCTTTGTCCTTTTTACTTGAATAGGTTAAACAGTGCACCCGTTGAAGGATATTCAGAGCATGTTGGAAATAAAACTACTATAAGGATGACTTATCCCGAGGGGGCACCACTGTCTGACCTTGAATATTATTCCAATGACTTGTTTGTTGCAGTTTTATTTAAGAGGGTTGACTTCAACTGGCTTCAGGCGATGGTCAGAAACGAAACCCTGGTAAGCACGAGCCGTCCGGCTCTCCGAGCCGCCTTCGCGCAAAGGGACGGGGTTCTCCGATTGGCATTTACGGGCTTTTGATTTTCAAACTGACATGCGTACTTTTGTGTTGGCCTTCAAATAACCTCGGGCCCCACCGAAGCCCCTCAGGGCTCCTCCTGCGAATTGCCGTCAGAACTCAATGGAGTCACGTGGCAACTGGGGTCTTTCCTTAGCGGAAGTAACAAGCTTGGGACCAAAACTGCTGTTTACTGAGCACGCTCAGCCGCCTTGTTCACTAGACGGGAATCTCTGTGGCTTCTGGCTGTTTTCAGAGATGAGATGTATGTGTGTGAATAGAAAGCACTGTTGAGGCTGTTCAGAAGAATATACCTAAATTCTCCGAGGAGTGTTTTCAAAGAGATGCTCCCAGAATTCTTTGATTGGTGTTGTCGTTGTTGGAGTCAGTTTGCAGTGTCCCAGAGGGGCAGGTGTGGAGAAGATGGTCCTTTTTTGTTTGTTTGTTTGTTTGTTTTTGGTCTTTACAGTAATCTCTCACCTTACTTTATGGCTACCCCCCC
>PVHT021183520.1:5471032-5481034 GCA_004024745.2 Catagonus wagneri | reverse complement strand
GAGCCGCGTCTGCAACCTACACCACAGCTCACGGCAACGCCGGATCCTTAACACACTGAGCAAGGCCAGGGATCGAACCCGCAACCTCACAGTTCTTAGTCGGATTCGTTAACCACTGAGCCACGAAGGGAACTCCTATTTATTGTCTTTTTAGGGTCACACCTGTGGCACATGGAAGTGCCCAGGCCAGGGGTGAAATTGGCACTGCAGCTGCTGGCCTACACCACAGCCATAGCAACGCGGGATTCAAGCCACATCTGCTACCTATACCGCAGCTCACGGCAACGCCAGATCCCCGACTCACTGAGTGAGGCCAGGGATCGAACGCGCATCCTCATGGATCCTAGCTGGGTTCGTTACCCCTGAGCCACGACAGGAACTCGCGGAACGTGTGCATTTATATGCACTTGCACAGGCTCGCTGGCTGTAAAATCGATAGGACGCATCAAACTTTTCACGTAAGCTTCACGTGCTGGAGAATTTGTGTCTCCTAAGCTTGATTATCACGGGCACGGGTTGTTGCAGTCTTCTAGATTCCCCGTTGGGTAGCTGTTCTGGTTGAAAGATGAAGCACTCCAGGAATAACTCATGGTCAGTTACCAAGAGACATCATAGGACTAGGGAGTGAATCATTTGGAGAGAGGATACGTGGTGAGGGCCTGGTCAGAGCAAGGTACCCGGAGCACCTGATACCCTCAGACTGGGTGTTTGCTTGGTCTTCCCCGGGCAAAGTGGTGGCTTTGGATCCTAAAAAATTTTGCCACCTAAGGTCATGACCTGAAGGATTTCTCCCACAAGCCAACAAGAACTCCTTCTGCAGTTCCTGTCCTTCTCTGGTGCCACCTTCATAAATCAGATCCTTAGAGTTGCTTATTTGAGTTGAGGTCCTGGGTTCGCCACATCTGTGACTTGGCTGCAGGAGGCGGCCCAGACCCACCTGGGGCCACACCCATGGCTTTGTCCTGATGAGCTGGGGCAGCGTCCTCCCCCTCCGCCGATAAGATAACTTTATTAAGCGATGCCTCTAATGATGGCTTGCTTTCTTTCCTTAGCCATTTTGGGTACGACTCTTCTTTTGGAAGCAGGTGGCTGAAAAAATCCCACTACAGCCGAAACACTTCAGGATTTTGAATCCAGTTATTATCAAAGAGACTGCCTTCGACATCCTTCAGTACTCGGAGCCTCAGTCAAGGTTCTGGGGCCGAGATAAGGTATTTTTGTCGCGACTGAAAGTTAGCGGTTCTTCTCTGTGTTGGAAAGGCGTCAGCTGTACAGCGTTCACTAGGCTCGGCTGTTTACTGGGAAGCACCTTCTGCCGGAGACGCCTGGTCACTGACTCGCTGTCCACGTGTTTTCCCCTCTCCGCATCTTGACCTCAGGGCTCTGCACTGCTTGGTGGGCCTCCCTCCCCCAGCCCCAGGTGGCCCCTCTCTTTAGTGTAGTGCGCATGTTAGCGCTTTGGTCACTGAGATGCTACTTCAGGTTTTCTTACGCCAGGACTCCATATCATTAAAATTAAAGGCACTTCAGTGGTCAGAAAAAAAAAATGTTTTTTGTCTTTTTACGGCTGCACCCACGGCATATGGAGGTTCCCAGGCTAGGGGGTGAATCGGAGCTGTAGCTGCCGGCCTGCACCACAGCCACAGCAACTCGGGTTCAGGGCCGCACCTGCGACCTACACCACGGCTCACGTCAACGCCAGATCCTTAACCCACTGAGCAAGGCTAGGAGTTGAACCCATGTCCTCATGGATTCTTCTTGGGTTTGTTAACCACTGAGCCATGATGGGAACGCCTGTACACTGGGCTTTTCAAGGTTCCTTGGGTGGCTGTATTTTACAGCCTAATTCAAGGACCTTTGTGTTTCTGGCTGTTCACTACAGTAGATCCTTTACATGCAGTCAGCCTCTGTTGCCACCCGGGGGGGAGTTTTCTTCATTACCTATTTCTTCATGATCTGAACAGCTAAAACTCTATCTTTAAATAAAACTTTTTAAGCAGCAATGGAAATCATTTTTAAACAAACTTTAGGCAAACCGTTTATATATAAAGGAAAGCAGGGAATTTTGAAATATGGGGGCTACTCCCCACACGGGGGGCCCGAGGTACCTCCTAGGAGGTGGGGCTTGATCCAGGGTGCAGTTTGCAAACCTTAAGCCAGACTCAAGTGTCGTCCACCAATAGGCACATTAGCAGGGTCTTCCATTTGCATCTTTGAATCAAATTCTAATTAAAAAGATGCCTTACGGGAGTTCCCATGCAGCTCAGCGGTAATGAACCCAAGTAGTTTCCATGAGGATGCGCGTTCAATCCCTGGCCCCGCTCAGTGGGTTAAGGATCCAGTGTTGCCATGGTGTCGGTTACAGACATGGCTTGGATCTAGCATTGCTGTGGCTGTGATTCAGCCCCTAGCCTGGAAACTTCCATACGCTGCAGATGCAGCTCTCAAAAAATAAAGATGCCTTACTACAACTGTGTAAATTTTAAAGGAAGAGTTCTGTGATCATTAAGGAAAACAAATCCCTAAATAGACTCCTGGAAAACAAAACACCCAGTTCTTCACTGTGGTTAGTAAGAGCTAAATCCAGTTCTGGCTCCAGCCTGGGGCTTCAATACCCAGCTCGGATGGATGAAGTGTTTCACAGGGGGGCAGCCATGCCTTTTGCAGGCCGCCGTTCTCTTCCGGGGCTCTGCCGTCTCCCTCGATGGGGAGCCCAGGAGGGCCGAGCTGTTCCTGCCCATTGAAGAAGCACGTCCAGGACCCGAGCTGTCTTTCCCTCTCAGAGGAAAGTGGCTCTGCCCCTCCCCAAGTGATGGGCTTTGGCGGCTTTCTCCCATCTGGAGCACATGGCATCCTGGAGAATTCTCCCACGAAAGGAGAGCCATTTATGGAAACCACAGACTCAACTAAGATGGACCAAGGAGGTACATTTGCACAGGAAAAACGGTGTAAAAAAGGATATCAGTCAGTAGATGGCCAGAGGCCGTCAGGTGGGCCCAGCAGCTCGGGGCTTTCTGTATTCCTGCCTGCCCCGTGAGCTGTCCTTACGCACGACTGGGGCGGGGATCCAGAAAGTACGATTCCACGTTTGCAGGTGGCATGGTGTGGGATGTGAAGAGGGAGGGTGACACAGTCAGACTCCCAGATTCTGGGTGTTTGGTTTCCTAGACAAAGTCGGCAAGGCTACATTTGAAAAAAAAAAAAAAAAAAATGGGAAAGCCTATAATTTGGGCCTGAAGATGTGCTTGCCTGAGCAGAGCCTGAGCAGAAACTGGTTTAGCCGCTGAACGTGTGAAAACGGCCTGGACGTGTTCTCTGCCAGGAAGGCGGCAGGTGGGGGCCCCAAGCTACAGGTCAGGGGTGGACAGTCTTCGCCGGTGGAAGCTGAGCCCGCTCTGTTCTAGGGCAGAGGCCGCACAGGACCCGGCCAGGAGGGGACGGGCTCCAAAACCTCATCCGAGAAGGTCTCGCCGGCCATTTGTCCCAGAGCAGACGTCGTAGACATTTGTCACGTGAGAGAGGAAACGGGCTAGTTTTGCCATTCTGGCTTTTCCTATGTAGGACCAGTGGGTGAGAGTTTTAGAAAAAATACCTCCTAACTTGGGGCAGGAGGATCTGCCAGGCTGCCTCCTCCTGGTGTGTTAAAAGAATCCACATCTCAGGCCAGGTTTTAGAGTCTGGATTCCTGACTTGAATGGCAAGTTAGACTTGAGAATTCGGTGATACATGAAATTGCGTGATGTTGAGAAATGCAGCCGCCAGCGTAGCTTTCATTATTTTGCATAGCGTGTAGCATCGTTGGAAAGCAAAGTCTTGTGCTAAGACATTTTCTTTTTTTAATCTTTTCTCCTTCCCAGAACGTCCCCACGATTGGCGTCATCGCCGTTGTCTTAGCCACACATCTGTGCGATGAAGTCAGTTTAGCGGGCTTCGGCTATGACCTCAACCAACCCAGAACGCCTTTGCACTACTTTGACAATCTCTGCATGGCTGCCATGAATTTTCAGACCATGCACAACGTGACAACAGAGACCCGCTTCCTCCTGAAGCTGGTCAGAGAGGGCGTGGTGCGGGATCTCAGCGGAGGCATCCACTGTGAATTCTGAACCCAGAAAACCTCACTCGACAATGCAGCTCCGACCTGGAGGGCTGTTTCTCGCAGCCTTCTTGATGCATTTCGTCCTGCAAGTCCTCGGAAGCGCAGCCAGTGTTTTTTAACTTTTAATTTAAAAAACAAGAACAAACAAAAAGTTCAACTCTTCCATGTTTATTTCTCCCCCCTATTTATTTGACGCCAGTGTTTTTGCACTAAATTTTGTAAGTTAATTTCAAGGATGGGAAGGACTTTCCAAAGGGAATGGTATGTGATGGTGTCTTATTGTATTTTTAAGGAAGTTATTTAGGGCGTTCCCATTGTGGCTTAGTGGGTTAAGAATCCGGCTAGCATCCATGAGGGTGCGGGTTTGATCCCTGGCCTCGCTCAATGGGTTAAGGATCCGTCGTGGGCTGTGGCCAGGGCTGTGGTGTAGGCCGGCAGCTGCAGCTCCAGTTCGACCCCTAGCCTGGGAACCTCCATATGCCGCAGGTACGGCCTTAAAAAGAAAAAAAAGGTATTTAATTGGTAAAAACTGTTCATTTCTACTGCACACAGAATCCCAGGTAATGAGGTGGAAAGAGAAAGGAGGTCACTCCTTTGATGACAGCCCCCGATGTCTGGTTCTGGTCCTCTGTTAGGCTGTTTGGGAGAACAGAAGCTGACAGCACTTCCAAGATGACGTGTTCAGTAGCTAAAACCACTGCGACCGGTTGAGCCACGCTGCCAGGTGAGGCCAGGGCCGGTGGGAGAAGTTCACGGTCACTCTCTGTTGATCTGCCTTCTGCGGAGAGACTTGTAGGAATCAAGCCAGGGAGCGGTCCTGCGGGTCCCTGGGCAGAAAGGGACGTAGAGACATTTGCTGTGCCCTCTGGGTTCTGCGAAGCCACCCTGGGCAGCCGAAGCCACAGTCCGCCCTACAATTAGGACAGCTCTTGGGTTTCTTGAGGGCTTGTAAGTGCCCTGCCAAACACGTGTACGTTAACCCTCATTATGCCACTGTCTGGGGTGGCATATCCAGATGAGGACAAAACCTCTGTTCTCCAGAGTCGTAGAGAAATAAACCCCAGGAATAATCACATTTTCTGAAACACTGAAATGAAGTCATCCCAGTGTTAGAAATTGCCTATTAAAAAAAAAAATTTTTGGAGTTCCTGGTGTGGCTCAGCAAGTTAAGAACCCAACAGAGTATCCACGAGGGTGCTTCGATCTATGGCCTCACTCAGTGGGTTGAGGATCTGGCGTTGCTGCGTAGGTCGCAGGTGCCTCTCGGATCTGGCGTGGCTGTGGCTGTGGCTGTGGCCGGCAGCTACAGCTCTGATTCGACCCCTAGCCTGGTGGCGGCCATGTTAAAAAAAAAAAAAAAACAGAAACAAAAACAAATAAAACCTTAAAATAAAAAAAAAAATTTTTAATGCCTTCTCAGTAGTGTGTACCAGGTGGTGTGCTGGTCCAAAAATTTAAAAAAGAATAAAAGCTTTTGAGGAACTCTTACAGTCTGGTTGATTTGAGTGCCCTTTTTTTTCAAGAAAATAAGTTTGAGAAGTCAAGCTAAAATGTCCCGCTTGGACGCAGCGCGCAGCAGAACCACACTGCGGGTGGCGGGGGGGAGGCGTGCGGGGCGGAGGGGCTCTGCACGCTGTGGCTCTCTTCCCTGGCTCCCTGGCCGCTCCTGCTGCCCCTCCCTCGGGCCCCACTTGCACAGCCCCGTGCAGCTGCGACTCCCAGCCCAGGCCTGTGGCCCCCACGAGCTCCGCCTCCCCGGTGTGTGCAGGGCAAGGAGCAGGTCCCAGCTCTGAATGAGCACCTCGGATCTCCAGGGTTCAGGGGTCAAGTTCAGAGCAGCCTGTGTAGGCAAGATAGGATTTCTCTCTCTCTCTTTTTCTCTCTTTTCTTTTTTTTTGTCTTTTCTTAACATCTTCTATGGATGTTGCTTTCTACTCTGTAAGACACTGCTTTAAAATTCTCACCTGTTGGAGTTCCTGTTGTGGCTCAGTGGTTAACGAATCCGACTAGGAACCATGAGGTTGTGGGTTCGATCCCTGGCCTTGCTCAGTGGGTTAAGGATCCGGTGTTGCTGTGAGCTGTGGTGTAGGTCGCAGACGTGGCTCGGATGCCGCGTTGCCGTGGCTGTGGTGTAGGCCGGCAGCTACAGCTCCTGTTAGACCCCTAGCCTGGGAACCTCCACATGCCGTGGGTGCGGCCCTAGATATGGCAAAAAGACAAAAAAATAAAATAAAATTCTCACCTGTTAAGTGGTGAGACTTAACTCTGAAAGCTGAGACTCACAAAGATGTTATGCGTCCCTCATCCCTCAGGGGCTGCCCAAATGTTTATTGTAAAAGACAAGCAGGACTTGCCATTCCTGCTGGGGCACAACAAGACCGGCAGCATCTTGGGAACACTGGGTTCAATCCCTGGCTCTGCCCAGTGGGTTAAGGATCCGGCGTTGCTGCAGTGGCTACTTATGTTGCAACGATGGCTCTGATCTGATCCCTGGACAGGGAACGTCCATATGCCGTGGGGCGGCCACAAAAGGAAAAAAAAAAAGAAAGGAGTTCCTGTTGTGGCGTAGCGGAAATGAATCTGACTAGTATCCAAGAGAACAAGGGTTTGATCCCTGGCCTTGCTCAGTGGGTTAAGGATCCAGCATTGCCGTGAGCTGTGCCGTCGCAGAAGCAGCTTGGCTCTGGCATTGCTGTGGCTGTGGCTGTGGTGTAGGCCAGTGGCTGGAGCTCCAGTTTGACCCCTAGCCTGGGAACCTCCCACATGCTGTTGGCGCGCCTGCCCCCACCACCCCCAAAAAAGACAAGTAGGACTTCCCTGGTGGCACGGAGTGTTGAGGATCTGGTGTTGTCACTGTTGGTTCGGGTTCAATCCCTTGCCCTGTGAACTTCCACATGCTGTGAGTGTGGCCAAAAAAAAAAAAACCCTCTAAAAAATAAAATAAATAAAAAAGACAAGCAGCAGCCAGCGTCTAACAGCTTTCCCAGTGTTGCTGGCAACCCCCGCAGGTGGGTACATGTGGATTCCTGTCCCCTTGTTTGCACGGCTGCTGGGAAGAGGCCTGTCTCGCACTTTCTCGGCTGTCAGCAAATGTCAGGCCCCATCCCACCCCTGCTTTTCTATGTTTGGTTGTTGTTTTGGTTTTTTGTGAGTAATTTTGGCGATACTATATTACTTGGCCCAGGCTTCTCAATTTTCATTTCTAGCAGGCAGTAAATGAATAAAAAGTCATGTTTGTTTGTTTGTTTTCCCCAAAGGCCTGTTATGGAGTCCAGCCAATTGGAGGTAATCAGAGACCATGACAGTTTTTTAGAAGTTGCTTCTTTGCTTCAGGGTTTTATCTCCCCAACCGCACCCCAGCCTGCCTGCCTTTCTGGGAACAGAACTGCAGGTGCCTCGGGTGTCACAAGGTTGGTCTCTAGTAACCGAGTTTCATCCACCACACTTCCAACTTTGTACAGCTTTATAGGAAACACACACACACACACACACACAAACACACACACACACACACGCACAGTGGTTACGTGGAAGTAACTACTGATTTTGATGCAACTTAGGATGACTTACTCATGTTCCATGTTTTTAACATACTCCTCACTGGAACTCTGAGCCACAGAAGATTTCAGTGAGTTTGATGTTTTTTCGCTTCGGAGAGGTCATTCTCTCCAGAAACCTAGGCCGGCCTTAGAAAAATGTTTTGGGAACTGGAATGTCTCCTGATGATATGTTTTTAGGCAAAGCTCCATTGGAATCTTCTGAACAACCTCATGTAGTCTAGGTGTTGCCTGGCCTTCTTCACTGCTACTTTTGTGTCGTGCTGTTTTGTTTTGTTTTTAATACCCCCACCAACACACTAATAAGGCATCAGTCCTGTCTGTTCCCACAGATCTGGGAGGATCTCATCACCTGTTGTACCCATTAGCTAAATTGGGTTGTCACCCGAACTTGCTGGACCGCTTTTGTGAACACCGACTTCTGGATCAGCAACAATCAGTCTGGTTTGTGTGGCACACATGGGTTGATTGCGAAAGAAAAAAAGCAAAGGTCCCATCCTGGTCTCCCCAGCTTAGTGAAGACTGCTGAAACCAAGGGCCACTTTGTTTAACTACGTTCTAACTCCAGTGCTTTGGGACTTGCTATCAAAGCGATTGTTAAGTTTGCCTCATTTCTGTCTCAGAAGAACCAACGTCTAGAAATGGGATCTATTCTCCTTGGCAGGTTGACAGCATCCAGGCGTGGGTTATCTTGTCATCCTTTCTTGGGGACACTTCAGATAAGTCTGTTGAGAAGCAAAGAAAGGACTTAACTGAAGGGTTCTCCTGACCACCTGCATCTCCCCCAAACCTCTCTCCAAAAAAAGCCAGTTCTGGAGTTCCCATCGTGGGACAGTGGAAGCGAATCCGACTAGGAACGATGAGGTTGCGGGTTCGATTCCTGACCTCGCTAAGTGGGCTAAGGATCCGGTGTTGCTGTGAGCTGTGGTGTAGGTCGCAGATGCAGCTTGGATCTGGCATTGCTGTGGCTGTGGCGTAGATCCGCAGCTGTAGCTCCGATTGGACCCCTAGCTTGGGAACCGCCATATGCCGTGGGTGCGGCCCTAAAAAGACAAAAGCCAAAAAAAAAAAAAAGCCAGTTCTGATTTTCTTCCTCTCTTCCTTCTCTCTGCTCACCCCGCACCCTGCTCACATCCTGTCTTGAACATTGATTTAACTTCTCTCCAACTAGAATGAATCCTTTCTCTTCAGGAAGTTGGCAAAATTGGGCTGACAACTGAGGAGATTCTAGCCTGGAGCAAGGAGCCAGGTTCAAAAACCACAGCCTTGTTTTGATTTGTCAAATGTCAAAACTTCCTGCAGAAACAAAGGATGAGCCAGTTTCTATTTTCCAATTTTGAATACTGCTGGAAAAAAGATAACGGGATTTTAAAGCTCATTTAACACTGAGATATGAAATAGAAAAGAAGAAAATCTTACTTAGATCATTTTTCACTTCTTGAGCCTTTCTGAAGTCTCTCGGTGTGCGTAAAGAGATAACAGGACCTCCTTTGCGTAACAAACTTGCGTTTAAGTAAGCCCGCAGCTGTCTGGCCTAACGCACTGGCCTAACAAACCTCTGATAACACCCACAGATGCAGCTTTGTTGTAAGAGAGGAAGGAGAGGAAAACATTTGAAAGCGTTTGTCTTATGGGCCAACAGCCCGAAGCTGGTGTGCCCACAGAGACGGTGTCCACCGTCAGTTCTCTGGGTGCCTCCATGTTGCTGTCACTGTCAGGTTCAAAGGCCTGTTGGCTCTGCCTCTGTGAGAGCTCTCGCCAGTTCAGAACGAAGGCCAGGCTGAGCCCCACCTGCTCCGGGTGCAGCCCCGTGTTTACCAAAACTTAGAACGGAAATCGAACCTAATGACCTTTATTTTTAAACACACAGAAATATACCAACCCCCAGAATATGAAGTGAGACTGACGGTGACCCTTCTGCTGACTCGGTTCTGCGGCTCGGGCTTGCCGTCCTGGCAGGACCTTTCTGTTCTGGGCACCATGTGTTCAAACGCTGCAAACAGTTGATGCGGAGTCCACAGTTCCAGACAGGCGTTCTTGGCTGTATCCTGGTACCCAGCGAGGCCACCGAAGGCAGCTGGTGCTAGCTCCTCTCCTGCTTTGCCAGCTTGGCCGCCCTGAGTCCCATTAGCCTTCCGAGAGCCCAGGCTGGACCTTGATGGACCGGCTAACACGATCTGGACCCCGTTTTAGTGTGCTGGAGTTCAGCCTAGAGGGAAGAAGATGTTACAGAAGTGAACATGACAGCGTTGCCTTAGAGCACAGAGGAGGGGACCGTGAAGCACGTGGAGGATGCCAGGGAAGTCCGCTGCCACCAAAGCAGGAGGGGTGGGGAGGAGGGGGGAG